>CAUYUJ010014496.1:0-120000 GCA_963575745.1 Prorocentrum cordatum
GGCTCCTGATCCGCCGTAATTTGGATGATTTTCCGACCTAAAATTGTGTCGGAAATCGACGCCAAAGGAGCCTCAAGGGCGGAAATCGACGCTCAAAGGGGCCTCAAAAGTAGGGCGGAAATTTCCGCCCTACTTTCGAAATCGCCCAAAGTAGGGCGTATCAGGAGTCAGGGTGGCCACGCCGTGTGCATCCCTAGAGGCCTCCCAGGTGGGGTCGGAGCCGATAGGGGTCGGAGGATCGAGCCGCATCGCCGATACATCGGCGATGCATCAGCGAGGCATCGGCGACGCGCTGGCGATGCAGCGGCAACGTCGGCGATGCATCGGCGACGCATGCGCGAAGAAAATCGGGCTCCGCATCGGGCCGCATCGCCGATGCATCGGCGATGCGGCGCGACCCTCCGACCACATCTGCTCGGACCCCATCTGGGAGGCCTGGGAGAGGTGGCAGGAGAGAGCAAGCGGCGGAGAGAGCGCCTCCAGGCCGGTGTGGAGGTCGAAGGCTGGGAGGGCCTCCTCCGGCAGCGCCTTGGCGAAGAGCACGAGGATCAGGGCGAGCGCCGCCAGCAGCGTGCACCAGTTGACGCAGACATGATTGGCAGACCTGCCGGGGCACGGGGCGCGGGGTGATAGGGAGAGAGCAGACGAAGAGAAAACACATCCACATAAACTTTTGGCGTTCGGCGCCGCCGGCCCCGCCGCGGGGGGCCCTGCGCGGATCCAAGAGACCCGCGCGGAGCGCCAAAAGCTTATGTTGGCGTGGGTGCTTCTGCCCGCGGGGTGCGGTATGACAGGGGCCTGGCACCGGCGTGTACACCGCTGGCGGGCGTCGGGCATATTCACGAGAGGAAGAAAAAACAGAGAGAGAGAGAGAGGGAGAGAGAGAGAGAGAGAGAGAGAGGGAGGGGAGGGGAGGAGGGGATGGAGGGGAGGGGAGGAGGGAGGGGAGGGGAGGAGGGAGGGAGGGGGAGGGGAGGGAGGAGCTGGATGTGAGAGGGATTGGAGGGCAGTAGTGTGCCTGCGTCACATCTGACGTCCTGCCCCTCCCTCCCATCCCTTACCATGGCGTAGATCTCCTATCTATTCGCACCGTCGGATGTCGAGAAGGGCAATGATCCCAAGAGGATACGCGATGGATGGAAAAGCACGGTGTAGAAGAGCACGGCAGAGCATAGCATGCCACAGCATGGCGTGGCATTGCGCAGTAACGCATTGCATCACAAAACATAGCAACGCAAAGCATACCATCGCACAGCGGGGCACAAAACAGCATCGCATTGCATGCCGTGGCATGGCACCAGACGACTTGGAGAGTAAGTGGCCCGTCTACGAGAGGACAGGGCCTGTCCGGACTGCCTGCTCCATGTCCTCCGCAACCGTGGCTGCCCGATGTGGGCGCTTTTGAATGCCAAGTGCCGTCCAGAGGCGCGGGAACGAGGCCAGCGCCGCAGCAGGAGCACGATTTCGAATGACCGAAGCGCGGAAATGAGGGCGGCGCTGCAGCGGGAGCACCATAACCTCAGCTAGCAGCCTGGCCCTCAGACATTGGTCCAGAAGCCTGCGAGAAGCCTGACGAACTGTCAAGAAGCTTGGCAGGAACTTGAGCCTTGAGGAACTCGAACCTCAGCAACTGGTCTAGAAGCCTGGCCCTTGGTGTAGAAGCCTGCGAGAAGCCTTGGCGCATTGTCGAACAACTTGACAGAAGCATGCCCCTCGAGAAACTTGAACCTCCGCAGTTGGTCCAGAAGCCTGGTGGAACCCCATGAATCGGTCTGGAGGCCTGCGCGAAGCCCGACACCTTGGCCAGAAACTCGGCAGCTCCCGTCGGGCTTCTCGCGGGTGTTTGTGGCGGTCTCCTGTCAGGCTGGAACCTCGAGCCTGTGCCTCAGACCCAGGAGTGAAAGCCAGACGCCCCTGACGGCACGATCTCCTCCTCCTCCTCCTCCTCCTCCTCCTCCTCCTCCTCCGACTGCCGTCGGCGACGCGCAAGACGTGGCCCTGGGCAAGAAGTGACACCTCTGCAGGCGCGGCTTCCGGGGGCGCGCGGGGGGCTCTCAGTGCCAAAGCGCGCCGGAGGCCAGTGCTGGGGAGAGGAGGAGGAGGAGGAGGAGGAGGAGGAGGAGGAGGAGGAGGAGGAGGAGGAGGAGGAGGGGGCTGTGGGCCCGCACCACGGGTCACCCTGGAGAAGGGCCACTCTGACGCGTACCCCTCTGCTTGCAGTGAAGGGGCCCTGGGACACACAACCAAAGACACACAAACAAAAATATTCCCCATAGTTTCCCATATTCTCTGGGTTTTTGTCTCCCCACCCCCCCTGCCCATAGTTTCCCATATGTTCTGGGGAATCGACGATTCATTGTGTCTGTGTGTATTTTCTCCTCCTGACTAACGCGTACCCCTCTGCTTTCAGGCCAGACATCTTTACGCTGAGGAAACGGACTCCAGACGGCAGTCCAGGTCCAGGTGCACGAATCAGTCTGCGAGACCCCCCCCGAAAAGAGGAACTCCACGAAAACGCCCGGGGTTCAGCCCAGATTCCTGGGTTTCTTGCTTGAGACCTGGAGCCCACGAGAGTTTTGGATGCCACGACAATGGACACCTAACAGTCCGATCATTGAATTTTGCATGCGTTAAACTGTAAGGAACATGTCTCAAACGTGCTCAAACCATGTTCAAAACATGTTTAAGCCATGTCTTAGACGACATCTGGAAATGATTTGGCAGCATGCTGCCTCTCCATTGATCGTCCTCCACAACTGAAGGGGCCCTGGGACACACAAATACATACACACAAATAAAAAGACTCCCCATATTTTCCTATATTTTCTGGGTTTTTGTCTTCCCCCCCACTTCCCATATCTCCAATATTTTCTGGGGAGTCGACGATTAATTGTGTCTGTGTGCTTCTTTTCCTCCTGATGATCGTCCTCCGCAACACGAAAGCTGCTGCTTCTTCCTGCCACGTCCGATGGGCGCACCCCGTGCTGGCAGGGCAGGCTCCGTCCCTCCCCTGGCTGCCGGGCCCCTCCGCGCGGGGCCGCTGCTGACTCCCACGCCGACTGCCTGCGATCCTCCTCCTCCTCCTCCTCCTCCTCCTCCTCCTCCTCCTCCTCCTCCTCCTCCTCCTCCTCCGCTCCTCCTCCGCTCCTCCTCCCCTCCCCTCCTCCTCTCCCCATCCTCCCTCCTCTTTCTCCTCCTCCTCCTCCTCTTTCTCCTCCTCCCTCCTCCGCCTCCTCTCTTCTTCTTCTTCTTCCTCCTCCTCCCCTCCTCCTCCTCCCCCACCCTCCTCTTCCTCCTCCTCCTCCTCCTCCTCCTCCTCCTCCTCCTCTTCCTCCGGCCCCACGTGCAGAAGCCTTGCAAGGAGAGCGGCACCCGGGCCTGGATGCCATCGTAACAGACTTGATCGTGAGGCTCGAGCCGGGCTCGAGGAGATAGAACTTTGCGATTGGCGGCTAGTACGGTATGTGCAGTGCACGCGCGCTGACCTTCCCGTGCCAAAAGCGGCGGCAGCGCGGCGACTGAGAACGACGATGGCGACCACGACGGGCATGATAAGCATTGACATGGAGGCTGGAGAAGAAGGAGGAGGAGGAGGAGGAGGAAGAGGAGGAGCAGGAGGACGAGGCAGAGGAGAGGAGAGGAGAGGGAGGCAGTGAAGGAAGGTAGTGATGCAGGAAAGAAGGAGAGGAAGGGAGGGAGGCAGGGAGGAGGGGAATGACGGTGAAGCAAAGCAGATCAGGGAGCTGGGATCAAAAATGAGCAGTGCAAAGTGTGTGAGTAGCTCGATCTGAGATTCAAGGTTCCCCCATGATCCCAGGAGTGCTCTCTGCGACAGGGCCATGCTCGAACGCGTCGTTACGTATCCTTGCCATCGCGCGCTCGCTTGGACTTGACATATCCCCGGCAGCTCAGGAGATGGGCCACCTACCTTCGCGCATCGTCCCATACGGTGCGCGATGCGCGATTCGATTCGCACCCTCACGAGGCCACCCTGGAGAAGAGCAGCTCTCCAGCCCAGGCCGCGACGCGCAAGTGGGGAAACCAAAAGGTACCGATACCGCTACTCCCCGGACCTCTCCAGGGGTGCGTTCTGACCAGAACTTCGAGGCGAAGACAGCGGTGGCGACGAGATCCTCCGAGGAGGCCCAAAAAGGGGGAAACAGCCGAAGGGTAGAGGTATGGGTACCTTTTCCTCCTCTGAGTAGAGCGCGATTACCTTCGCGCCCCTGGGGGTGACCTAGGGAACAGCCACCTCACGCGGCGGCCAAGCCATGATGAAGGGGCCCTGGGACACACAAATAAATACATACAGACAGCAAGATTCCCCAGATTTGCCCGTATGTCTTGGATCTTCGTCTTCCCCACCCCCACTTCCCATAGTTTTGCATATCTTCCTGGGGATCGACGATGAGTTGGGTCTGTGTGTGGTTTCCCTACGGAACTAAGAGCAGGGGGTGGAGGAGGCACCTGGCCTCTCGGGCCCTGGGCTCGCTCGCCCCTGCCTAGGCAGGGGCAGGAAGCCCGCTGTGCGAAAGTCTTCGCCCTGCTCCTCGTCGTCGTCGCCGCCGCCGCCGCCGCCGCCGTCGTCGTCGAGGGATCGACGACGAATTGCGTCTCTGTGTGGTCCTCGTCGTCGTCGTCGTCGTCGTCGTCGTCGTCGTCGTCGTCGTCGTCGTCGTCGTCGTCGTCGTCGTCGTCGTCGTCGTCTGCGTGCGAGCACCAGAGCCGTGCGCGCTGCGCGGGGGAGAGCCCGGGCGTGCCCCGTCGGGGCCCCTGCGAGCGCAAGGCACGCGCAGCGTGCGCCAGCGCGCGGGAGGACCGGGACGCACCGACGGCACGCGAGAGGCCCGCCAGACGAAGTCCTCCTCCTCGCTCCTCCTCCTCCTCCTCCCTCTCTCTCGCTCAATCTGTCTCTCTTCATCCTCCTCCTAATCCTCCTCAAGACTCGCCTCCTCCCTCCTGCCTCCGGCGTCCTCCTCCTCCTCACTCCTCGCTCCTCCTCCTCCTCCTCCTCCTCGCTCCTCCTCCTCGCTCCTCCTCCTCCTCCTCCTCCTTTTCCTCCTCGCTCCTCCTCCTCCTCACGGGATGGCCGGGACGCACGACGATACGCTAGTGCTAAGTGGACGATTTTCTTTATAAAAAAACCCAAGTACCCCCAAAGTACCTCCAACATACACACAACATACCCCCCAAATACCCCCAATACCCCAAAATATCCCCACAATACCCCCAATATATACCAAAAAACAAATGGCACGTGTGCCATGGCTCTTGCACAATAAGGAAGGGGGAGGGTCGGAGGGGTGTGCCGTGCCGAAATAGAAGGGTCGGGGCGGAGGGGCGCGCTGGCTTGTGAGTGGGTGGGTGGGTGGGTGGGGGGGGGGCGTAAGTAAGGGGGGGCGAGCTGGCTGATGGGTGGGGGGGATGCAGAGGGGGCGCGCTGGGAGGGAGTGGGGGCCGTGCCGAAGTAAAGGTGCCGCGGGGCGGAGGGGGCGCGCTGGCTGGTCGGTGGGGGGGGGATGCGGATGGGGTGCGCCGTGCCGAAGTGAAGGGGTCGGGGCGGAGGGGCGCGCTGGCTGGTGGGTGGGGGGGATGTGGAGGGTGTGTGCCGTGCCGAACTAGAGGGGTCGGGGCGGAGGGGCTCTCCGACCGAGCGGGGCGTGGCCCACGAACGTGGCCAAGGATGGACCGAGGAGGCAAGGATGCAGGGGCACCCCGTGGGAAGGCTGCCCATCCTTACTGTGTGGGTTGACTGTGCGATCAAGTCGGGCCTGTCCCCCTGCAGAGGGGGCTTTCGACGAGAAAGCAGAAATACCCCCAAGAACATTCCAGAAATGCTCCCAAAAATAGTCTGGGGGCTATCTTTCGAGCATTTTCTGATCATTTGGGGGCATTCTTGGGGTATCGTTTTTTTTATTTCTCGTCGAAGATCCCCCCGTAGGGGGACACGCCCGACAGAGCTCGACGGTGCCGGTGCGTGCCCACCCCGCCCCGCCGCCGGGGGCTCCGCACCCCCCTCGGATGGCGGCACGGGGCGACGGTCCGCCTCCACCGGCACGGCGGGCACTGTCTGGCGGTGCGCACAGGGGGGTAGGGGGAGGGGGGAAGGCGTCTTAGAAGAAGGCTGCCTCTTAGAAGCAGCGAGCTTTACGCTCACAGAGAGGGCCCGCGCCTTCTAAGGAAGCAGGGGTACTTCTAAGAAGCCCTCCCCCCTCCCCCTACCCCCCTCGGCGCGTCGCCAAACTGTGCCGGGCTCGCGGGGTTCTGGCGAGTTCTGGGAGCGTTCCAGTCGGGCGTGCTGGAGCGCCCTTTGGGCGTCTTGGGGGCCTCTCTCTGGGCCCACCCTGGCTCCTGATCCGCCCTACTTTGGATGATTTTCCGACCCAAAATTGTGTCGGAAATCGACGCCAGAGGAGCCTCAAGGGCGGGAATCGACGCGCAAAGGGGCCTCAAGAGTAGGGCGGAAATCTCCGCCCTACTTTCGAAATCGCCCAAAGTAGGGCGGATCAGGAGTCAGGGTTCTGGCGAGTTCCGGGAGCGTTCCAGTCGGGCGTGCTGGAGCGCTCTTTGGGCGTCTCGGGGCCTCTCTCTGGGCCCAGTCTTTTGGGGGCGTCCTTTGGGGCGTCTTTTTGGGCGTCTTTTGGGCGCTCTTGGGGCGCCTCGGGGGCGCTCTCTGGGCGCCTCGGGGGCCTTCTCGGGGCCGTCCTGCGGGCCTGCCTTGAACGAAGGATTGCAAAAAAAAAAACCCGAAGGATTGCAAAAAAAAACCTTGGGCGAAGGATTGCAAAAAAAACCCTTGGACGAAGGATTGCAATCCTTCGTTGGGGCCCTCGTCGGCCAGTCTTGGGGCCCTCGTCGGCCCCAGCGAGAGTCGCCGCACGGGGCTGCGCGCCGGGGCCGCAGGGGGGTATATATGGCGGGAGACGGCGGCGGGAGTCGGGGGAGCGAGGAGTGCCCCCCCTTGGAACGAAGGATTGCAACGAAGGATTGCAAAAAAAACCCAAACGAAGGATTGCAAAAAAAACCCTCGAACGAAGGATTGCAAAAAAAACCCAAACGAAGGATTGCAATCCTGGGTTTTTTTGCAATCCTTCGATGCAGGGCTGAGGATTGAGGCTCAGGGGATCGGGCAGAGGACCTGAGGACACTCCCCCATACAGGCGGGTGCTGGACGGAGAGTGCAAGGTGCCCCATGAAATACCCCAAGGATGGCCAAACGGTCATCAACAACTCGTCCCCAGACTGTTTTTGGGCTCTTTCTGAATATCCCCCCTGTAGAGGGACAGGCCCGACTTAGGATTTTGGCGTCTTCTGTGAATGTCCCCTCCCTCCCCTTCCCGCCCCCCCCCCCCCGCGTGCGCCCAGAGCGCCATAGTCCCGCTGGTGAGCAAATCGGCGGCAACGATAAGGGCGAATAGCCCAGGGGCGGACATTACACGCATTCGCCCGGGAGCCTTGTCGAAGACGTAGATCGTCGGCGCCCCTGGATACATGTATTACTCTCCCCTGAGCTATTCGCCCCTATCGTCGCCTCTGAGCAAAGCACGAACTGGCATACACACTTTTGACCCCGAGCAGAGGGTGGCATGCTTGGACCTGCTGGCGCCCAAAGGCCCTGCTGGACCTGAGGGTGGTACTCCGAGTCCACCCCAGAGGCCCTGCTGGGCCCTGGCGCGCGGCGCCAGAGGTATGTTCCGGGAAGCCCTCCCCAGAACATGCCCCGAAGATCTCCCCGGCGTAAGGCTGGAGCATCCCGCTGGACCCGAAACGATAGCGGATGGGCCGGCACGCTGGTTTTTTCCCAATGCTTAGGAGGAGCACTTTGGCCATGTACCGTGTCACGGTTTAGACGTAACCCAAAGCTTCCTCCTCCCCGAAGAATGGGAAATCACGTTCCGTGTATCGCCCGACCTCCAGAGACAACGGACGATTCCAAACCGAAAATAGTGTTTGTGGGCTCGTGGGTCGAAGGCTTCACAGCACAGGGGCCACCAGCCAGTAAACTCGCACCTGCGGCTGGCAGGCCCTGCAATGCCCCGTCCTGGTTCGCACTCAACTCCCAGACGGCACCCCAGAGTTCACCACCCAGTCATGCGGGTAAGGCCCGCGATCGTCGGCCATGCGGTCGGGACACGGACACGCATCCCTTGGGAGGGGCACAAGGGGGGGAAAGAGGGGGAGGACGACCCCTGGGGTTTTGACCCCGAGCTGAGGGTGGTATGCTCGGACCTGGTGTTCCATCTCGGAGTGGTCCAGGAAAGGATCTCGTGGTCTTGGGGCCGTCTTGGGGGCCACAGGGGGCTCTGCTCGGCCGCAGGGGGAGAGCGAGATGCTGGTCCCCGCAGCGTCAGAGGGGGAGCGACCGAAGTGGCTGCGGGTCCGGAGTGGCGTCCCCAGAGCGGCCGGAGCCTCGATGGGGCAAGGAGGAAAGATCAGAGGAGCAGCTTCGCCCTGTCACCCCTCCTCGGCCGCAGGGAGGGCTCCATCGGGCGCCGCCGACGCCGCCAGAGCGTAGCCTCGGCGAGGTCCCATCGAAGGCCGCGGGCGCGGCCGGACAAATTTGACAGCCTTGCCGGTTTTGCCCGGTGGCTGTGGGGCTGTCCTGGAGCGCTCGTGGAGCCTCCGCGGGGCCCCATCGGGGGCCGCCGACGCCGCCAGAGCGCAGCCTCGGCGAGGCTTCCTCGGAGCCCGCGCCCCCCGGCTGGGCAAATCGGCCATCCTTGTTGGTTTTGCCCGGAGGCTCTGCGGAGCAACCACGAAAACACACAATTTTTTGCCACTCGGGCCGTCACTGGTGTGCTCTGCGGCCGTCCTTTCTGGTCCCAGGGGCCCTCCTGGCAGTCTCGGGGGCAGTTTGGGCCCTGGTGGGACTCTTCGTGAGGCTTTCTGGCGCTCTCTTGAGCGTCCTGTCTTGAGCGGTCGAGAGGAGGAGGAGGAGGAGGAGGAGGAGGAGGAGGAGGAGGAGGAGGAGGAGGAGGAGAAGGAGGAGGAGGAGGAGGAGGCGCGGCGGACGCGGGTCTCTTCCGCGCGCCCGACGCTCCATAGTCGGGAGCCCGCAGACGCCCCCGCCGCCCAACCCCAAGGGGCGGCACCCCCGGGGGTAACTGCCTGCGAAACATGCAAGCAGCTACTCCCAGGAGGGTGAGGGCTTCTGCCGGCCGGAGCCTCTGGCCAGCATACAAGGGAGCTCGTAGACGAACGCGACCTCCCCGGCCGCCGGCCTGCGCCTCTCCGCGGCGTCGCAGTCGTCGGTGCCCCCCAGTAGCGCCGCCCAGCCGCCGCAGCGCAGTCAGCGGCGCAGTAAGCCAGCAGCGCTCCGCAGCGGGCCCGCGGGCGCGGGGTCGCGCTGGCTGGCGGCCTCGCCAAGCGTCTGGGCCTGCGGCCAGCTGGCCCGCGCTCTGCAGCCCGGGTGTCGCGCTCGCTAGGCGGTGGCAAGGGCGGCGTCCCCCTCGAGCGGCCTCCGGTGGCGGCGGCGCCGACGCCTGGCGCGCCGCCTAGCGCAGGCCGGCTGCCTTGCGGAGCTGGCGCGCCGTGGCAGCTTGCAGGCCGCAGCTCAGGACCTTGTAGGCCCGCGCCAGCTCCCGCGGCTGCTGTTCCTCAGGCAGGCGTCTTACCTGCCCGAGCAGCCAGAGGCGGGCCTCGGCGCCGAGCCGCCCCCCCGCCTCGAGGACGAAGGGCGTGAGCCGAGCGCCTGGGTAGCGCGCGTGCTTCTCGCGCTCGCCGCGCCTGCTGGCCTCGCCGTCCCGGCGCGCGGCCACGCGCAGCTCGGCTGGCGTGCCGGCTGCGGGGTGGCGAACGGAGACGTCCAGCCACCGGGCCCCGTCGTCTTCCTGGTACTCCAAGTCCAGGATGGCGCGCTCGAGCTGGCCCTCTGGACGCTGGCGGTCCCAAGTCGGTACTCTCTGCTCGAGGAGTGGCCGTTCGCCGCGCCAGCGGTGGAGGAGCCCAGCGACCCTCCGGTTGAGTCCGCCATGGCGCGCCAGCACCCCCCCGCCCCGCTGGCAAGTCAAGGCGTGGTAGCCGCGCTCGTCCAGAGCCCTGGCGCAGCTGGCCCCGTCGGCGCCGCGCAAGCAGCAGGCGGCCCCTGTCGTCGCGAGCTCGCGCTGGCTGAGCTCCGCGCGCGGGAGCTGCAGCCGCCGCCTGGCGCTGGTCTCCCAGTGGGCGTCTTCCAGCGTGCAGAGTTCGTCTTCTGGGTAGGTCAGGTAGGCGCCGCTGCCGCTGCCGGCCGCCCCCCGCAGCTCGGCCTGTCCGGGAAGGTGCAAGCGTCGCAGCAGAGCTGCATGCTGGTTTCTTTGTACCTTCTCAGTTGCCAGGCCTTGCTTCAGGGGCGCCTGCAGCGCAGTCGCCAGGTCCCCGCCCGCGGCGAGCTCCAGCCCTTGGTCTTGCAGCCCTTGCCTCGCAGTGGTCAGTTGCTGGGCCGCTCGCGGCAGCCGTTCCAAGCAGTCTGCCAGCGCCCCGCTGCCCTGGTCCTCCGTGACCTCCCCCGCCGCCAGCGTCCAAGAGGCCAGGAAAGCCGCGTGGCGGCGCGCGGTAGCCAGCTGCGCGCCCAAGCCCCCGAAGCGGGCTGGGAGGCCCAGCAGCTCCTTGGCCGTGTCGCCGAGGTCCCGCCCAAGCAGGTCCTGCCAGCAGCCAGCGAGCAGGTCGTCGTACTGCTCCGTCGCGGCGTCCGTCGCGAGCTCCATTCGCAAGGAGTGCTGGCTTGCCGGGCCTGCGTAGGCGCGGAGGAGGGCTGCCGTCGCGTGCTTCTTGAGCCCTGCCTTGTGCAGTTTCTGAAGCTCTCGGTAAAGCTTCTGTAGCTTCCTCCCAGCTTCGGCGAGGCTGTTCGCTGGCTCCCCGAGGGCTGCCGGCGCGCTGCTGTCGGCGTCGCCCGGCGGTCGCAGGTGCTTGCCGAGCACGGGCAAGCTGTGCACCCAGCAAGCCTGCAGCTCTCCCGTGAGCACGGCTCGCCCAGCTGGGGACCAAGCAGCTGTCTTCCCGGAATTCAGCTTTAGCCCGAGGGGCTGGAGAGCCTGTTGCAGGGCTTGCAGTGCGAGAGCAGCCAGCGGAGCCTCCACCACCAGGTAAGAGTCGTCCAGGTAGCTGCACAGCCTCGCCTGTGGGTCCAAGCGGAGTAGCTCCTCGTAGAACCTGTCCAAGGCAACCCTCTGCGCCACGGAGAACGCAGCGGGCGACAAGGGGTCCCCCTGGTCGAATCCCCTGTCGCTTTGAAGCGGGTGGAAACGACCCCCAGCGTCTCGCCAGAGGTGTTTCGCTGGCTGCCCGTACCACGAGAGGAGCGCTGCCGCGACCACCTCGTCTCGCTCTGCCATGGCCGCCAGGGCGGGCGCCCGTTCTAGCGAGGGGAAGGCGGCCTCCAAGTCCAGCTTCAGGAAGACTGCTGTGGGCCTGGTTTCCGCCTGGGCCTCCAACTTCCGCAGCAGGAGTTCGGTGCCGCCTGGCCTCCCGACTCCGTACTGCCTCTCGCCAGCTGCGGCCCGAAGTTGCTCCTTCCTGACCCGCGCCAGCGCTCGCAAGCCCAGGCGGCGCACCGTGGAACCCACAACGAGCGGCCGTACGTCGTCGCCTCCCTTTTGGAGCGCCGTGACCTCCCCTGTGCGGAGAACGGCTAGGGCCTCGCTGGGCAGCATGCCGAAGGCGATCCAGGATATCGCTTCGGAGAGCCATCCCAACGTCTCGGCGCAACGCTTCGCGTCTTCGAGGTGTTCCAAGCGGCAGCCTAGCAGCCCCGGCGCCGAGAGACGGGGCGGCCTCCGCAGCAGTTTCGCTGTCTCCTCCTGGACGCTTTCGAGGATCTCTGGCGGAGCCCGCGGGATGCCCTCCAACGACGGCGCTGGCTGAGCTGTTTCGCAGAAGCACGCCTTTACCTTGTTCAAGGTGTCTGGGGTGCGTGGGGCCAGTCTGCTGTTGGCTGTGGCTCGGAGGGCCCGGCCTTCTTCTCCAGCTGCTGCCAGGGTGTGTACCCGCGCCGCCTTTTGTTTGTCGCTGTTCTTGGCGGCCGCCACTGGGATCTTCCGCCCGTGCCGGACGGACGCCCAGAGCGCGTCCCACTGAGCCCCCCAGAACCACGCAAGGCGCTCCTCGAGCAGCTCTGCGCAGGTCGCGGCTTCGTCGCTGGTGCTGAGAAGGAGGAGGTCCAGCACCAAGAACAACTTCCATTCATCCTTCGCCTCCCCGCGTTCCCGGGCGTGCCGAAGGACTTCCAAAGATTTCCGGCGCACCTGGAGGACGGCGCCGCGTAGTCTGTCTGGGATCTGCACATACGTAGTGGCTCCTGTGGTTACCAGGTCGTCCCACGGCAGGGCTGTCCACCAGTCTTGGCCGGGTAGCTCGTTGTCGTCCCAAGCTGGATGCTGGACGGGCTGGTGTTGCTGCTGCTGCGCCGGCGGCGCCCCTCCAGCGGCGGCTCCTGCTCCGCGGGTAGCCTCGCGGACTGCCGTCTGCGCTCGCGCCGCCTCGGCGCTCAACGCATCGCCTCTCCCATGAGCCCGGAGCTCCGCGCCTGGCGGCAGGCGACCCTTCAGGCAGGTAGTGCACATCCAGCGTGAGCACGTGCGGTTACCCCAGGTGCACAAGCGCAACTCGCCTGCTTCGAAGACCAGGCCGCAGGCCCTGCAGGCGGCCGGTCGTGCCGATGCTCCTTGCACGTCGACCGCCCAGACCGCTGCCCGAAACTGGGCCGCCAAGGAGGAGGAGGAGGAGGAGGGAGGAGGAGGAGGAGGAGGAGGAGGAGGAGGAAGAGGAGGACCGCAGGCAGTCGGCGTGGGAGTTAGCAGCGGCCCCGCGCGGGAGGGGCCCAGCAGCCAGGGGAGGGACGGAGCCTCCTCCTCCTCCTCCCTCCTCCTCCTCCTCCTCCTCCTCCTCCCTCCTCCTCCTCCTCCTCCTCCGCCCTCCTCCTCCTCCTCCTCCTCCTCCTCCTCCTCCTCTCCTCCTCCCTCCTCCCTCCTCCTCCTCGTCTTCTTCTACTTGTTCCTCTCCTCCTCCTCCTCCTTCTCCTTCTCCTCCTTCTCCTCCTCCTCGTCCTCCTCCTCCTCTCCTTCCTCCCTCCTCCTCCTCCTCCTCCTCCCTCCTCCCTCCCCCTCCTCGTCCCTTCTCCTCGTCCTCCTCCTCCTCCTCCTCCTTCTCCTCCTCCTCCTCCTCCTCCTTCCTCCCTCCTCCTCCTGTCTTTTCCTACTTGTTCCTCCTCCTCCTCCTCCTCCTCCTCCCTCCTTTTCCTCTTCCTCCTCCTCCTCCTCCTCCTCCTCCTCCTCCTCCTCCTCCTCCTCCTCCTCCCGCCAGGGCCCGCTGCCACTGCTCGCCCTTCTCGCACGCACTGATCCTTTTGCCTCCCACGTCGCGCAGAGCTGCGACAAGGCCTGCTGCAACTGCTTGCCCTTCTCACACCTGCAGATCCCGTCGCGGTAATGAAGATGACGCTGGGTTCCAACGTTCACGCATCTGGCCGAGCAGCGCCGAATTACGCTGCCGCTGCTCGACCTTGTCGTACGCACTGATCCCAACGCTGGACCTGATAACGTCGGCTTCAGACTTCACCTACCACTTCTCGCTAAGCAGCAACAGAGCCTGCTGCCATTGATTGCCCTTCCCGCGCACGCTGACTCCGGCGCTGCAATTGGTAATGGCGTTGGGCTCAAGCACTGCCTCCCGCATCTCGCGGAGCAACGCCAGCGCCAGCTGCCGCTGCTCGTCCTTTCTGGCTTTCTGGCGCTCTCTTGAGGCTTTCTGGCGCTCTCTTGAGCGTCCTGTCTTGAGCGGTCGAGAGGAGGAGGAGGAGGAGGAGGAGGAGGAGGAGGAGGAGGAGGAGGGTCCTTTCCTGCACCCGCTGATCGCGGCGCTAAAGTTCGGATACCGTCCGAATACCAATATCGCCACCCACATCTCGCTCAACGGCGCCAGGGCTCGCAGCCCCTGACCCACCTTTCACTCACGCGCTGTTCCCCAGGGTTGTCGCTGACTAGCCTGTCGTATCGTCTCTCCACAGCAGGGCGCCGATCGCAGGGACGTAGCAGGCTGCGTCGGGCTCCAGCTTCGCCTCTCGCATCTCGCTCAGCAGCGCCATCGCCCGCTGCCATTGCTCGCCTTTCCCAAACGCGCTAGCAGATGAGAGGCCTGCTGGGGCTCGCAAAGGCCGCCGGGGAGGGCCCGTCCGCTGCCACCGATTGGCAGCTCCGCGAGCGCTGGTCCGGCCATTGTAGGAGAGATGACGTCGGGCTCTAGCTTCGACTCGTGCATCTCAATGAGCTGCGCCAGAGCCCGCTTCCAGCGTTGAAGCTAACTAGCCTGTCGCATCGTTCCTGCGCAACGATGCTACGATCGCAGGGCTGCAGCTGGCTGCGTTGGGCCAGCTTCAGCTCCCACATCTCGCTCAGTAGCGCCAGCGCCCGCTGCCACTGTTCGCCCTTCTCGCACGCGCTGATCCCAGCACTGTAGCTGACTAGGGCTGACCCGTGGACTCCGTCCACGACATCTTTCTGGAATGGTTCTCGGAGGAACGGCGCAGATTGTACCGAAAATCTACAAACACGGCGGCGGCTCGGGCGGCGGCAGCGAGACCGCGCCTTCGTGTCCGAGCTCTTGCAGCGCTGCAGCAGCTTGGCCCAGCGCACTGCTCGTTCACCCCCCTCCTATTGAGGACAGTTTCGAAGTCTCTCGGGGATGTGCGTCGAAGTCGAAGCCCATCTGAGGCGTCTCAGGAGCGCTCGGGGAAGGGCTCGGGAGGCCATCGGGGAAAGCCACCGAAAGCGCCGGGGAGGCTCGCAAGGATCTACAGGGAGGGCCCAAGAGAGCTTCAAGAAAATTTGAAATCCAGTGAACTCTTAAGAGAAACCGCTGTTGGGTCGGCCATCACCTCCGGGCGCGCCTTGATGGTGCGATCCAGTCGCATCACCGCCAACGGGAGGGTTTGTTCGCCATGTCCCATTCTGTTCGCCCAGAGGGTCTGTGGAGGCCTTCGGGCGAACAGAACGGGACAGGGCAAGGAATGGGGAAGACATGTCCGAATCTCCTGGGCCCCCCAGATGCTCGTCCGAAGAATGCGGAGAGGTCCCAGGGTCATATCAATTGGCTGCTGTCCCAGGGGTCCGGTCTGCTTGGCCCGAAGAGTTTGCCAAGGCCCCTGGGGGAACAGAATGGCACAGCATATCGGGCAAAGGGGGGCGGTAGCTGGCCTGTCAGACCCGGCGTTCGTCTTCTGCCCAAGCGGCGCGGGGCCCACGGGCCCCAGGGTTGGCGTCCCGCTGGGATTCCTCTTGTTCGCCCACAGGGTTGGAGGAGGCCTCCAGGCGAACAGAATGGGGCAGGACAATGAATGTGGGAGACTTGTCGCAAGCTCCCAGCCCCCCCAAGTGTGCGCCCGAAGGGTGTGGGGCCGCGTTGGCTCCCTCAAAGGGCCGTCTTGGAGCCGTCTAGGCCCGTCTTGAGGGCGCCGTTTGCCCTGATGGGGCCGTCTTGGTTCGTCGTGGGCCCCTCATGGGCGCGTCCGTAGGCCGTCCTGGGCCCATCGGGGTCCTCGTGGGGCTGTCTTGGAACCGTCTTGGGCCGCTCCTGGGGCCGTCTTGGGTGCCTCTTGGGCCGTCTTGGGCGCCTCCTGGGCCGTCCTGGGGCCGTCCTGGGGCGTCTTGGGACCGTCTGGGGGCCCTCCTGGCCCGTCTTGGGGCTCTCTGGGGTTCTCTTCGGCCGTCTTGGAGCGGTCGGGGGGACTTCTTGGGCCGTCTTGGAGCGTCGGGAAGCCGAAGAGGCGAGGAGGCCGAAAACATAGAAAAACACATTAGAAATCGACGATTTCTGTCGCTCGGGGCCCTCTTGGGAGGCCTCTTGGGAGGCCTCTTCGGGCGTCTTGGACGCCTCTTGGGCCGCCTGGGGCGAATCTCGGGCGTCTTGGGCCCATCTTTAAGCGTGCCGGGGCTCTCCGGGGCCGTCTTGGGGGCTTTTGGGGGCCCTCCGGACATGTCCTGGAGCCTGCCTGGGCGGCCCGGGGCGGCCCGGGGCCAGCCCGGGGCGGTTTTGAGACATTGGAGCCTGCGCCCTTCTGGCACGCACTGGGCCCTGCAATGTAGTAGAAACTAGGGCTGACCCGTGGACTCCGTCCACGACATCTTTCTGGAATGGTTCTCGGAGTAACGGCGCAGATTGTACCGAAAATCTACAAACACGGCGGCGGCTCGGGCGGCGGCAGCGAGACCGCGCCTTCGTGTCCGAGCTCTTGCAGCGCTGCAGCAGCTTGGCCCAGCGCACTGCTCGTTCACCCCCCTCCTATTGAGGACAGTTTCGAAGTCTCTCGGGGATGTGCGTCGAAGTCGAAGCCCATCTGAGGCGTCTCAGGAGCGCTCGGGGAAGGGCTCGGGAGGCCATCGGGGAAAGCCACCGAAAGCGCCGGGGAGGCTCGCAAGGATCTACAGGGAGGGCCCAAGAGAGCTTCAAGAAAATTGAAATCCAATGAACTCTTAAGAGAAACCGCTGTTGGGTCGGCCATCACCTCCGGGCGCGCCTTGATGGTGCGATCCAGTCGCATCACCGCCAACGGGAGGGTTTGTTCGCCATGTCCCATTCTGTTCGCCCAGAGGGTCTGTGGAGGCCTTCGGACGAACAGAACGGGACAGGGCAAGGAATGGGGAAGACATGTCCGAATCTCCTGGGCCCCCCAGATGCTCGTCCGAAGAATGCGGAGAGGTCCCAGGGTCATGTCAATTGGCTGCTGTCCCAGGGGTCCGGTCTGCTTGGCCCGAAGAGTTTGCCAAGGCCCCTGGGGGAACAGAATGGCACAGCATATCGGATCATATCGGGCAAAGGGGGGCGGTAGCTGGCCTGTCAGACCCGGCGTTCGTCTTCTGCCCAAGCGGCGCGGGGCCCACGGGCCCCAGGGTTGGCGTCCCGCTGGGATTCCTCTTGTTCGCCCACAGGGTTGGAGGAGGCCTCCAGGCGAACAGAATGGGGCAGGACAATGAATGTGGGAGACTTGGGCAAGCTCCCAGCCCCCCCAAGTGTGGCCCGAAGGGTGTGGGGCCGCGTTGGCTCCCTCAAAGGGCTGTCTTGGAGCCGTCTAGGCCCGTCTTGGAGGAGGCCGCCTTGGAGTCGTCTTGGGCCCCTCCTGTGCGCCTCCTTGGGCCGTCCTGGGCCCAGCAGGGGCCGTGTTGGCACCCTCTTGGGGCTGTCTTGGAGCCGTCTTGAGCCGTCGCAGCGCGCCTTGGGTTGTGCTGGGTCCGTCTTGGCCCGTCTTGGGGCCTTCCTGGGCGGTTCCTCGGACCCTCCTGGGACTTTCTGGGGCCTCTTGGTGCATCGGACCGCCGAAACGGCGGGAAACGCAAAGGGTGTAACAGTAAACAATGGAAAATTATCGATTTTTGCCAGCTGGGACTCTCTTGCCATCTTGGCCCGTCTTGAGGCCCCGAACGGGCGCGTCCTTGGGCCGTCCTGGGCGCACCCTCCTGGGACCGTCTTGGAATCGTCTTGGGCCGTCTTGAGCGCGCCTTGGGCCGTCCTGGGCCGGTCTGGGGCCGTGTTGGCACCCTCGCGGCGAGGAAGCTCGGAGGCGGGCTCGAGGCCTCTTCGGGGCCATTTTGGAAGCTGTTGGGGCCTCTGTAGGGGCCTCGTTTGGGCTCCTTGGGAGCCTCCTGGGGCCTCTTCGGGGGATTCTTGGCGGCCCCTTGGGGCCTCTTGGGGGCCTGTTTGGGCCTCCTGGCGCCCTCTTGGGGCGGAAGGCTCGGATTTTCGGTCCGTGGTCCCCCTCTTGGCCCCCTCTTGGGCCTGTCTTCGGGCCCTCGTGGGCCGTCTTGAGCGTCTCTTGGGTCGTCTTGGGGCCCTCTTGGGCTGTCTTGGGGCGCTCTTGGAAACCTCTTGGGCCGTTCTGGGGCGCTCTTGGAGGCCTCTTGGGCCGTCTTCGAGCGTCGGAAAGCGGAAAAGGCGAGAAGGCCAAAATCCTTCCAAAACCGTCGTAAAGCGGACGATTTTGAGGCCCAAAACCGTCCAAAACGTCCTTAGGCGGTCCCCTCGTCCGCCCCCCTCGCTTCGAAGCAGTTTTTAAGCCCCGTGGCACCTCTTAGGGATCTCTTTTGGGCTCCTGGAAGCCTCTTGGGCCTCCACTGGATTCGCTGCCCTCGGTCGGCAATCGTCGATCCTGCGACGACTCTCCCCAACGGAGAAACATCGAAGGCCCTCGGAGCGTCCAACATTGTTCTTTTGTGCCTTCGATATGCCGGTCGCCTCTCGTCCGCTCCCCCCCTCCTGGAAGCAATTCTGAAGCCACTTAGGGCTTCGTGGGGGCCGTTTGGGGATCTCTTGGGGCGTTTTTGCCTGCGATATGCCTGTCGCCTCTCGTCCGCTCCCCCGCTCCTGGAGGGAATTCTGAAGGCACTGAAGGCTTCGTGGGGGCCGTTTCGGAGCCTCTTCGGCCTTCTTTTGGGCCTCCCGGGGGGGCTCTTAGGGCCCTCTCGGGCCGTCTTGGGTGCCTCTTGGGCCGTCTTGGGGCCGTCTGAGACCCGCCTCGGCGCCTCTTGGGCTGTCTTGGGCCGTCTTGGGCCGCTCCTGGGGCCGTCTTGGGTGCCTCTTGGGCGCCTCCTGGGCCGTCCTGGGGCCGTCCTGGGGCCGTCCTGGGGCGTCTTGGGACCGTCTGGGGGCCCTCCTGGCCCGTCTTGGGGCTCTCTTGGGGTCCTCTTCGGCCGTCTTGGAGCGGTCGGGGGGACTTCTTGGGCTGTCTTGGAGCGTCGCAAGCCGAAGAGGCGAGGAGGCCGAAAACATCGAATTATCCTGGCGAAAGACCCAACCATAAGCAATTGTTGGTAACGCGTTGTGGGTGCCGCTTTCGGTGGGGCTCCATATGGGGCCACGAAGCGCTGCCTTGGATAGGGGGAACCGCATGCGGACTGCGCCACCGGGGCGGGCCTTCGGTGGAGCTCCCTATGGGGCTACGAAACGCTGCCCTGGGTGGGGGAACCGCATGCGAACTGCGCCACTGGGGCCTTCGGTGGAGCTCCCTATGGTGCCACGAAACGCTGCCCTGGGTGGGGGAAGCGCATGCGAACTGCGCCACGGGGGCTTTCGGTGGAGCTCCCCATGGGGCCACGAAGCGCTGCCCTGGGTGGGGGAACCGCATGCGAGGGCAGCCACTGGGGCCTCCGGTGGAGCTCCCTATGGGGCCACGAAACGCTGCCCTGGGTGGGGGAACCGCATGCGAACAGCCACTGGGGCCTTCGGTGGAGCTCCCTATGGGGCCACGAAGCGCTGCCCTGGGTGGGGGAACCGCATGCGAACACCCCCACTGGGGCCTTCGGTGGAGCTCCCTATGGGGCCACGAAACGCTGCCCTGGGTGGGGGAACCGCATGCGAACACCCCCACTGGGGCCTTCGGTGGAGCTCCCTATGGGGCTACGAAACGCTGCCCTGGGTGGGGGAACCGCATGCGAACTGCGCCACTGGGGCCTTCGGTGGAGCTCCCTATGGTGCCACGAAACGCTGCCCTGGGTGGGGGAAGCGCATGCGAACTGCGCCACGGGGGCTTTCGGTGGAGCTCCCCATGGGGCCACGAAACGCTGCCCTGGGTAAGGGAACCGCATGCGAACACCCCCACTGGGGCCTTCGGTGGAGCTCCCTATGGGGCTACGAAACGCTGCCCTGGGTGGGGGAACCGCATGCGAACACCCCCACTGGGGCCTTCGGTGGAGCTCCCTATGGGGCCACGAAACGCTGCCCTGGGTGGGGGAACCGCATGCGAACACCCCCACTGGGGCCTTCGGTGGAGCTCCCTATGGGGCTACGAAACGCTGCCCTGGGTGGGGGAACCGCATGCGAACACCCCCACTGGGGCCTTCGGTGGAGCTCCCTATGGGGCCACGAAACGCTGCCCTGGGTGGGGGAACCGCATGCGAACACCCCCACTGGGGCCTTCGGTGGAGCTCCCTATGGGGCTACGAAACGCTGCCCTGGGTGGGGGAACCGCATGCGAACACCCCCACTGGGGCCTTCGGTGGAGCTCCCTATGGGGCCACGAAACGCTGCCCTGGGTGGGGGAACCGCATGCGAACACCCCCACTGGGGCCTTCGGTGGAGCTCCCTATGGGGCTACGAAACGCTGCCCTGGGTGGGGGAACCGCATGCGAACACCCCCACTGGGGCCTTCGGTGGAGCTCCCTATGGGGCCACGAAACGCTGCCCTGGGTGGGGGAACCGCATGCGAACACCCCCACTGGGGCCTTCGGTGGAGCTCCCTATGGGGCTACGAAACGCGTGAGAGGTGTGCCGAGAGCAGAGGCAAGGAGGGGGAGGAGGGAGGAGGGGGAAGAGGAGGAGAGGAGAGGACGCGGGCACCGTCTCTTCAAAACGAGGACCCAACACCACAGGATGGTTGGGAAAAACACAATAGAAATCGACGATTTCTGTCGCTCGGGGCCCTCTTGGGAGGCCTCTTGGGAGGCCTCTTCGGGCGTCTTGGACGCCTCTTGGGCCGCCTGGGGCGAATCTCGGGCGTCTTGGGCCCATCTTTAAGCGTGCCGGGGCTCTCCGGGGCCGTCTTGGGGGCTTCTGGGGGCCCCCCCGACATGTCCTGGAGCCTGCCTGGGCGGCCCGGGGCGGCCCGGGGCCAGCCCGGGGCGGTTTTGAGACATTGGAGCCTGCGCCATTCTGGCACGCACTGGGCCCTGCAATGTAGCAGAGGCTAAGGCTGACCCGCGGCCTTCCGGCCGAGGAGTCTGCCCGCCATGGTGTGCACATGGAAATGGAGCGTCTCTGGGGCCTCGCGGGGGGGGAGATTGGACGGGGCGGTGTGGATGGAGGAGGTGGCCGCTGAAGGGGGAGGTGGGCGAGGGATGCAGGCAAGCAGGCCTGAAGGCAGGAACGCATGTAGGCACAACGTGGTGTGGACAAAAGCTGCTTCTCACGCCGCGCTCTATGTTCATCATAGCTTTTGCGGGGCGGGTCGCCTTGATAATTCCCAACCATCCTGTGGCGTTGGGTCTTCGTTTTGGAGAGACAGTGCCCCGCGTTCCTCTCCTCCTCGTCTCCTCCTCCCTCCTCCCTGCGTTTCACCCGCCCAACACACGTTTCGTGGCCCCAGAGGGAAGCTCACCAAAGGTCCCAGTGGCGCAGTTCGCATGGCGCCGCCGCCCTATTTTGGCACACCCCTCACACGTTTCGCGGCCCCATAGGGAGCTTCACCTCAGGTCCCAGTGGCGCAGCTCGCATGGCGCAGCCGTCCCACGTGGGCACACCACTCACACGCTTCGTGGCCCCAATAAGAAGCTCCACCTAAGGTCGCAGTGGCGCAGTTCGCATGGCGCCGCCGCCCCATTTTGGCACACCCCTCACACGCTTCGTGGCCCCGCAGAGAGCCCCACCTCAGGTCCCAGTGGAGCAGTTCGCATGGCGCCGCCGCCCCATTTTGACACACCCCTCACACGCTCCGTGGCCCCATGCGGTGTTCCACCTCATGTCCCAGTGGCGCAGTTTGCATGGCGCCGCCGCCCCATTTTGGCACACCCCTCACACATTTCGTGGCGCCATAAGGGAGCTCCACCTAAGATCCCAATGGCGCAGGTCGCATGGCGCCGCCACCCCATTTTGGCACACCCCTCACACGTTTCGTGGTCCCATAGGGAGCTCCACCTCATGTCCCAGTGGCGCAGTTTACATGGCGCCGCCGCCCCATTTTTTGAACACCCCTCACACGTTTCGTGGCCCCACAGGGAGCTCCACCTAAGATCCCAATGGCGCAGTTCGCATGGCGCCGCCGCCCCATTTTTGGGAAATCGTTCACACGCTTCGTGGCCCCACAGTGAACTCCACCTAAGGCCCAGGTGGCGCAGTTCGCATGGTGCCGCCGCCCCCATTTGGCGCACCCCTCACACGTTTCGGGGCCCCACGGTGAGCTCCACCTAAGATCCCCGTGGCGCAGTTCGCATGGCGCCGCCGCCCCATTTTGACACCCCTCACACGCTTCGTGGCCCCTTAGGGAGCTCCACCTCAGGCCCCAGTGGCGCAGTTCGCATGGCGCCGCCCCATTTTGGCACACCCCTCACACGCTTCGTGGCCCCATAGGGAGCTCCACCTCATGTCCCCGCGGCGCAGTTCGCATGGCGCCGCCGCCCTATTTTAGCACATCCCCACGCGCTTCGTGGCCACATAGGGAGCTCCACCTCAGGCCGCAGCGGCGCAATTCGCATGGCGCCGCCTCTTCATTTTGGCACACCCCTCACACATTTCGTGGCCCCATAAGGGAGCTCCACCCCAGGCCCCACTGCCGCAGTTCGCATGGCGCCGCCGCCCCATTTTGGCGCACCCCTCACACGCTTCGCGGCCCCATAGGGAGCTCCACTTCGAGTCCCACTGGCGCAGTTCGCATGGCGCAGCCGTCCCATGCGGGCGCACCACTCACACGCTTCGTGGCCCCAATAGGGAGCTCCCCCTAAGGGGCGCCCGCAGCCTTGGACGCGGGCGCGCGCGGGCTAAGAGGGAAAAGAATAGCGGGAAGGAAGCGGGCGCGATCCTCGTGAGAGCCGCGCCGACATGTGCGTCGACATCTATGCGCGTAGACGCGCGCGCGCAAAATCATCCACAATCAGACTCACTCGCTCTCAGTCTCTCGCACGCAGAACTGTCGTCTTCGCTCGCGGCGTGCCCCGCCACGCACGTCGGCGCGCCCCTCGCGCGGTTCGTGGCCCCATAGGAAGCGCGGCGGTGGCAGCTGGCTCAGCTGGCCAAGAGCGTGCACTTCTACATCTACGGTGCTGGCGGCATCTTCCTGCCGCAGGTCAGGCGGTGGGTCGCCTCGGGCCGAGGCCCCACCGAGGTCGCTGAGGCTTGGAGGACGTTGGCGCCCAGCGAAGCTGGGCATGCCAGATCGTGCCTCGTCGACGGCCGGTGGCTCATCGAGCGGCGCTGCGCGGCAGGCCTCAGCTCTCACTTGATATGCTCGCTGTGCCCCAGCAAGATGGGGGCGCTTTGGCATAGGCACATGGAGCTTCAAGACGCTTGGCAGCTGGAGCGCTTCAAGGACAAGGGCGACGCCATCACGATCAGGACTCTGCTCGAGAGGTTGTGGCTGCCAGAACCGCCCACGGAGTGGAGGCCGCCGGGTGACGACTTCCTGGTGCGCGCAGTGGAGCAAGGGCTACGACGAGGGCTTGCCGTTCGCAGAGCCCGACCTGTTCGCAGATGGAGCCTACATCGACGGTGGCACCAAGATTGCCTGTGCAGGATGTGCCGTTGTTGCTCTGCCCAGAGGCGGCGATGACATCGACCCTGGGCCAAGGTCTGTCATGCGTACGGTGGCCTCCCCTTTGGCTGGCGCCTTGCAGTCCATGGACGGCGGCGAGCTGCTGCCGCTCCTCCTGCTTCCACCAGTGATAGCTCACTTTGACGCTGAGTATGCGGCGAATGGCATCAACATTCGTGGGCCCGAGGCCACTGCGAGCAGCAAGGCAGCCTGGGCGGAGCTGTGGGTTCGCGTCTGGCACGCTGTGCAGGACTTCGGGGGGCTCGGCGAAGACGGCCTCGCCGTTGCCAAGGTCAAAGCGCACGCATCAGTTCAGCACGCGCAAGAAGGCCTCGTCACGGCAAGAGCGCGCAGAGGCAACATCGAAGCATATCGGCGTGCCAAGTTTATTGCTGCTCAAGCCGGCGCTCCCGACGCCATTCGGCAGATCATCCAGGCGAGGCAGACCATGCTCGACGCCGCGTTCTTCTTGGTTTTCTTTTGCCGGCGGCATGGCTGCCGATGGCAGAGCGGACATCTCGGACGAGAAGGTCACGAAGCAGGCCAGCAAGACTCAGATGTTTCTCACGGATCATGAGGTCATCGAGGTTCCGAATGGTGGCGTTCACTGTTTGCGCTGCCTCAAGACCGCGTACACCAGCTATATCAAACCGCACTTCTGGGCCAAGTCTTGCGCGCCCAAGCCGCGTGCCCCGTCGCGCTCTGGCAGTGCGTCGAAGAAGCGACCTGCTCGAGCAGCCTTGGCGACGGCGGCCACGGCGGTGGCG
Source organism: Prorocentrum cordatum (assembly GCA_963575745.1). Classification (NCBI taxonomy): domain Eukaryota; class Dinophyceae; order Prorocentrales; family Prorocentraceae; genus Prorocentrum; species Prorocentrum cordatum. The sequence goes on from CAUYUJ010014496.1 coordinate 23,965, forward strand.
GCCTGCGCCGCGTTGGCGCAGGCCGAGGAGGAGGCGCCAGATGCTGAGGCAACAGGCGACGGCAGCACCGAGTTGCCGAAGGCCAAGGATCTCAAGGCAGCCCAGCAGAAGATCGACTACCTGTCGTCGGCAGCTTCTGGAGCGAGCTCGAGCGGGACTGTGCGCTCGGCATCGGCTGAAAAAGATGTTGCCTGTGTGAGTGGGGCTCCTGTGGGCGCCGCTGCAGAAGCCCCAAATGGACTTTGAGCGCGCTCCGGTGGGCCCCGCTGCAGAAGCCCCGCGTGGCCTGGGTTTGGCTGGCGGCGCGAGCTTTGAGGATGGTCCTGCCTCGCTTCTCCCCTCGGGGTCCCTCCCCAGGCCCCCTCCAAGCCCCGCTGCAGAAGCCCTGGGAAGCCCCCGGCGGCGCGGGTGCGCCCACCGATGTGTCCAGTTATCGCGGGGCGGCCAGCTGTCAGGTCACCTCGCAGGTTTGTGTTGTTTCGTCTCGCCGCTCGACCTCGCCCTTTCGGTCTCGGTCGGTGGCCCTCGATTGCCCCTCTGGCCCCCGTCGCTGCGTCGTCGCCCGCAGGTGATGGCGCGGGGGTTCCAGGAGTGGCGAGCGGCGAGCATGCACTCACAACCAGCAATGGATATCTACCGCATCTGCACGCGCTGTGCTTGGAGGCAAGCACAGAGGCATGTCCGCATAATGCAAGCTATTAGAGAGCGCTCGCGGGCCGCAGCATCGCCTCGAGAAGGTCGAAAGGATGAGGCTCGGGTTGCCGCCGAAGGAGGTGCAGCCAAAGGCGAAGACTCGGTGATCTGGGGACTGGCCTGGCGGGGCGAGTGGGCCCTTTTGGCTCGCTCGTCCCTCTAGGCAGTTTCTTGCTTAAGTGGGGCGCGACGAGGACAGTCAATATCTCATTGCTTGTTTGTTTTAGCCCAAGAGGCCGCGCCCACGAAGCACTTCAAACCACTTCCTCCGAGTCGAGATCATAACTGCCCCCTTAACCAGGGAGGCCCCGCGGATGAAATTAAAGTCCCGGAAAAGGCGACCCCCCGCTGAGGATCCACCAGAGAGCCTCGTCGAGCACTTGGAGGCCCATCGGGGTGAAGCGCCAGGCGGAGTACACTAAGCCGTCTGGCCCAGGAGCGCTATCGCGGAGCCTCTTCAGGTGCTTCTCGAGGCCAATCAAGGTCGGGGGAGGCAGATCTTGAAGAGAAACTTTGGGAGCGTGCTTATCTAGATATTGATCAGTGCCCACCTGGCTAACGTTTTTCTTCACGCCGAAGACTGCGCCCCAGTGCTGGCCAAGCAGCTGCAAGACCTCGGCGGGATCCCTGACGACAGCTCCGCTGTCGGTGCGGATGCCCTTCAGCGACATCCTCTTGTCGAAAGGCGACCAGAGTTTGCCTCGTCGGGTTTGCCCTTTTCACATGTCGTCTACATGTCGCACTCGTCGATTCGTTCGGAATCTCGATAATATCTCGTCGAAGTCGGGCTTCTTCCTGCTGGCTCATTTCTCGCCGCATCGTGTCCGAGACAGAGGCAAAATCTATCGGGTCTGAAAGCTTGACCACCTTCTCGACCGCGTCGATCAGGAGGTGGTCCCTACCCAATTTGCTGCTCGACCTGATCTTCTCAGCGAGTTTGATATATTGTCTCCACATGGCTCTGGCAATGGATTCGGCTGCGATGTACCGAGAGAAGAGACTATCAAGCGAGCTTCCCAGCATCTTGTTGCGGGCCACTCCCGCAGCTTCCCTCATCATTTTCGTCGCAAAGTCCAGGGCCAGCGGCGGGGGAAGCTCGTCAACTGCAGGAAGAACCGAAACCTTGGAAAGGTACTCCGCGTACTTTGGGTGCCGAACAACCTCCCTGGGAATGCTCTGGAAACTTTCTTCCACCTCTTCATTCGACTGCTTCGGGATGCTGCTCGACGCCGACGCGACAACAGGCGCAGTCGCTGATGCCCTGGCGGTGGAGCACCCCTGGCATCTCAGCGACAGTGCCCGAGATCGTGAGCTGGTTGAGCACCCAACCCGCGAAACTGACAAACTGCCGATCAATCGAGGTGAGCAAGCGCTGCGATGCATGAAAATGTGTCGGGTCTGCTACCTGCAATTCTACCATATGTCTTAGGGCCTCCATCAATTCTCTATCCTGTCCCTTCCTGCATTCCCTCACGTAATTTTTGCCCTGGCTATCTGTGATGCTGTTCTGGCTATCTATGTTGTTGTTGCTCTGGCTATATGTGTTGATATCCTGGTTACCAATGTTCCTGTTCTGGCTATCTATGACGCTGTTCTGGCTGCCTGTGTTGCTATTGCTCTGGCTATCTGCGCTGTTGTTCATGTTACCAATGTCGATGCTCTGGCTACCTATGCTGCAATTCTGGCTGTCTGTGTTGCCCCTGCGCTTCCAGCACCCATTCCGAAAGTTTTCCTCGATCGGCGGCTGGCCGGCAAAGTTGACGTCTCCTGCCGCAGCAACCAGGCAGGCATCTGGGTGAGCACTAGCGCGATCTAGGCCCCCCTGATCTTCGCAACGACATGACGTTTCTCCTCTCGGGTGAGCCGAAAATTGTGAACAGTGCAATGGGAAATCCAGACATCCCTGTCGAACTCGATCCGAACATTGAGAACCCTCCCTGGGATCAAAACTCTGGCTTCCGTCTTCGGTGCCCCGGGCCCCTGGTGAGCGAAGTTCGGGAAGAACGCGATCACTCCCCCAGCCTTAGACGAGGGACACAAACTCGGTGAAGCAATCACCTCCTTATTCATGTGGTAGACGAGTCCTTGGACTTCTAGCTCTGTCCCGTGGCTCTCTTGAAGGGCGAGGATGGTGCCAGGGCGAAGGAGGGGGCGGAGAGTCCTCAGCTTTCGGTCACGGGTAGCGGGGAGGTGATGAAACAGGGCGCGAGTTCCACGTGGCAAAAGTTAGCTTCCAAACCTGATGTTCATGTCTCCAGCAAGCAGAAAGTTTGCGAACTACTCCACTCGATGTTCTCCTTCTGGCTGGCGAAGGCCCGGGCAAAGCGTTGGCGCAGGTAGTCGACATCAACTCCTGCTGCCTTGCAATTGTCTGGTGCAAATGAAATTACTGGCGCCTCATCCCCAGGGCGGGGCTCGGCTCGGACCAAAGGCTTCCACATGCGACTGATATACCCCTTTCGTCTTGTCTCCGAACGTTTTGATGTCTGGGTAAGCCTCGACCATGCTGGCACGCATCTTTTAGACATATAACTCCCTTCTGGCCATATGTGGGTTCTTGTCGCTGGACAGGAAAAGCTCGTGCTTCTGACCATCGACATCCTCTGCGCTGAATCGTTGCCACCTGCCGTTAGATAGTCGTAAACTTCCATGAATCTGAAGAATTCTACGCTCTGCGAATCCCCTGCTGCCCCGAATCTGATTGAGTACCTCCTCGAAGCAGGCTCTCCTTCCACCGTGTAGTCCTCGGGGCCGACGTTGTTCCTGGCCAGTATGTCTCCCAGCGCGTCGATGACCCCCTGCTTCGGTAGAACTCCCTTAGATCTGATAGTGAGAATAGCTGTATCAATTGCTCTGTCGAAGGTAGTGTCCACTGGTTTTGGAGGCGGCCGTTCTTCCTTAATTCCCCCCGATCGTGATGCGTATGGTGTCCAGCTCCTGCCTAAGCGCGGCGATGTCTTTTGCCTGATTGTCCAGAGGGGACTCGGCCTGACACATTCTTCCTTCCACCTTCTGGATAGCGTCGAGATTGGTGTTGAACATGGCTGACATGCTGTTGACCGTTCCAGCGAAGGACTGCAACGTGTTCTGCATTGCTCAAAGGGGGGCTCAATAGTAGACTTGTGCTCATCCAGAGAAGTACGAAGACCATCATTCTCATTCCCCCCACGAGGCCTTTGACGACGCCCTTCTTGACTGTTGAACGTGGGCATCGCCTCAAGTTTTTCTGCCATGCGTGTCTGATTTGCTTCACTGACGGGAACCACGACCGCCATGCAGATGAAAAGAAATGATGCTTGCAGGAAAAGCCATGGTCCCTGCCTCGGGCAGGCCTCTGTGGGACCACTTCGGTGCCACGTGGGGGCAATCTCGAGACGGGAGGTTCCGAGTCCCCAAACGGCGATGTCTTGAGCCAAAATGGCTACGGACCTCCTCCTCCTCCTCCTCCTCCTCCTCCTCCTCCTCCCCCCTCCTCCCCCTCCTCCTCCCTCCCTCCTCCTCCTCCTCCTCCTCCCTCCTCCTCCTCCTCCTCCTCTACCTCCTCCTCCTCCTCCTCCTCCTCCTCCTCCTCCTCCTCCTCCTCCTCCTCCTCCTCCCTCTCCGCTTTCCTTATACATAACTCTTCCTTGTGGCGTTTCGCCTGGGCGTTCCTCACCTCTTACGATCCCGCAGCATGAAGTTTGCAACAGTTTCAAAGATGGAGGTCGGGTCCTTTTTCAAAATGTTGCTCTTGCATGCCTGCTTGCCTGCTTGCCTGCTTGCCTGTTGTTCTGCGCGCGTGGCTGTTAGCCAGACAGTTGTCTTCCCGACGTCAATGCCAGCATGCTGGCAGGCCTGGCGGTCGCAACTGAACCTCTGCCGCACGTCACGGCAGCGGGGATGGTCACCAGCCGGCCGCGGGCAGTGCAACGGCTGCTTGTTTTTTGCTGCTAGCTACTAATTGCTGTCGCTGCTGGCTTGTGTGCTGCCGGATATGGAGTCCGTGCTGGGGGGCCCTATGGCCGAAACTATTGGGGGCCTCGTTGGGCCCTCTTGGGGCCGTCCTGGGCCGTCTCGGGGTGCTCTGGTGGGCCGTCGTGGCGCTCTCTGGAGGGCGTCGGGCCGTCTAGAAGCTCTCCGAAGCCTTCGGTTGTATTCTGGGAGCCCCCCCGGAGGCCCCGAAGACAACCCAGGAGGCTCGATAGGGGCCCCCAGAGGGCCCAAGCCGTCTTCCCCGAAGCCGTCTTGGAGCTGTCTCGCATCGAAAAGCCTGCGAAGCAAAAGACATACATCTTCCTTTGGGTGTTGAAAAGCTTTGAAGTTCCCGTGGTCTTCTGGACAATTCCTGCAAGCCCTTTGGGGGAATATCTAGGGGGCCTTATGGAGGCCTCTTGTAACCGCTTGAGATCTCTCGGGGGCCCTGTCTGGCGGCTGTCGGGGCCAATTCTGGCCAGTATAATCGAAGGCTGTCTCTGCGACGTCTTCGGGACCCAGAGCCCACAGGGACAGGGAGGCGGCAGTGCCGACGCCTCTGGAGGCCGAGCACGCGACTGGCCCACGCACTTTGCTCCAGAATTGAGGGGATGACGATAGCACCGGGCTCCAGCTTAGCCTCCCGGATCTCGCCCAGCAGCGCCAGAGGCGTCTGCCATTGCTCGCCCATCTCCACTCGCGGGCCCCAGCGCTGCAGCTGAAATCAACTGGATCGTGTTCGACATGTACCGTATCACTCCCCTGTAACAAAGTCACGCACCTCTTCGAATAAAGACCGCGCGTGGCTCCCTTGCCCGCCTTGCTCGCACATGCTGGCTGCAGCTCCGTAGAGCATGAAGTCGACGTCCAACTTTCTCAAACGCATGGTTCTGAGCATGCTCACCGCATGTTGCCACTGCCCACCGTTTTCGCACGCGCTGATCCCAGCGCTGTAGCTGATGATGTCGGGCTCCAGCTTCGCCTCCCGCATCTCGCTCAGCAGCGCCAGCGCCCGCTGCCACTGCCCGCCCTTCTCGCACGCGCTGACCCCAGCGTTGTAGCCGATGATGTCGGGCTCCAGCTTCGCCTCCCTCATCTCGCTCAGCAGCGCCAGCGCAGGCTGCCACTGCCCGCCCTTCTCGCACGCGCTGATCCCAGCGCTGTAGCCGATGACGCAGGGCACCAGCTTCGCCTCCGACATCTCGGTCAGCAGCGCAAGCGCCCGCTGCCACTGCCCGCCCTTCTCGCACGCGCTGATCCCAGCGCTGTAGCTGATGACGTTGGGCACCAGCTTCGCCTCCCACATCTCGCTCAGCAGCGCAAGCGCCCGCTGCCACTGCTCGCCCTTCTCGCACGCGCTGATCCCAGCGTTGTAGCTGACTAGGGCAGACCTGTGGACTCCGTCCACGACATCAGCTCGACGTGGCGAGGGGTCTCTGGGCAAGCGCGGCGTGCCTGTCGCCTCTCGTCCGCTCCCCCGCTCCTGGAGGGAATTCTGAAGCCACTGAAGGCTTCGTGGGGGCCGTTTCGGAGCCTCTTCGGCCTTCTTTTGGGCCTCCCGGGGGGGCTCTTAGGGCCCTCTCGGGCCGTCTTGGGTGCCTCTTGGGCCGTCTTGGGGCCGTCTGAGGCCCGCCTCGGCGCCTCTTGGGCTGTCTTGGGCCGTCTTGGGCCGCTCCTGGGGCCGTCTTGGGTGCCTCTTGGGCCGTCTTGGGCGCCTCCTGGGCCGTCCTGGGGCCGTCCTGGGGCGTCTTGGGACCGTCTTGGGGCCCTCCTGGCCCGTCTTGGGGCTCTCTTGGGGTCCTCTTCGGCCGTCTTGGAGCGGTCGGGGGGACTTCTTGGGCCGTCTTGGAGCGTCGGGAAGCCGAAGAGGCGAGGAGGCCGAAAACATCGAAAAACACAATAGAAATCGACGATTTCTGTCGCTCGGGGCCCTCTTGGGAGGCCTCTTGGGAGGCCTCTTCGGGCGTCTTGGACGCCTCTTGGGCCGTCTGGGGCGAATCTCGGGCGTCTTGGGCCCATCTTTAAGCGTGCCGGGGCTCTCCGGTGCCGTCTTGGGGGCTTCTGGGGGCCCTCTCGACATGTCCTGGAGCCTGCCTGGGCGGCCCTGGGCGGCCCGGGGCCAGCCCGGGGCGGTTTTGGTGCATTGGAGCCTGCGCCATTCTGGCACGCACTGGGCCCTGCAATGTAGTAGAGATGATCCCAGCGTTGTAGCTGACTAGGGCTGACCCGTGGACTCCGTCCACGACATCTTTCTGGAATGGTTCTCGGAGGAACGGCGCAAATTGCACCGAAAATCTACAAACACGGCGGCGGCTGGGGCGGCGGCGGCGAGTTTGGCGGTTCTCCTGGGCGGTCCCCTCGTCCGCCCCCCTCGCTTCGAGGCAGTTTTGAAGCCCCGTGGGACCTCTTGGGGACCTCTTTTGGGCTCCTGGGGGCCTCTTGGGCCTCTCTGGGCCCGTCTATCGCGCCCCTTGGGCTGTCTTGGGGCCCCCTAGGGCCTTCTTGGGCGGTTCTCGGGCCGTCTTGGAGCCGTCTTGGGCCGCTCTTCGGGCCATCTTGGGGTCCCGTTGGCCTGTCTTGGGCGCCTCTGGGGCCGTCCTGGGGCCGCATTGGACCGTCTTGGGGCCCTCTTGGACCGTCTTGGGGTCCTCTTGGGGACCTCTTCGACCGTCTTGGCAGGTCTTGGATGCCTCTGGGGTGGTGTCGGAGCGTCGGGAAGCCGAAAAAGCGAGGAAGCCAAAAAACCTTGGAAACAACAAAGGGAAATCATCGATTTTGGCCTCTCGGGGCTCTCTTGGGAGGCCTCTTGGGAGGCCTCTTGGGAGGCCTCTTGGGAGGCCTATTGAGCCGTATTGGGGAGCTCTTGGGAACCTCCTTCCAAAACCGTCGTAAAGCGGACGATTTTGATGCCCCAAACCGTCCAAAACCTCATGAGGCGGTCCCCTCGTCCGCCCCCCTCGCTTCGAAGCAGTTTTTAAGCCCCGTGGCACCTCTTGGGGACCTCGTGGGACCTCTTTTGGGCTCCTGGGGGCCTCTTGGGCTTCTCTGGGCCCGTCTATCGCGCCCCTTGGGCTGTCTTGGGGCCCCCTAGGGCCTTCTTGGGCGGTCCTCGGGCCGTCTTGGAGCCATCTTGGGCCGCTCTTCGGGCCATCTTGGGGTCCCGTTGGCCTGTCTTGGGCGCCTCTGGGGCCGTCCTGGGGCCGCCCTGGACCGTCTTGGGGCCCTCTTGGACCGTCTTGGGGTCCTCTTGGGGACCTCTTCGACCATCTTGGAGCGGTCTTGGATGCCTCTGGGAGGGTTTCGGAGCGTCGGGAAGCCGAAAAATCGAGGAAGCAAAAAACCTCGGGAAAACCAATGAAAATCAACGATTTTGGCCTCTCGGGCCTCTCTTGGGAGGCCTCTTGGGAGGCCTATTGGGCCGTCTTGGGGAGCTCTTGGGCCGTCTTGGGCCAATCTTGGGTGTCTTGGCCGGATCATTGCGCGTCTCGGGGCCTTCTTGGGCCGCCTTCGGGGCATCTTGAGCGGCTCGGAGCCGTCTGTGGGCCGTCGGGGCGGCCTCCGGAACGTCTCGGAGCCGTCCTGGGGCCGCCGGGGCACCGAGAGCCCCTAGGCTTGTCCCGACCCTTCCCGCACCCACGTGCTCCTGCATTGTAGTAGAGACTAGTGTGAACCCGTGGATTAAATCCACGGCGTGCTGAGCCTGGGACTCGCACACCGTAGGTAACCAGCTCGTCGACGTTGAACAGCTCTGGCGTCCCTTGGGCGGTAGGAGCGACCTTCGGAGGCACATGTGACGGCCACGTTTGAGGGCAATGTTGGGGGCTGTGTGGGGGCCACGTTTGGGGGCGCCTGGGGGCTAGGCGTGGGGGTGACGTTCGGGGGCCACGCTTACTGGGGCGGTAGGGGCGACCTTCGGAGGCTTTGTGTGGAGGCCGCCTTTGTGGGTCCCGTTTGGGGGCCACGTGGGGCCGACGTTCACAGGCCACGTCTAGGGGCCACCCCGGAAAGCAGTCGGGGAGCTCCAGGGGCACTGACCTGGAAGCGTGAAAAGAGATGGGTTTTTGCTAATCGCGCCGGGCCTAGGCGCGATTAGCAAAAACACAAGGGTTTTCAGGCACAGTCAGAGTGAGGGGGGCACGTTTGCGAGCCTCGGTTGGGGGCCGCGCAGGGAGGTCTCGGGGCCATCTTGGGGGTCTCGGGCCGTCTCGGAGGTCGCTTTGGGCTCTCTTGGGCGGCACCTTGGGCCCTTCTGGGGGCGTCTTGGGGCCATCTTGGGGGTCTCGGGCCGTTTCGGAGGTCGCTTTGGGCCCGGTCGGGCGGGGTCTGGGGCCTGGTTGGGGCTGACTTGGGAGTCACTTGAAGCTCTCTTGGGCCGTCTTGGGGCCCTTTGGGCCGTCTGCGGGCCTTCTCGGGCCGTCTGGGGGCCCTCCTGGGGCCCTCTTGGGCCGCGCAGGGGCGATGTGGGAAGCCCCCTGGGGCCATCCTGGGCCGTTGTGGTCCCGAAGTGGCGGGATCAGGAAAACCCTCGAAACCTTCGGAAAACGGATAAGTTTTGCCCCTTGGCGCCGTCCAGGCAAACCGCCTCCGGAGCCTCTCCAGAGCCGCCCAGGGCGTCTTTAAACCGCGCCGCCCGGGGCCGCGGCGTCGGAGGAGCCCACCGACCCCCGCCCCTCTCAGACGCGCGTATGCCTGTAATGTGTAGTAGAGATGACGTTGGGCTCCAGCTTCGCCTCCCACATCTCGGTCAGCAGCGCCAGCGCCCGCTGCCACTGCCCGTCCTTCTCGCACGCGCTGATCCCAGCGTTGTAGCTGACTAGTGTGCACCCGTGGATTAAATCCACGGTGTGCTGAACCTGAGACGCGCACACCGTGTGTGTGAGCCGGCGAAGGCGTAGCAGAACATAGCATCGGAGCCGAACAGCTCCTCGAAGATCTGGTCCGTAAAGCTCCTTGGGGGGTGGGATGGCAGGGATGGAGGTGGAGGCGGGAGGAGAGCAGATAACGGGATTAGGGGCGCTTGACTCCGGCGTTCTCGTGCCGCAGGCCACGCTCTGGGTCGGATCGTGGAACAGTCACAACGGGTCTGAAATTCGTCCTCGTGGCTTGAGGGCTGAAGGGTTTTGGCCAGTACGGTCATTCCTTGTGTCCACGTCCGGACGAAGCTCGGAAACCCTGTGGGTTGGGGCCCTGGGAGAAAGAAGGGCGCGTGTTTGTATGGATAGTGGCAGAGCTGCGACTTCGTGAAAAGATGCTGGAGAAACTGGACCCTCGAGGTTGCCCATATCCGTGGATGGAGGGCGTTCGTGCTACACCCCGTGGAAAAGCAATGCAACTCATCTCTAAATGCGTCCCAGGACCCCTCCCTGTGTCCATCCGGCGCAATTGTCCGCCCCGGGTCTGTGCCTCAGGGGCCCTGGGCCCGGAAAAAGCCCCGAGAGGCCGAAGTCTGCGGATAACAAAAACGGGTGAAAAAAATCCACCAAAAAAGGTGCAGTGTTTTTTCGGCCGTCAGTCCATGTCTTCAACAGCGGCTCTCCGAGCAGGTGAGGACGTCACCGGCGGAGGCGAAGAGGGCGCAGAGGGGACGGGAAGGGTCAGATCGGGGATGACGGCGAAGGAATGGAGAGAGGAACGGCATGTCGGACGATGCGGCGGCAAAGGAGATGGCGCCAGTGGTTCAACCACCAATGTCCCCGACGTTATCGGGCGTTCCTGCGCGGTTCGGCGTGTCTCGCATAGTCTCTGGGACGGCTGCACGTCCCCAGACGTGCCGGGGACTTTCGCGGGGCTCCTCACCAAGCGCCGAAGACGGTCAAAGAGCGCTTCAAGACTCTGAAGATGGCCCCCAGACAGCTCTAGAGGCTTCCAAGATGACCCAAGAGGCCTCCAAGAGACTTCCCAAGTGGGCCTCACGAGGCAAGAGTAAGAGCTTGTCCATACGTTGGTACAGCTATTTGGGGTTCGAGCTTTTTGGGTCCCATCGCTCTAAGACGGCCAGGACCGCTCCAATATTGGTCCAAGACCGCCCAAGGCCCGCAAGACGGCCCACGATGGCCTCATGACAGGCAAACATTGCCAGAAGACGTGACGCAGAGGCCCCAAGAGGGATCGATGGAGAGAGTCCCAGGGAAGCTGCGGCCCGGAAAAAATTATGTGCTTCGAGCGATCCCCACCATCCTCTTCTTCCTGCTCTTCCTCCCGCGGAGTATGTGATCACCTGCTGCTCGTCGGGCGAGAAGGCGGCGTCGCGCAGCCGGTCCTGGTGGCCCGACAGCGTGGCCGGTCCCAGGGAGCACTGGGACAACTTGGGGTCTGGCGGCCGCGGTATGCAATGTGGGGGTGTGGCCGGGGGGTCTGTTCTGAGAAATCTAACGACCCCAACCTGTCGGGTGGGGAAGAAGGCGGATGTCTTCTGTCATGCTCTGTTCTGGTATGTGCTGTTCTGTCATGTTCTGTCATGCTCTGTTTTGTTCTGTGATGTTGTGTTCTGTCGTGTTCGTCATGTTCTGCGCTGTCATGTTGTATTCTGTCGTGTTCGTCGAGGGCGCGAGGCGGGATGGGGCGGGAGCCCCAGGGAGCACTGGGACCACTCGGGGTCTGGCGGCCGCGGTATGCAGGGTGGGGGTGTGGCCGGGAGGTCTGTTCTGAGAAATCTAACGACCCCAACCTGTCGGGTGGAGAAAAACGTTGGATTCACGATGCGCTGTCCCGTGTGTCCCTTGCAATCGCCTGAAACGCATGGTGTTTTCGAGAATTGCCATAACCTGTCGTATTTGCAAAGTGCTTTGGACGATGCGGTCGGCACGGCGCCAGCAGCGAAATGCGCATTTTCCTAATGTGTTTGGGCCGATCTGAAAGGACACACGGGGAAAACGTTGGGTTTCGGAGGTTTGTGCGGCGACGTCATGGACGGGCCCATGTGGAAGCTTTCAAAGCGAGCGGCGGTCCATGTGGGAATGTCGCGGGGCTCTAGGGAAAGTCGTGGCGGGCCCAAAGATCGCCCGCCCTGGTAGAACGCACTCGAAATGTTCCAAGAGAACTCGGAAATGATCTCCGGAGAGCTCCAAAAGTCAGAAGAAACCCCGAAAAGCATGTGGGAGAAAGTGCCCCACCGCCAAGGCACGTTGGCGGGGTGCGCCGAAGGCCAGTGTTTTCAGGACATGCGATTTGTCAACGTCGTTCAGGCTCTACGTGCGCGGCCGGATGTCGAGCAGTGGGTACGCGGTGGGATGTCTGCGCAGGAGCTTCTGGAAGTCGCTAAGCTCACAGAGTACAGGCTCCGCAACACTACGTCCATCACCTGGTGCGCTGTCCAACTTCCAGATTCGGCCGGACACAGCCTTCACCGCAATCCAATGTGCGTTGTTCTGGTTTACCACGACCCCGACCACGTTAGGCGCAAAAATGTTCATCGCGTCCTGTGGTAGAACGGGAGCATTGAGGTTCAAGGAGAAACTGTTTCCGCATCGTTGAAGCACAAACGCCAGCACCGCCTCGGAATAATCTCCAGAGGGGCTCACGTGGTCGCGCAGGCGCTGTGGGAGGCCGTCTAAAGCGGCATGCTCGATGAATGCATGGGCGGATGCCTCCATGGTTCCCTCGTCGAGCAGCGCGAAGCCCAGGGCGTTGTTGAGCGCGTGCATGCCGCAATGGGCGCCGCGCTGCCGCTCGAAGAATCCGGTGAATCGATCCCTCTGCTTCGATGAGCTGGCGGCCTCGCATCGTAGCTGTGTTGAGGGCATGGGGTCGGCGGAATCTGCACTGGGATTGTCGTTCTCTGTGGCTGCGCATGTTTGGAACAGCGTCTCAGGAGGCGCTGGGGCGTCCACGACTGCTCCGCGCTGGCGCAGCGGTGCGAGGACGACGTTAGCAGAAGCATCGTCTGGGGGCGCCGGCCCGAACTCATCGATGTCGTCTGGCCCGTGGTCCCGCGCGAAGCGTCGCGGCCGAGCAGCGGGGCTCGGCGGCGCCTCGGAGCCCTCGTCCAGGAACGCCGGTGCGTCGTCACTGCTGGAAGCGGCGCCCGCGAGCGGCATCTCTGTATCTGCGCGCGCGGCGGGGTGGGCAGGCGATGGCGCTGGGCGGGGGTGGCTCAGGAGCGCTTCTGGCCAGACGACGTTCTTCGTGTACGTGCCAGTGGGATATGTATCCGAAGCTTCCCGCGCTCCGTGTTCGTCAGTGGTGGGGACCAGTGCGAGGATGCGGTTGGACGCCCCGACCCGGCTGAAGGCCACGTATAGCTGGCCGTGGGAGAACACGGGGTCTGGCAAGTACAACCCGACGTGCTGCAACGTCTGTCCCTGCGCTTTGTTTATTGTCATGCACCATGCCAGCCGCACGGGAAATTGGAAGCGACGCAAGATGAACGGCAAGTCCGGGTTCCGAGGCGCAAGGGCGATCTTGGGAATGTATGCTCTGGTGCCCGCTTGTGTGCCAGACACGAGGAGCACGTCGAGGACCCGGGGCTGCGCGCGGACGACGATGGCGCGAACTCCGTTGACCAGGCCCGCGTCGGCGTCTAAATTTCTGAGCAACATGACCAGGGCCCCCGGCGCGAGCGCGAGCTCGTGGGGCGGCAGTCCAGACGGCGTGAGGCTGTTCAAGAAGTCCGTCGGCCAGAGGTCCCGCTCCGCCGGCGACGCGGCGTCCACGTCGTCCACGCTGTAGTACGTGACGGTCGTGTCCGGGAAAGCTTCGCGCAATATAGCGACGTTCACTGAGTCGGCCGTCGCGTTCTTCGGAGTGAGAATCGCCCTATCGCAGAAGTACTGCAAGTCTTCGGCGGCCACGTCGCCCCCGACGCACCTCGCCGCTGACGCAGCGATGTCGGCGTAGATGGCGCGCGCGAGGTCCTCCGGCCCCCAATGGCTGGGGGCGACGATGTTGTCGGGCAGGCGCACGGCCTCGGGGTGGATGTCCGGAAAGGTCGGTGCGCGGCCGTCTCCGATGTCCAAGAGGAAACGCTGCCAATCGGCGTCGCCCCTGGCCCGCATGTTCTCCGTCAGGGCGTGGACCTCCACAACGCCCGCGCGCCACAAAGGGTGGTTCAGCAGCGAATGCTGAACGAGGTCTTCGCGGGCAACCCGTGGGATGACGGGGAGCACCTGGCGGAAGTCGCCGCCGAGGATCACCACCTTGCCGCCGAATGGCGCGTCCGTCTGGGTAACGTCTCGCAGCAGTGCATCGACGCATTGCAGTGCTCCCCGAGGGGCCATCGGCGCCTCGTCCCAGAGGATGACTCTAGCTCGTCGCAGGATTTCGGCGCGGCTCGTCTGGAACCCGATGTTCGAAGCGACGTCGTCCAAGGGCAGCGGCACTGGTAGTCCGAAGCGGGAATGGCATGTGCGTCCCCCTGGCAGGAGGACAGCAGCGATCCCGCTCCAAGCGCACGGCAGGGCGATCTCTCCCATGCCACGCACGTGGTGGAGGATGGCCTTGTACACAAAGGTCTTGCCCGTGCCGCCGGGGCCGTCGATGAACACGGCGAGCGGACGGGCTCCGATGACGGCGTCGGCGACCTGGTCAAACACGATCGCTTGCGCGTCGTTCATCATAGACCGATGGGACCGCGCAGATGTCCATTCCTCTTCTGCGTCGTAGGCGGTTTCCCTACGAACATCTCGGGGCTGCAGGCCCGCGACGTCGTGGTCCGTGGGCGTTGGCAATCCGAAGTCCGTCAGCGTCTTCCCAGCCTGGCTGAGTGCCTCTTGAACGTGCAGAAGCGCTGCGTTCTCCGAGTCGGTCTCGCTGAGGTGCCGCTGGAAGTCCTCGCAGAGGTCATTCGCGAATCGCTGCCACAAGGTCACGGGGGAGGCGAGCTCGCAATGGAGGAGCAACATGGCGAAGAGACGGCGCAGCGCTGGGGCGCTCCGTAGGCGAGCGGCCTCCTCCATGCAGCGGGCGTACTCGTCGCTGGAGTTCGCAAAGCCTTGTTCCTCGCATGCTCGCCGGTAATCTGGCACGTCCGAGTTCTCCCACGTGGAGGTGTCGTCGTTCCATCGCCGCTGGTAGAATGTTTGGCGATTGCCGTCCGAATGGACGACGGTGGCGAGGTCCGAGAAACTGGTGGGCCCAGTCACGTGCAAGAGTAGTCCGCGAGCCCGAGGCGCGGGGCCCCGGGCGGCGAGAGTGGGATCCCAGATTGCGCCGAGGGGGATGGGGGTGGGTCGGGTACGGGGATCGTGGACCTTTGAAGGCAGAAGAAAGCGTGCGTCGCGTGCCTGGCGCAGTCGCGAAGCGAGCTGCATAGATACAAATACCATCTGGGACCTTCTGTCGGCGTGGCAGTGGCCAGACGCCCGAGTACTCGTCCAGCTGAACCAGCGCCCCGCCTGCGTTGCCAGAGTTTCCTGCTGCGGTTCCAGGAGAAGAACTGCGGCACCTCGGCGTAATGCAGCGAGCGAGCCGGAGGCGTAAATCCGTCGGGCGGCTCTGCGTTCAAGCGGAACCACGCCGTCAAGGTGGTCTCGCTGCCCGCGGCCACAGCGGCCGCCTCGGACCCGTCCTGGAAGTATATCGTCTCGCCGCCGCGCAGGTGCACGGCCAGGCGTTCGACGGTGTGCGATTTCCCATGCAAGGGGAACGCCAGCAAGCGCCAACAAGCTTCTGGAGGCCCCACGTACCGAGCGTCGAGGAAGTGCTTGATTTCGTCGCCGTCGAATTCCAGGGCGGCCCGGTCGTGCCCTTTGTGCACGTACTTGAAAAGGTACTTGACGCAACGGATGCTGCCACAGTACTCCACGTTGAGGTGGCACCCCAATTTTCTGGACAAGTACGGGTTGTACGGCACAACGTCTCGGGCGTCGACCTGCATTCCATTCTTCATCGCCGTCGGCGACGACTTCCGTCGTCGGTACACTGGGTACCCGTCTCTGTGCATGTCTGTGGTCTCGGTGAACTCCCGCGGGTACCGCTTGGTGCACGCCCCCTCCTGCATGCACGGAGCGCGCGGATTGCGGCAGCCGCACGGACCGTGGATTTGGGAAGCCAGTATGATTCTCAATAACTCTGACTGCTCCGGGTTCGCTGGATCAGGCAATTCGGCGCTGATGCGCTCATCGATGTCTAGGGCCGACCTGGGCTTGTCGGAAGCTTGCATTATGATGAGGAGGTGCACGTGCGGGAGCCCCCGTTTTTTGAACTCCACGACAAAGCAGTTGGCAACTACACCGCCTAGCACCCTCTCTCGCAACAGGAGATCCAGCAGATGCTGCATCTTGGTTTGGAAGACGCGAGCCACGAGATCCGGGCGCCCTGCAGCACTTTCCCCCTCGCGCAGGGCCGTCTGAATCTCGGCCCAGTTCGGGTTCGCAGTCATGGTGATGAAGAAGTCGGGTTTCCCGAAAGCCCTCACTATGGACATGGCGTCGAGGTAATGCTGGTGAAGAGCGCGGGGTCCTCCCGGAAAGGTCGGAGGCAGGATGACCTTCCTGCCGACTCTCGTGTGGCCTTGTTGAAAAGCGTCGCTGTGGACGGCGTCGTGGAGGCCCTGGTACGTTTCCGCCCTAATGTCGCCCTGGTGCTGCGCGTACCACGCCAGACGGTTGCTTTCTGCTCGGCTCCAAGCGTCGCAGAGCCATGTCTGGAAAAGCAAGCCTGCAGAATGCGGCAGTGACGGCTGTGTCGTCGGCCAACGACCTTGCGCGGCATCGTCAGTGTCGGGCACGTAAACGCGGAGCATCAAGCGGTACGCGTAGAACTGGGCACACGTCAATGTCGTTTGAGAAGCTGTTTGGCGGCCTGCGTGTTGCAGTCCGTGGCGCCATCCCGGGTCCCCGCAAGGGAACAGCAAGGGGTACGCCATGGGGTCGAGGTTTTCGTTTTCGGGCCATATTCTGATGACTTCTGTATCATCTAGTCGAGGCCACACAGCTAAATCCCGGGTGCCGTGAAGCACGCCGTCGGAGCTGCGGAACACCACGGCTGGCTCGTAAGTTTGGGGCTTGTTGTAGCGGCGCATGTCCTGGCCCTCCGTCTGGGAAATGCACAATTGCACGTTGGTGGGGTTGTGGTTGCGAACGATGTCCCGCATGTGTCGGAACTGGTGCACGTACGGGTTGACCCGGTCGAGCATGCGCTGCAAGTGCTCCACGATGTCGGCGTTGATCCCGGAATGATAAGGGTTGTCCGTGCGCGCCTTCACGGCCTCGTTGTGGTCGTACAGGTACACCTGGGCAAACGTGGGGGCGTCGCCGTCCCGGGGGAACAGGTAGCCCGAGTTGTGGTATACGGTGCCGTGGCAGATCACAACAGGTGGGCCGCGCCCTGGAGCCTGGTCTACAAAGCAAGACGCCCCGTAGGACACGAAGGCGAAAGCGTGGTTGTACATCTTGAGGGCGGCTCGCGCTGCTTGGTGCGTTCGCGAAGTGCCCCGCAGAATGTCGAGTAGCTCTGGCGGGGGGCATGGCGGCGTCCGGATCTGGGCAGGAGTAATCTTGCCGTTCTGGCAGCAAATGCTGAAGTGCCCGAGCATGCTTGTCCGAGCGTTTGCTCGTTGCACCCGCTCTTCCTCGAAGTTGTGGGAGCCGCATTGGTCACAGACGCTCGCGAGGGCGCTCCCCTGGTGCGGGACGAAGAAGCTGTCCCTGTAGTCCGCAATAGATGCGACAGCGGGGCGTTCAGCACGAAGTATGCGGTCATGGGTCAAGCAATATCGAAGACCCGCGAAGCTCGCAACGGGAGGCGCAGCGCACCCCGAGGCCCAGGCGCACTTGGAGGGCGCCGCCGGGGAGGAGGCCCCGCCGGCCGGGCCATGGTCCACCGTGGTTCTGGGTATGGGTGGACGCTTGTAGGAGAAGCGTCGTCGCACGTGGTCGTGTGCACATGCGGCTGGGGGCGGCGGAACCAGGGTCGGCGCTCCGGGCGGCTGCTGTGGAGGAGGCCGCTGCGGGGCTGTCGCGGAGACCACCCGCGCGTGCAGGGGACAATAGAAAATGCCGGTCGCATGCGGCCTGGTCGTTGCGTCGGCGCCGCAGGGGCGCGGGGGAGTCGACGGGAGGATGAAAGTGCACCGTCGTCTGTGTTGGTTGTGCCACGACCACCCGGGTAAAGATTCCAGTCTGTTTTGCAGGTCGGCAGGCAAGAGCCGGACAACGGTAACGCCTTGTTGATCGTCGTGAGGCCCAGCGGCGCGGCGCGGAACAGAGTGGTACGCAGCGCGCTGCCTCTGGATCCACCCAGCAAGGCGCAGTTCTTCTGGCGATGTCGAGGACGTGCCCATGCTGTCCGGGAATGCGCCGCAGTGCGTGCGCAGCCACTCCTGAAGTCTCTGGTAATTGCTATCCCAAGACGTCTGCTCCGCGAACGTGTCCCATCCCGGCAGAGCGCGCAGGAGCTCGCACCGACGAACGGCAATGCCTGCATCGGAGGCCGGTGATCGGTTGTACAAACGGCGGCAGTTGTCTGCGAAGGTACGCAGAGACTTCTCTGTCTTGGAAGCGTTGTTCGCTCTCGTCGGGTACCGGTTGGCGTGCGCACGGAGCCAGTTACGCAAGCTGTCGTAAGACTGGTTCCAAACACTGTCCTTCTGACCGGCGCCCCACGGGATCCACCTCTGGAGCGCCTGCGCGCGCCCCTCAGTCAGCCGGCGCGAGCGCAGGAGGTGTTCCTGTTGTCGCGCCCACTTGTTCAGGCTCCTCTCCTCGAAATCTGCAGCAGCAGCTCCTTGTCGGGGCATCCGGCCGCGCTTTGCGTGCCATCGTTGCAGTGCATCGAAACGGGCGTCCCAATCGGCATCCCATGACCAGTGAGGGCACGCATCCAACGCGCGCACGTACTCAGGGCGCAGATGGCCCGAGGCGCGCCGGGCCCGTTGAAGCCCGGCCCAGTGCGCGAAGCGGGCCTCCTCGGGATCTCGCGCCCCCACTTCCGCGGGGGGTCGTGAGTGCGCTGTGATCCAGCGCTGGTACGCCCGGAAAGTTCCCTGCCATCGTTGCCCCGCAAATGTGGGTCCGCTGCCGGCCGCGCACGGGCGTTTGCGGGCGCGCGCGGGCATCCCAGCGCGGAGAAAGCGTTTGAGCCGAAGTGACTACGGACGACGCGCTGGTTGCCCGCGGGGGGCTGGCCACATGCGGGAATAGTACAGGGAGATGGGGGCGGCGCATGGAGTAAGGGCACTGAGGCCCCGGGCGAGGCGATGAAATGTTTGGGTCTTCTTCGGGGGACCATCGAGCCTACAAAAGAACATGACTGCTGCTGGGTTCATATGCTCGTCAGCGTCGAAGTCGCAAGCCGACAAGACCGCAGGACGGACAACGGAGTCAATGGAGAACACACCGGGATTCACGGAGTCAAGTCCCAAGGGTTTCCTGGGGGCCTGAGAGAACCGTCGGATTCACTAAGGTTTTTCTCGTGTGTCCCTTGGAATGGGATGAAACACGCTGTGTTTTCGAGAACTGCCCGAATGTGCCGTCTTGGAAAGGCCCTATGGACGATGCAAACGTGGCGGCGCCAATCACAAAATGTGTAATTTCCTAAGGCTTTTGGGCCGAGTACCGAGGACACACGGGAAGAACGCTAGCTTTTCTAGGTGTGCGCGGGGGCCGACAGTATGTGTTTTCATCGGTACGTTGCCACGAGGCTGGTGCGCTGAAACAAAAACACGTCGCTGGCTTCAGAAGTCCTGGGTGCTCAGCTGGCGCGCTAAGGCTGGGCAACAATCAAGCGGCCGTGGACTCGCTCTGCACGTACTTCCGCACGCAGAACGGTGAGAGCGCCGATTGCGATGGGCGAGGTAATGGATGCGCGCCAGGGTGCCTGGCGCCAGCCACGCCTCGCGCAAAGCACGGCCGCGCTGAAATGCCGATGAGGACGTTGCGGAGAAGGCAGCGAACAAAGAATAGCATTGAACTTAAGGCGGGGTGCCGGCGCGCGAGTCGCAGAGGTGCCCCCTTGCATGCAGGGGCCTCCGAGCGCTCGGGCATCGGGCTGACCAAAAAAGAGCGCGCGAGGTTCGCGCGGCCGTCACATTTTAGAAGGCGTTGAAATAAATCTGCGGGTTTCCGCGAAACTCGTCCAGCAGTTCCTTGACGGGCCCGTCGGCGGGAACCGAGCTCTCCTCCAGCACGAGGTGCACCAACAGATCGCGGAGAACGCCCTGCTTGAAAACGTCGCGAATGAAGGCTGCGTTGTCGGCAATGCTCACGTCCGTGCGGGCCTGGGGCAATATGCGAACGTTGTCCTCCCGGCCAATGCGCTTCAAGTCGAAGCGCTCGCGGTAGGGGAAGGTGCGGCCCTCCCAAGCGAAGAAGACGGTCTTCTGGTCGATCACCTGGACACGGACCTCAACCATTTTAGAGGAACCAGGTGGGGAGCTCTCGAATATGGAGCACTGCAAGGTGGTGCTCGGTTCGTTCACCGTCATGGGCATGGTGATGTTGTCCGTGTTGAAGCCGTCCATTGACACGTTGACGAATGGGTTCACCACCATCTTGAGAGTGCTCAGGTCCGGCCAGGGGCTCTTGTCCGCGGGGCGGCGGTGCTGGGCCCTCCACCACGAGAAGTCCGCGATGAGACGCATGCAGTGGAAGGGCTCGTCGGTCCAGAACATGACGCTCCACTCCTGACAGGATAGCAAGACGGAGGGGGGGGGATTGGGTTGCGTTATTGAGGCGGGTCGGTTGCGTTCCTCCGAGGGTCGCTATAAGGCGAGGTGTGGGGACAAAGACACCGATGGCCGTCGACCAGCTGACGGCCTCGGGCGGACTTGTCATTCCGGAGTCCTGTGGAAGCCGGGGACTTTACATATGATGGCCTATTCGTGCTGGTATCGGTTGTCCCCGAATATTCAGGACAACGCGAGTGAGGAGGCGAAAGGGTGAGGTTTGCGGGCGGCGGTGTCCTTGAGCGGCATGTTGGTCTGGACGCGGCGGCCCTCGACGTCCTTGGGCGTCTGGGTCAGGGAGATGATGATGCGCTCGTAGTCCTTGAGCTCCTTCAGGTCGGCCGGGTAATCGTCGTTCTCCGCATTCTTTTCGCCCAGGAACATTTTGAAGGAAGCGAGGATGTCCGAATCCACCGCGGGGAAAGCCGCGTGCCGCAGACGCAAGCCGAAGAGATCCGTCTGCGGGAACCCGGGAAACACGTCCGACCCGCACTTGGTGTAGAGCCAGACGAAGACCTCGATCGGCGCGCTGTTGGGCTTCTTCGCTGGCGCCTTCGGGGACATGCCGACTGCGGCGCGCTGGCTCAGCGCCTGGGAGGGGCCGGGGAGGGGGGGTGCAACAGCAAGAAGCTGGAGGGCCCTGCGAGGTAAAGATTCGTGCGACGGGAGGCGGCGCAGGACGAAGGAACACCTGGCGAGTGAAAAGGTTGGTTGGGGGCCTGGGCGTGAACATCGTCCGAAGGAAACGTTCGGATTGTCCGGGAGGGTGGGCCTGCAAATCGAGAGGGCCGCGCACTTGGGCGCCACTCTGCGCGGACGCTGCGCCGGGGCTGCCGACGACGCTGGCCGCGTTGTCGCCCTTGCGCTTCTTCGCTGCCGGCGAGAAAGCCATGGTCGTGAGCGGGCGCGAGAACGCGCAGAGGATGCTGGAGCCAATTGGGAGGCTACCGAATGCACAAGCGTGGCGAGGAAACGACACCCCATGCGTCGCTTCCGATGTGATCCTGTATTTGGAACTCCCTCTGGAATCACGATTTGTGCGAGGAAAGCATGGTCCTGCACCTTGCGACGGGTGTCATGGTGATCATGAAAGGCACGGATAGGGTCGTCTTAGCGATGACGGCAATGATGTTCATGATAATGGTGGTGATGACGAGGGCGATGATGAAGATGGCGGTGATATTTATGATGATGATGGTGATGACGATGATGATGATGATGACAACGATCAGGGCGGAATGGCGGGAGCCTGTATGGTAAGCTGCGAGTGAAAGGCCCCGCCCGGTGGTTGTCGGACAATCCATTGAAAACTCGAGCGGTTTCTCCGTGTGTCCCTTGGAATGGCCTCAAACACACTATGTTTTCGGAAATTCTCAGAAAACGCTGTCCTGGGAGGTTCGCGAAAACGGCCCTGCATGGGCGGCGGCGTCGACGGCATATAGCCATTCCTACTGGTTTCGGCGCCATTCCAAGGGACACACGGGGAAAACGTTCGTTTTTGAGTATTTTTTAAGGGAACGCACGGGAACGGCACAGCGATGTGCAAGCAGCACATGCAGCATTGCAGGATGTGCAGCATTGCAGGATGAAATGCTCAGGGCCATTTTTTTGTACCCTGCCCGTTCCCCCGGGCGAAGGCGCGCGTGTCTCGGTGCCGTCGGCGCCGCGTGCTCGACTCTCGGAAAAAGCGGGCGCGAAGCGCAGTCTCCCAGGGCTCTGGCCCGACCCTGCGCACGGAGGAGGAGACGGACCGCGGGGAGGAGCGGAGAGGGGGGAGAGAGGGGGGGGGAGACAGAGGGGCGACAAAGGGAGAGGGAGAAGAAGGGAAAGAGAGAGAGAGCGAGAGGCAAAGAGAGAGGGAGAGAGAGAGAGAGAGAGAGAGAGAGAGAGAGAGAGAGAGAGAGAGAGAGAGAGAGAGAGAGAGAGAGAGAGAGAGAGAGAGAGAGAGAGAGAGAGAGAGAGAGAGAGAGAGAGAGAAGAGAGAGAGAGAGAGAGAGAGAGAGAGAGAGAGAGAGAGAGAGAGAGAGAGAGAGAGAGAGAGAGAGAGAGAGAGAGAGAGAGAGAGAGAGAGAGAGAGAGAGAGAGAGAGAGAGAGAGAGAGAGAGAGAGAGAGAGAGAGAGAGAGAGAGAGAGAGAGAGAGAGAGAGAGAGAGAGAGAGAGAGAGAGAGAGAGAGAGAGAGAGAGAGAGAGAGAGAGAGAGAGAGAGAGAGAGAGAGAGAGAGAGAGAGAGAGAGAGACAGACAGACAGACAGACAGAGGGCAGCGCCAGTGGTCCCCCGCCGACGGAGGAGGCCGCGGTCACCAGCATTTGGCGCGGCTGGTGCCTGAGAGCATGAGAGCGGCGCCCGTCCAATCAAGGCCGGGGCGGGGCGAAAGAGAGAAAATGAGAGACAGAGATACAGAGAGAGAGAGAGGGAGAGGACGCGGTGCAGAGAAGGAGGGAAAGCGAGGAGTGGCAATAGGGCGAGGCAAAGAAGAGGCAGGGGAAAGGAGGGAGGAAGCGCTGGTCGCCAAGCGCAGGCGAGGCGTTTCACCGGAAGTCCAACGCCCTCGCCCTCACCACGCCGGCGTTGGCGAGGTAGTCGGGCGGGCTGGGCTTCTTCTTGAACCCAAGCGCCCGCCAGTGCTTGCGAAGGCGGCCGCGCCGGGTGAGCTGCGCGTCGACGACGCGCGCCCCGCCCTTGCGCAAGCGGCCGCGCTTCTTCTGCTCCCGGGTCTCCCACCTTCGTGGGCCCACGAAGCGACAGAGCCATTCAGACCGCGCCCGAAGGCCGGAGCCAGGGCTCCGGCCTTCGGCACCAGGAAAAAGACAACCCCACGGAAGCGGGCAGAGCACGCTCCCGAGGACGGGGAGAGGACTGGGCCCGCGGGGAAGAAAAAGGAACCCGCCGTCGGAAAAACCGGCCCGGGAGGGAAAGATTTAGTTGTCATGTGGGCTAACGGCCCTGTGGCTTCGAGGGCCCGCTACGGGCGCACCGGCGGAGCTCGCACAGCTGGTCCTCGGTCTGGCTGACGGTGCGCCGTGGGCAGTACAAGTCTACGCCGAACAGCAGGGGCGTGAGGCTCTCGTGGACCGCGACGAGCCGGGCGGACCAGTCAGTGCCTGGGGCCGTGCAGCGCTCGAGGACCTCTTTGGCGCCGCCCCCGACGAAGGTGTTGGTGGTCAAAGAGAAGCCGCCGCGGGCGGCTGCCTCGGGGTTGACGGCCGTCACATCGCGCCCTATGAGCATCCGGTGCCACTCCGTGTTAACGAACAACTTCGTCCGGAGCGCTTTGTCCAAGGAGGTGCCGCCCATGACGGCGGCCGCCGTCTTGCTGAAGGCTCGAGACCGGAGCAGCTCGTCGAGCCACCCCGCCAACACGCGCAACTGGAAGCCGTACTTCTTCGTGTCGTGCGTGTCGGCGACGGTGCCGTTGGAGAGCTGTCGGTTGCGTTCGTTGTTGTACAGCTGCAGCTTGTAGCGCGGGTAGTGGCTTGGGATGTTGTGGGAAAGGGCAGCCTCCAGGAAGGTGGCTCGACTGAACGTCTTGCCCTCGGCCAGAGGCTGTCCAAACATCCGCTCGTAGTCGGAGAAAAGGGTCTTGCTGGCTCCGTCCGCGTTGAAGTGTAGCCGTGTGACGAACAGGTGCAAGAGTTGTTCAGAGAACTGGGTGTGGTGGAGGAAGTCCCTGAGGTACAAGTCCGTGGCGTTCAAAGCGAAGTTCGCCTCGCCACGAGCGTGCTCTGTCCACTCGTCGTGTTGTAAAAACTTCAGGACCTGGGGGTCCGAAGCCACCTTCTGGAAGAGTGCGTTCGCTGTTTGCTGGCCGTGGACTTTTTCCACTGTGCTTACCGCCGAAGCGTTCACGAACGCAGCCAACACGGCGACCTGGTGAAGCTGTTCTTCGTGGACGTTGCGGGCCCCTTGCCGAAGGCCCACGAGCCTCGCCGACGCGTCCGCGTCTTCGCCGCCATGCTCCTTGCACAGCGGGCGCGTGTGGTCCGCTGGGTCGAGGCTCCGCGTGCGAGAGCCACAGTGCTTGACCGAGCAGACATGACGTTTCGTCACACCTACCATGCCGGGCTGGCGGCGAACCCCGTGCTAAAAGGAGCCGAAAAGGCTCTGGAGTGCAAGTGCAAAACTGAGACCTAGCCAGGTCGGGCACGCGGCCAGGCGACAGCACCGGGATGCAAGAGTACCCTGAGTCCCAGTGGGAGGTCCCGTGCCCGTAGTCTCTGCTACTCCACGCATGGATCCAGGGTCGCGGCGGTCTCGTGCCCGTAGTCCCAGCAGCTCCCCGTGTGGATCCAGGGTCGTGGCGAACGCCGCCGCTCTTGTAGACAGCACCGGGATGCAAGAGAACCCTGAGCCCCCGTGGGAGGTCACGTGCCCGTAGTCTCTGCTACTCCCCGCAGCCGCTCTGGGTTGAGTGAAGACGGAGCGTGCACGAGGGGTGGCGGCAGACGGCCCATGGCCGACAGCACCGGGATGCAAGAGTACCTTGAGCTCCCGCGGGAGGCTTCGTGACCATGGACTCTGCTGCTCCCCGCGTGGACCTGGCCAGGGCGAACGGCCGCCGTTTCCCGAGGGGCATCCAGGGTCGCAGCTAACCGCCGCTATGACGTCGGGCTCGCCCGCGAAGAGCGGCAGGTGAACGAGAATGGGAAAGGGAAGGAGGGAGGTGAGATGAAGGAAAAAGGGGAGGAGGGACTCGGCGATGAGGACGACGACGATCGCCCGCGAAGACGACGGACGGCGACGGCGACGACGGCTCCTGGAGTCAGTGTTCGCCGCGTTGGCAACGGGGAGGAACAGCGCCACGGCAGGATGCCACAGCTCGCCCTCCCCGAACGTGCTGGTATGGGCTCTGTACCTCCAGGAGCTGGCGCCGACATCTGCGGGGCCGTCGTGGCAGCTCCTGTGACTGCATTGGGTCTCTCTTGAGAGCCGTCGGGGGCCTCTTCGGGCCGCCGTAGGTCGGCTTGGGTCCGTCTTGAGCAGTCTAGCCGTTTTGGGATTTCCTGGGGGTGTCTGGGGACCCTCTTGGGGCCGTCTTGGGCTGGCTTGGAACGTCGTGGGCAGTCTTGGGGCACTCTGGTGCCGTCCTGGGGCCTTCCTGGGGGCCTCATAGGAGGTCTCGGGGACCTCTTGGGGCTCTCTTGGGGCGGCTTGGGGCCGTCTCGGGGCCCTCCTGGGCCGGCTTGGGGCCGTCTTGGGCAGTCTCGGGGCACTCTTGGGCCGTCCTGGGGCTCTCTTGGGGGCCTCACGGGAGGTCTCGGGGACCTCTTGGGGCTCTCTTGGGGCGGCTTGGGGCCGCCTTGGGCAGTCTTGGAACACTCTTGGGCCGTTCTGGGGCTCTCTTGGGGGCCTCATGGGCGGTCTTGAAACGAGTCGCGGCGCCTCTGGGGCCGTTCCGGCTGGAAAGAGCCCGAACCGGAAATATCGTCAAAAATCAATGGAAAATTAATGTTCTTTGCCTCGTGAGGCTTTCTCGGGGTCGTCAAGAGAGCCTCTGGGGCCGCTCGGGCCTGTAGGGGACCTAGGGGGATTGTTTCGGAGCTCGCTCGAGGCTCTCGTGGATCCGTGGCGAGCGGGCGAGGGCCCTTCGGGGAGCGCCGGCGACGGACCAAGGCCGTTCCGGGAGCGCCGGCGACGGACCAGGGCCCCAGGAGCGGCCCAGGAGCGCCGGGGGCCGGGCCGAGTCCACTCGAGGGGCTGTTGCACGCACTGATCCCGGTATTGTAGTATAGACTAGGGCTGACCCGTGGACTCCGTCCACGACATCTTTCTGGAATGGTTCTCGGAGGAACGGCGCAGATTGTACCGAAAATCTACAAACACGGCGGCGGCTCGGGCGGCGGCAGCGAGACCGCGCCTTCGTGTCCGAGCTCTTGCAGCGCTGCAGCAGCTTGGCCCAGCGCACTGCTCGTTCACCCCCCTCCTATTGAGGACAGTTTCGAAGTCTCTCGGGGATGTGCGTCGAAGTCGAAGCCCATCTGAGGCGTCTCAGGAGCGCTCGGGGAAGGGCTCGGGAGGCAATCGGGGAAAGCCACCGAAAGCGCCGGGGAGGCTCGCAAGAATCTACAGGGAGGGCCCAAGAGAGCTTCAAGATAATTTAAAATTCTGACAAATATTTAGAGAAACCGCTGTTGGGTCGGCCATCACCTCCGGGCGCGCCTTGATGGTGCGATCCAGTCGCATCACCGCCAACAGGAGGGTTTGTTCGCCATGTCCCATTCTGTTCGCCCAGAGGGTCTGTGGAGGCCTTCGGGCGAACAGAACGGGACAGGGCAAGGAATGGGGAAGACTTGTCCGAATCTCCTGGGCCCCCCAGATGCTCGTCCGAAGAATGCGGAGAGGTCCCAGGGTCATATCAATTGGCTGCTGTCCCAGGGGTCCAGTCTGCTTGGCCCGAAGAGTTTGCCAAGGCCCCTGGGGGAACAGAATGGCACAGCATATCGGGCAAAGGGGGGCGGTAGCTGGCCTGTCAGACCCGGCGTTCGTCTTCTGCCCAAGCGGCGCGGGGCCCACGGGCCCCAGGGTTGGCGTCCCGCTGGGATTCCTCTTGTTCGCCCACAGGGTTGGAGGAGGCCTCCAGGCGAACAGAATGGGGCAGGACAATGAATGTGGGAGACTTGTCGCAAGCTCCCAGCCCCCCCAAGTGTGCGCCCGAAGGGTGTGGGGCCGCGTTGGCTCCCTCAAAGGGCCGTCTTGGAGCCGTCTAGGCCCGTCTTGAGGGCGCCGTTTGCCCTGATGGGGCCGTCTTGGTTCGTCGTGGGCCCCTCATGGGCGCGTCCGTAGGCCGTCCTGGGCCCATCGGGGTCCTCGTGGGGCTGTCTTGGAGCCGTCTGGGACCGTGAGGAGGCCGCCTTGGAGTCGTCTTGGGCCCCTCCTGTGCGCCTCCTTGGGCCGTCCTGGGCCCAGCAGGGGCCGTGTTGGCACCCTCTTGGGGCTGTCTTGGAGCCGTCTTGAGCCGTCGCAGCGCGCCTTGGGTTGTGCTGGGTCCGTCTTGGCCCGTCTTGGGGCCTTCCTGGGCAGTTCCTCGGACCCTCCTGGGACTTTCTGGGGCCTCTTGGTGCATCGGACCGCCGAAACGGCGGGAAACGCAAAGGGTGTAACAGTAAACAATGGAAATTTAACGATTTTTGCCAGCTGGGGCTCTCTTGCCATCTTGGCCCGTCTTGAGGCCCCGAACGGGCGCGTCCTTGGGCCGTCCTGGGCGCACCCTCCTGGGACCGTCTTGGAATCGTCTTGGGCAGTCTTGAGCGCGCCTTGGGCCGTCCTGGGCCGGTCTGGGGCCGTGTTGGCACCCTCGCGGCGAGGAAACTCGGAGGCGGGCTCGAGGCCTCTTCGGGGCCATTTTGGAATGGGCTCCTTGGGAGCCTCCTGGGGCCTCTTCGGGGGATTCTTGGCGGCCCCTTGGGGCCTCTTGGGGGCCTGTTTGGGCCTCCTGGCGCCCTCTTGGGGCGGAAGGCTCGGATTTTCGGTCCGTGGTCCCCCTCTTGGCCCCCTCTTGGGCCTGTCTTCGGGCCCTCGTGGGCCGTCTTGAGCGTCTCTTGGGTCGTCTTGGGGCCCTCTTGGGCTGTCTTGGGGCGCTCTTGGAAACCTCTTGGGCCGTTCTGGGGCGCTCTTGGAGGCCTCTTGGGCCGTCTTCGAGCGTCGGAAAGCGGAAAAGGCGAGAAGGCCAAAATCCTTCCCAAACCGTCGTAAAGCGGACGATTTTGAGGCCCAAAACCGTCCAAAACCTCATGATGCGGTCCCCTCGTCCGCCCCCCTCGCTTCGAAGCAGTTTTTAAGCCCCGTGGCACCTCTTGGGGACCTCTTGGGGACCTCTTTTGGGCTCCTGGGGGCCTCTTGGGCCTCTCTGGGCCCGTCTATCGCGCCCCTTGGGCTGTCTTGGGGCCCCCTAGGGCCTTCTTGGGCGGTCCTCGGGCCGTCTTGGAGCCATCTTGGGCCGCTCTTCGGGCCATCTTGGGGTCCCGTTGGCCTGTCTTGGGCGCCTCTGGGGCCGTCCTGGGGCCGCCTTGGACCGTCTTGGAGCTCTCTTGGACCGTCTTGGGGTCCTCTTGGGAACCTCCTTCCAAAACCGTCGTAAAGCGGACGATTTTGATGCCCCAAACCGTCCAAAACCTCATGAGGCGGTCCCCTCGTCCGCCCCCCTCGCTTCGAAGCAGTTTTTAAGCCCCGTGGCACCTCTTGGGGACCTCTTGGGGACCTCTTTTGGGCTCCTGGGGGCCTCTTGGGCCTCTCTGGGCCCGTCTATCGCGCCCCTTGGGCTGTCTTGGGGCCCCCTAGGGCCTTCTTGGGCAGTCCTCGGGCCGTCTTGGAGCCATCTTGGGCCGCTCTTCGGGCCATCTTGGGGTCCCGTTGGCCTGTCTTGGGCGCCTCTGGGGCCGTCCTGGGG
Source organism: Prorocentrum cordatum (assembly GCA_963575745.1). Classification (NCBI taxonomy): domain Eukaryota; class Dinophyceae; order Prorocentrales; family Prorocentraceae; genus Prorocentrum; species Prorocentrum cordatum. The sequence continues at coordinate 52,596 of CAUYUJ010014496.1, forward strand.
CCGCCCTGGACCGTCTTGGGGCCCTCTTGGACCGTCTTGGGGTCCTCTTGGGGACCTCTTCGACCGTCTTGGAGCGGTCTTGGATGCCTCTGGGAGGGTTTCGGAGCGTCGGGAAGCCGAAAAAACGAGGAAGCAAAAAACCTCAGGAAAACCAATGAAAATCAACGATTTTGGCCTCTCGGGCCTCTCTTGGGAGGCCTCTTGGGAGGCCTATTGGGCCGTCTTGGGGAGCTCTTGGGCTGTCTTGGGCCAATCTTGGGCGTCTTGGCCGGATCATTGCGCGTCTCGGGGCCCTCCTGGGCCGCCTTCGGGGCATCTTGAGCGGCTCGGAGCCGTCTTTGGGCCGTCGGGGCGGCCTCTGGAGCGTCTCGGAGCCGTTTCCCGGCATTTGGCTGGATTTCCTTCCGGCACGCGCTTCCTCCAGCCATATAGTATGGACTAGGGCGAACCCGTGGATTAAATCCACGGCGTGCTGAGCCTGGGACTCGCACACCATAGGTAACCAGCTCGTCGAAGTTGAACAGCTCGGGCGTCCCTGGTGTGGTAGGGGCGACCTTCAGAGGCACATGTGACGATCACATTTGAGGGCAATGGTTGGGGGCTGTGTGTGGGGGCCACGTTTGGGGCGTCTGGGCACTACGCGTGGGGGGGCGTTCGGGGGCCACGCTTACTGGGGCGGTAGGGGCGACCTTCGGAGGCTTTGTGTGGAGGCCGCCTTTGTGGGTCCCGTTTGGGAGCTACATGTGGGGCCGACGTTTACAAGCCACGTCTCGGGGCCACCCCGGAAAGCAGTCGGGGAGCTCCGGGGGCACTGACCTGGAAGCGTGGAAAGAAATGAGTTTTTGCTAATCGCGCCGGGCCTAGGCGCGATTAGCAAAAACACAAGGGTTTTCAGGCACAGTCAGAGTGAGAGGGGGGCACGTTTGCGAGCCTCGGTTGGGGGCCGCACAAGGAGGTCTTGGGGCCATCTTGGGGGTCTCTGGCCGTTTCGGAGGTCGCTTTGGGCTCGGTTGAGCGGGGTCTGGGGCCCGGTTGGAGCTGATTTGGGAGTCACTTGAAGCTCTCTTGGGCCGTCTTGGGGCCCTTTGGGCCGTCTACGGGCCTTCTGGGGCCGTCTGGGGGCCCTCCTGGGGCCCTCGGAAAACGGATAAGTTTTGCCCCTTGGCGCCGTCCAGGCGGTCCTCGGGGGCCGTCTCTGAAGCCTCTTGGGGCCGTCAGGGGGCTCCGGTCGGGTCGGCTTCGGCCCTCGTGGGCGTCTGTGAGGCCGTCTGTGGGCGATCAGGGGGTCCTGGAGCCGTCGGCGAGCGCCCCAGAGGCCTCCTGAAGCCGTCGAGGAGCGCCCCAGAGGCTCTCCGGGCGGCCCGCGGGCTCTCTGGGCGGCCCGGGGCCCTGCCGCAAATGTTCCTTGTCGCACGCGCCGCGACCAGAATTGTAGTACAGATGACGTTGGGCTCGAGCTTCGCCTCCCGCATCTCGCTCAGCAGTGCCAGCGCCCGCTGCCATTTGCCGCCCTTCTCACACGCGCTGATCCCAGCGCTATAGCTGATGACGTCGGGTTTCAGCTTCGCCTCCCACACTCCGCTCAGCAACGCCAGCGCCCGCTGCCACTGCCCGCCCTTCTCGCACGCGCTGATCCCAGCGTTGTAGCTGACTAGGGCAGACCCGTGGACTCCGTCCACGACATCAGCTCGACGTGGCCAGTTGAAGGCGCTCTCCACACCCTCCAGGACCTCCTGCTCTCCTGTGTTCCTCAGCTGCTGCTGCTGCTGCTGGGAGGTCCTGCTGCTTCCTCCCCCTCCTCCTCCTCCTCCTCCGCCTCCTCCTCCTCCTCCTCCTCCTCCTCCTCCTCCCACCTTCTTCTCCTCTTTCGCTGGATTCTCCATGCCCTCGGTCGGCAATCGTCGATCCTACGACGACTCTCCCCAACGGAGAAACATCGAAGGCCCTCGGAGCGTCCAACATTGTTCTTTTGTGCCTTCGATATGCCGGTCGCCTCTCGTCCGCTCCCCCCCTCCTGGAAGCAATTCTGAGGCCACTTAGGGCTTCGTGGGGGCCGTTTGGGGATCTCTTGGGGCGTTTTTGCCTGCGATATGCCTGTCGCCTCTCGTCCGCTCCCCCGCTCCTGGAGGGAATTCTGAAGCCACTGAAGGCTTCGTGGGGGCCGTTTCGGAGCCTCTTCGGCCTTCGTTTGGGCCTCCCGGGGGGGCTCTTAGGGCCCTCTCGGGCCGTCTTGGGTGCCTCTTGGGCCGTCTTGGGGCCGTCTGAGGCCCGCCTCGGCGCCTCTTGGGCTGTCTTGGGCCGTCTTGGGCCGCTCCTGGGGTCGTCTTGGGTGCCTCTTGGGCCGTCTTGGGCGCCTCCTGGGCGTCTTGGGACCGTCTGGGGGCCCTCCTGGCCCGTCTTGGGGCTCTCTTGGGGTCCTCTTCGGCCGTCTTGGAGCGGTCGGGGGGGCTTCTTGGGCCGTCTTGGAGCGTCGGGAAGCCGACGAGGCGAGGAGGCCGAAAACATAGAAAAACACAGTAGAAATCGACGATTTCTGTCGCTCGGGGCCCTCTTGGGAGGCCTCTTGGGAGGCCTCTTCGGGCGTCTTGGACGCCTCTTGGGCCGCCTGGGGCGGACCTCGGGCGTCTTGGGCCCATCTTTAAGCGTGCCGGGGCTCTCCGGGGCCGTCTTGGGGGCTTCGGGGGGCCCTCTCGACGGCCCGGGGCGGCCCGGGGCCAGCCCGGGGCGGTTTCGGTGCATTGGGGCCTGCGCCCTTCTGGCACGCACTGGGCCCTGCAATGTAGTAGAGACCAGGGCTGACCCGTGGACCCCGTCCAAGACATCTGGCCGAAAATATTTCCGGGGCCGCTCCCACGGCGAAAACCCTGCAACAAGCCATGAGCATCAATGTGTTTCCTGCTCCTGAGATGTTCCTTTCAACTTAACCAAGATGTAGATGATCAGGTTAACTTGGGGATGACTTAAGGAACTTGTATGTCCATCCAGATTAGTAAATTCACGTTTACTTAAGCGAAATGTATATTTTCCATAATTTCCATAAGTTCCGCCGCCCTCTTTCCATGCCATGTGAAAAATATATAAAACCATGTAATACAATATGTAAAACCACTGCGCGTGCAGATGGTATTCGGTATTTGAGGTGCGACCCACTTGCCCACTTGCCTCACTTGCCCCAGTTGCCCCACTTGCCCCGCTTGCCCCATTTGGTGGAGGAGGAGGCGGAGGCGGAGGAGGAGGAGGAGGAGGAGAAGGGTGAGGAGGTGGAGGATATCGGCCCACTTTTGCGATTGCACGGCATGGCTGGCTGCTATAAACAATGACGGACGAAATTGGCGACTGCTGACATCCAGCCACGCTGGGTAACTGCAGGGGCGGCCCGCCCCCCGCGCATTACAGTTCCTACACGGTCGGCCAATTAGGCGTTTAAGAACCGCCATGGTGCACGCAACCAGCCAGATCGTTCAATCGTTCCCCCTCTTTTTCCTCACCCCTCCTCGTCCTTTTTTCCGTTTCCTCCCTCCCCCCCTGACATGATGATCTTTCTCATCGGTGTGTATACGCGAGCGCGTGGTGTCCTGTTGAGTGAGTGAGATCGATAGTGAGATCGAGACTGTGCCCCGATGCGTCCCGTGGCGTCCCGTGGTGTCCCAAAATGTGCGATCGATCGTGAGATCGACATATGTCCCGCGGTGTTCCGCGGTGTCCCGTTGAACGAGATCAATCGTGTGATCGATCGTGAAATCGATAGTGAGATCGATGTGGTGTCCCCGATCGCCCCGCCGCCTTCTCGGCCCAAGCGGATATTCAGCCAGGACCGCCGCCCCAGACTTTTACTTCGCTCAGCGGCATATCCCGCTCAGCGGCGTTTTTGCTTCCATGGCTTCAAACGATGATGGCTATGTTGCCGAGTCTAGACATGGTTTGCTTCTCTCGAATTGGGTTGTATCAGATCTCTCGATCGATGTGATGAAGACTCACAGTACTGCCCGATGTATGGGTATGCACAGTTGGGGAGTCGAGTTCGCCACGGCAGATACCCTGCGGCTCAGAAACGTGGAGGGCCCATTGCAATTGGAGGGCCCATTGCTCGTGGTGATGGCGAACTTGTGGCCGCGTTCAAATTGCAGAGAGTACTTGTGGCGCTTGATCAAAAACTATGCTGGGAGATGGGCGGACAATTCGGATGGACATTACTTCCAGTCGATATGCTTCGAGTCGGCATTGGGCCAATTGTCAAGGGGCAGGTCGACAATGGTTTCAGCCACCCGCCGATCGGACGCTCTCATTGCAGGGAGGACTCCAGCTCTGATTGCGCCAATGCTCAACGTTCCAGGGTACGAACCGAAGGCCTGCAACCACCATCATGCTGAGGCACTCCACCAGCTCCAGGGCGGACGAGAGCTCCAAGTGCGGGTGAACCACAGCGGGCCATTGGAACCGCTCGATTTCTTGACGCCAGAAAGGAAGTTCGATCTTATGGAATGCTGTGCGTCGGCGACCGCATTGGGCTTCAGAGTTGTATTCCTTGCTGAATGGGATGCAGCTCTTTCGCACGGTTGCGCCCAGGGAGTTCGCAGGCTTCACGTCGAGAAAGGCCCCGCATGGGCGCCAGCCGATTCTGCGCTCGCCGGCAGGCCAGACGGGCACATATGAAGATTTCGTCGAGTACGCAGAGGCGCGCCAGATGGAGGAGATGCCGCGCTCTATGGGCGAGTACATCCACGAGGTGAGCCTCGCAGGTTCCCCAAGGGATTGGTCTCCTCGGCAAAGCCTCGAGCCGTACGTGAGCGTGAATGGTGCCGTCATGTGATTTTTCGCAACCCCATATTCAGGGAGCGCATGAGTCTGGCGCGACGGTCGACCTAACCACTGTCAGCTGGTGCGGATCTGGCAAGGCAAGTATTGACCTGGAGGTGTCTACGTTTGCAGGTTGTCTCTTGATAGGGATGGCGGGAAGGCCCTCCGTGCTAAGTTGATTTCCGGCTAGGCTAGTGCATTGCGCGTAGAATCTGGGTTCACTAGGACGCCGATAAGCCTGAACGGCAATGATTCTAGGTAGGTGGACAAATCATTATTGTAAGCAGGCGTCGCAGATACAAAAATCAAAAAAATGTGAATCATCCTGTTGCTGTCAGGGGCTTAGGCGCTCCTGTTGCAGTCGCTTTAGGTTTGGGTCGCATAGGCGCTCACAGGCCCCAAGGCCATCCTCCGAACATCTCGGGTCCCAAACAGTTATGTCTGCGTTGAAGGGGGCATCCGAGCACTGATGAAAATCGTGGGTGGTCATCCTGCTCCTCCTCCTCCAAATCCACCTACTCCTGATATTCCTCCCCATCCTCCCCCTCAGTCTCCCCATGCTCTATATGCCTCTTCTCTCTAAAGTTAGGTCTTCGGTTAGATCCTCACTTTTGCGAGTTTTCGCGGCCAGAAATGTTGCATATCACTACGCTGCAATCTGCGTTCTTCCATCCTCTCGTGCATGATCCTCCACCCCCCACTGAATGCTGGCAAAACTGCTCGCAAACAATTCTCAGTCTCTCATGGCCAGGCTTCACTTGGCAAAATTATCAGGCGCATCTCGCTCGGTGTAAACTCATGCGGCCTACACCTGCGCTGCTGGGCACAGCACTGCGTCGGCGCTGGCGCTCAGTAGGTCCGTCCTGTATGGCGGCCCTGGCAACGACCCCGCGCCGGCCGAAGAAGCCAGTCCTCCACCTCCAACCCGTGCACGGCCCCTCGGGCACATGCTGTTCACCACCGTCTCGATCATCGTCGCCTGCCCCTTGAACTCCTGCATCTGCTTCTGCATCGACTGTTGCGCCACGATGAGTTCCTGCAAGCTGCCCTTGTGCTCCTGAAGGGCCTTGAACTCCAACGTCTGCGTCTTCCCCTCCTCCTCCATGGTCTGGACGCGCATGAGCTCCTCCACATGCTTGTCGATCTTGTGTCCCAGTTTTGAGGCGAACGACGTCAAGTCGTCCATTCCCTTCTTGATCTCGAAGACGTTCGTCTGAATGTCCCCGATGCTCACTGCCATGCCCGCCACGGTCTCCCAGAGCTGCGCCACCTCGGGTGTAAACACCTGCAGATTCGCCGCATCGTCGCCCCCCTCCGTCTGCTCTGCTGAGCCAGCGGTTCCGAGGCGGGCTTTTTTATTTCCAACATGTGCGTCTCCATCTGCTGAACCAGCAGCTCCGTCTTGAACGGACCCACTGCCAACTCCATATTCTGCAGCGGCTCCACCTTCTGCGACAGCAGCTCCACGTTGCATTGCTGCCTCCGCCGTCCTGGACCCAGCGGGCCAGCTGCCGCCGACGTCGGCACTGCCAGGGCTGTCCCTCCAATGACGCCCGTTGATCTCCCTCGACGCCCAGTCAGTCGTCTGGCACGTTTTTTTCTTTGTTCGGAAGCCTGCCTCATTGCACACGAAACACCAGTGCCGCGCTTTGTTCCTATGCTGGGACTTCTTCAAATGCTCTGGCGTCTGGAGCCACGCGTTGCACGGCAGGCACTTGCAGTGCCCCTCGATCATTTGAATGTATGGCGAGCCGACGCGCCTGCCGTCCACAATTACTGTTTCTGGCCACTTCACCTGTCGGCGTGCCATTGCTGTGGCTGCCGCCCACGAAAAGGTGAACTCCCCGCGCGAATCGGCGCGATGTTCTGGATCTGGAGCCCAAACGGCTACGTGGTGACCTCCAAACTGTCTCCCAGAAGACCCCCCGAGGCCAACCGCGAGACCCCAACCCATACACAAGATGCCTGAGTCCGAGAAAGCAGGCACGGTGGCGGGATGACCGACGGTCAGTCGGATACAGTCCTCCTCCTTCTCATCCTCGCTCCTTCTTCTCATCCTCATCCTCATCCTCCTCCCCCCGAGCGGCACGTTCGCTTCCTGGGCGTCCCGTTGCTAAGCGATGCTATGCGGTGCCAGGCAACGCGATGCAATATGCACGACATGACTTGCGATGCGATGCCATGCCGCGCCATGCCATGCGATGCGATGCGATGCGATGCGGTGCTATGCGGTGCGATGCTATGCGAGGCTATGCGATGCTATGCAAGGCTGGCACCTCCCACGGGCCCTGCAGCAGCACGATCAAGGCAGGGCCCCGCGAGGCTATGCGATGCCATGCAATGCTGGCACCTCCCGCGGGCTCTGCAGCAGCACGATCAAGGCCTCCAGGGGTGGCGGGGGGGCGGGCCAGCGCGAGCCCCGACAGGTGCTCCAGGGGGAGAGGGGGGCATGGGAGCCCCGAGAGGGCCCGCCGTGGCTCCGAGAAGTCCCCAATAAGGCGTCGGTTCATCATTTGTTCCACTGGGCCCCCGTCTCCCGCAGTCGTTTCGGCTTCAAGCATGCGCGAGCGCCACGAGTGCCCAACTATTGCGGTTTCCATGTACGAAGGCTGCGACGCCCCACAAGGGGTGCCAGACTGGGTGCCAATGGCTCTGGAAGGCTGGTGGCAATCCCAAACGCTTCCAACCTACCCGCCGAGAACCGCATTCCCGTGGTTTTCCGACCACCCTGCTGAGACCATGGACCTCGAGTGGTACCCCAACGGGCAGGACAGCGACCACACGCGGACCAACAACGTGACCCCGAATACAGGAGAGGTCGACCCCCGTGAAGTCTCTGAGGCCATCGAGAGAGCCAATGGGGATATCGCACGCCTGGAAAAGATCGTGATGGGCGACCCCGAGTGGATTACCACTCAGTCGATGAAGGTCGCCGTGCCTCCATGGAGAACGCAGGGCATCCCCGACGCCGACGAGAGCAAGCCCGAACGCGACGAGATCAAGCCAGTCGCCGAACAGAGCACCCCCGACGCCGACGAGAGCAATCCCGAGCGCGACGAGATCAAGCCAGTCGCCGAACAGAGCATCCCCGACGACGACGAGAGCAAGCCCGAGCGCGACAAGAGCAACCCAGTCGCCGACCAGAGCACCACCGAGAGCAAGACCGTCACCGAGAGCAAGCCCGCCGAGCCCGTCACGACCCATGACGACGATGGCATGCACATCGACGAGCAGCGCTACTTCAACTCCGACGGGAAGTCTGGGGCGTTCTGGGACGTCGGGACCCAGAGCTGGACAAGAACCATATATGGCAACCAGCGCCGCGGCTCTGGAAAAAAGCGCCCGTCTGGGCGCTACGGGCAGCGGGGTGGGATGAGGAACCCAAACGTGCAGTGGCACAGCATGGAGGCCCAGGCCGAACGAGAGGGCTGGCTGCCACTTTTCCGCCAGTGGTTCCCGCATCGCAGCGGCATGAGCAGCGGGGGCATTAGCTTTCAGCCTGGAGCTTCATCGCAGCATTTGACGTGCAGCAGAGCATCATGCAGCGGAGCAGCAGCCTCGGCAGCACACAGTGCACCAGCCTCGCCGCTAGGAAGCGCAGACGAAACCTCGGCAATATACAGTGCACCACCGCCAGCCTTGGGAGCGCACTGTTTGAACGAGCTCGTGCATTTTAATTGTTGCGCGCCGGCGCACGTGAACTGCGAACTTGGATTTCGGCGCATCTGCGCCATCGGAAGCTGTTGCTGAACCTCCGTGTCGCCACCCACTCTTCGCCTGGCCTTCATGTCCCCCCCCCCTCAAGCGATCGCCTCGCCAGCGGAACACCCGCTTCCGCACGCCCACCCCCCATCCCTTGCATGCGTCGCCCTCTGCATCCCCTGCTGTTAATTTCACCAGCGGCCTCTGCATTCTGAAGCCTTCTCCTCGCCACCCTCCCCTAGCCCTCGTTCCATGACATCGTCATCGCATGGGCGGGATGGGGGCCGGGGGAGGGGGCGTCCTCCTGGGCCATGGCGCTAGCCTTCGGACCAGCACCCGCCCGAAACCATCGAGGCTCGAGTTGGCCCAGCTTCTCACCATCTTTCACAGCGGCCCTCCCGCTTCTACAGCAACGCCCACGCCCAAGGGCGCGAGGAAGGCCACGGCCAAGACTATAGTTGACGTCAAGGGCTTGACAGAGACCCAGTGCTGGAATTTACTCAGCCAGCGCTGCCTCAACCCGATGGACATGTTCAGGAGGGCGTCGGCCGTGACGGGCTGCGCTCGTACGCAAGCAATGGCAGTGATGTGCGCGATCTCAGCCACCTTCGTTACCGAGCTCAACACCAAGGGGGACGTTCTTCCTACCAAGGTTTGGAACCTTTCAGAAGAAGGTCACCCCGGGCATGCGGAAAGCAACAGCACCAGTTCCAGCCAAAACAGCAATCATCTTCGTCCCGTTCAAGACCATCATCGACGTGCTTGAGTGCGATGATGACCCTCAGGAGGCCAGGCCTCCAGCACCAAGTGGCTCAGCACCAAATGGCTCAGCAGCGCCAGTGACACCCGTAAACCATGGCCGCCCTGCAGGAGAGCACGCAGCAGCACCAGGGGTCATTGCAGCACAGGACGGCGCAGATACTGACGCCATGGGCGACGACTCGCACTGCAGGCCCGCCGTGCTCTGCGAGCTGAGCCGCCAGCTGCGGCTGCTGCATGATCAGATTGTTTCGGGCAAGCCCAGCAGCTCAGTGCGCCCTTAGGCACTAGTGTCTCGGGCGAGCCCATCAGCTCAGGGTGTTTCGCGCGACATTTCATATTATCGCACCGCTTGCTCGCCAGCAGCGTTGCAACTTACGCCCGTCAGCAGCGTTGCAACTTACGCTCTACGCTCGCCAGTCGCACGTTTCGCCCGTGCCGCGCCCAGAAACGTTGCCCTTCTTTCCCCCTGTACCACCCACGCGACATTTCAAAAACCGTCGGCCTGACCATTCGTTGAATCTGGGAGGTGGGATGGGACCTATGCCTCGGGCCCCACCTTTGCCATCGGCTGAGGACCTAACCGAAAACCTAAAACTTAAGACATCAGTGAGGACCGCTTAGCGGTAATCCCGCCTAGCGGCAATCCCGCTTTGCAAGGCCCCTGAGACCTTCCAAGGCCACGATCGGTTTCTCTCCAGGGCGGGTGGTACTGTTTTTGCGCTCCCGAAGGGAATCTGCAAGCCAGTCTTTGTGAGGCCTCCACCCAGGACCACCCTTGAGGGCTAGGCTTTCAACCCAGGGCGCCCTCAGGCCTCCAAGGACGAGCCCGCGCATCTTTGCCCCGTCGTAAAGTTTGCCACCGTTACACGGGTGGAGGGCGGATCCATTTCAAAATGGGGCTCTCGCCCTCAGGAGATATAGAAACAGCAACTCCTCCTCTTCTGGTCGCCAAGAAATCTTGCCCTCTCCTCCTCCCCCCCCCCCGACCACCTCCTCCGGCAGCCGCCACCTTGGCCCGAGCAGCGCATTCGCCGAGCTGCTTAGCGGGTTGTTCCGCTAGCGGTACTTCCCGCTTTTTTACCTGGGTGTCAGCACTCCCAGCAGTTAGGCAACGACTTGCTGTTCTCGCTGACTGCGCTGGCCCATGTCGGACGCGTCCGCGCTGCGTCTCAGGCTGGGGGCAATCGGGGCGGCGCTTCGGGCCGTCCATGGGACCGATCGGCACCAGGCGTTGTCGAGGGTTCAGTCCAACGCCGTCGTCGCCATGCTGCACCGCGTGTGGGCAAACATCTCACCCGATGACCAGGCAGCGCTGTCACTTATGATCATCAATGTGGACTGGTACCAGGGCCACGACGGGCCAATAATGGCTATACTTGGCAGGGATTCATCCGCGGCGTTGAAACACGCCCGTCAAGCCCAGCAGAAGTACACGAGCTCCGTCGAGTTCCTCACTGAGGACAACTGGTCCAAATTGATGCCCGATGACGGCGATGTGCCGCCCAGCACCGCTTGCCTGCACCTCATCATCCAGCGCGTCGCGCGCCTGGGCGGCGTCAACGTGCGCGAGCACACGAACAAGCTGATGTCTTCGATGTGGCTTCTCATTTGCGATCCTAGCGCGTACAGGATGAACGGTTTTCAGTTGAAGGCAAACCACGGCTACGCCAAGAAGGAACACAGGAACATTGCAGACAAGTCCCCGAGGCCCGACACCTACATGGCCACGCTGCCGAATCTGCCAAGTGACCCGGCGCGTTCACACCCGCAGGCCTACGCCAAGGCACACAGCGCTCGCGCGGGCGACGGGCCCACGCGAGGAGGAGGAGGAGGAGGAGGGAGGGGGGGGAGGGAGGGAGGGAGGGAGGGAGGGAGGGAGGGAGGTAGGGAGGGAGGAGGAGGCGGAGGAGGAGGGGGAGGGAGAGGAGGAGGAGGAGGAGGAGGAGGAGGAGGAGGAGGAGGAGGAGGAGGAGGAGGAGGGGCATTGACAACAGGCATCGGTGCAGAGGAACGGGGGCCCGAGAAGCATTGCGGTTCAGCCACTGGGCGGAGGGCCGCAGGGCTCGGGCAGTGCGGCAAGCGGCCCGCTGGTGCCATTCGCCCCCCAGCGGAGGGCCTCAGGACGACATCGGGCAGATTACTGCCCAGCAGGCCCAGCAGATGCAGCGCACGCAGACCATGGCCATGACCGCCGTGCCCCTCGTGGCGGGAGGGCGCGCCGGAGCGGGGGCGGGCTCGGCAGGTGGCGGAATGGCACACTTCATGGATGCCTGAAAGGTCTTCGGGAATGCCGCTCGGTCGGGCCGAAGGATTGCAGTGCCACATCCAGCGCGCGCTCTCGAGCCAGCTACCGACGTTGCAGCTGCCGCTGCCGCGGGTCCACTGGCCGCAGATCCACCTGCCGCGGCTCCAGCGGCTGCAGACCCAGCTGCCGCATCACCGGCCGCAGCTCCAGCTGCCGCTGCCGCAGCTCCAGCAGCCGCCGCGCCCGCTGACGGTGCTGGGGCAGTGGTGGCACAGAACTTGAAGCGCACCGTGGATCAGGCCATGGACACAATGCAGGCGAAGCGCGAAGAGGCCAAGGAGAAAGCCAAGGCGAAGAGGGCCATGAAGAAGCCCGCGGCAAAGCCAGCCAAGGCGAAGAAGGACGACGAGGAAGAGGAGGATGGCAAAGAAGACGCCGACGCCGACGAGGGGGAGGAGTCGGCCGACGACGCAGGCGGCGAGGGTGAAGATGATGACGAGGACGAAGGCCCACCCGCTACTCCCGCTGCGAAGGGCACCCGCACGACCAAGAAGGTAACGCTCGCACATGGGCAGCGCGGCGCGGGCGACGCGGCGGTCAAGTTGAGCGCGCCCAAGACGAAGGCCGACAGGGCGACCAAGGCGACCCCGCCCAAGACGAAGGCCGACAAGGCGACCCCGCCCAAGACGAAGGCCGACAAGAAGCCGATCGACATCTCCGACCCGGCAGTCCTGACGAACAAGACGATGAAAGCCACCACGCGCGAGTGCTTCACTTCGAAGGCCTACCGCGCGGCGATGCAGAGGGCGAAGGCCGCTGGCAAGTCGACGGACGAGATGAAGGAGCTTGGCAGGAAGGCTTACGCGGTTTCAGCGGTTAGCTGGGACATGCTCAAGGGCAGCTGAGCTTTTGATGACGAGTGATCTCGTCGGTGGCAGGCCTCTGTTGCGCATGGAACCTCGCTAGCCGACGCGTGGAGAAGCGCCGCGGCTCGGGGAAGCGTTGCGTCGCAGTGCTGGTATGTGCGCGCCTGGACAGCGCGCGCAAACTCGCCATCCTCACCCTCGTCGGCCCCCGCCCCATTCGCATCCCCAAGGGCTCCCACGGGGGCGCCAAGTTATTCGCGCTTCGCGTTTCGCGGTCCTCATTCCTCCCCCCCCATCCTCGCCCCCCCATTCTCCCCCTGGGGTGGGGGGGGGGGGGGCGCGAGAGGGCGCGAAATTATTCGCGCTTCGCGCTGCGCGAAGCGCAGGAGGAGGAGGAGGAGGAGGAGGAGGAAGAGGAGGGGGGGAGGAGGAGAGGAGGAGGAGGAGGAGGAGGAGAGGAGGAGGAGGAGGAGGAGGAAGAAAGCGCGAAGTTGGGAGCCCTTGCATCCCCACGTCGAGAGGAGCGATTTTTCCCATGGCGTGGTGCGGCGAACGGCTTGCGCCTCTGAGAGGGTTTTCGGTGTGCAACGTTCCCCGCCTCCTCCTCCTCCTCCTCCTCCTCCTCCTCCTCCTCCTTCTCCTCCTCATCCTCCTCCTCCTCCGGGCCTTGCATTCGGGGCTCCTTGGGTCCTTGCCTGGGGCCTCAGTGAGCTCGTGGGTTGCCTACCCAAGGAGCCCCGCCGCGAGGACCCATTGGGCCCCTCATGGATCCTTTGTGGGGCGACGTCGCCGTCGTCGGCACTATCGTGCGTTATCGGGCGGCCCCGGCAATGGTCTGATAATCGTTATCAGGTAGCCTGAGAATGGTCTGATAATGGTCTGAAAATGGCCTGATAATGCAATATCAGGCGGTCTGATAACGTTATCAGCCGATGCATTGCGTTATCAGGCGTGCCCGGATAATGCATGATCAGATTTCTGATAACGCGTTATCAGGCGGTCTGATAACGTTACCCGCCGATTCATTGCATTATCAAGCGTGCCGTGATAATACATTATCAGATTTCTGATAATGGTCTGATAACCGTTCGTTATCAGGTGGCCCTGATCATTGTCTGATAATGGTCGGATAATGGCCCGCCAGTGGTCTGATAACCGTTGCCAGGCGGCCCTAATAATGGCCCAAGATGCCCCACTACGGCTCCAAAATGGCCTCGACACGGCTGCAGGGCCAACGGCGGCCCCCGCGGGGGGGGGGAGACCTTGCGAGCCATCTCGGGCCAGCGGCACTCACGCTTCGGCCCAGACCCGAGCACAGATTCCGTTCGCCCCGTCGCCTTTTGGGCTCAAGCGAGTTCAGTCAGCACCGCCGTCCCAGACTTTTACTTCGCTCAGCGGCATATCCCGCTCAGCGGCATATTTCGCCAGTCGACGCCCAGTGTGCACTGCCGCCGTCTGCAGCGCGTGACGTCGTGGAACGATACTGACCCTGTGGTCGAGGAGGCGCTCGGGGAGACGCTCGAGGCCGCCTTGGAGGCTGGCGGGGTGGCCGCAGAACCCACCGTCGGCGACGCTGCCGCGTCCCCGAGCGCCCCAGGCCCTGAGGCGGGGGAGCCGCATGGAGGTGGCGAGGCGCCGATGGAGGTGGCCGATGCGGAGGGGCCCCGTGGAGGTGGCGGGGCGCCGATGGAGGTGGCCGACGCGGAGGAGCCCCATGGAGGTGGCGAGGCGCCGCCGAGCGTCCCAGGTCCGACGGATGACGGCGCGATTTGCGCTATCTGCCAAGCCCCCTCGAGGGAGGAGCCCGACGGGGACAGCGGCCAGGCGCCGGTTCTGCGTGCCATCTTGCCGTGCCTCCACATGTTCCGCCAGCGTTGCATCGACGAGACCTGCAGGACCCTGGAAAAGCCAGTGGCCGCGCTCGCGTGCCCGACCTGCAGGAAGACGCCGCAGGACGTTCAGGCCATGGCTGAGAATATGATCAGTGAGGGGATGGCTCTCAGGGCCGCGGATGGGTTGCCGCACAGGGCTAAGGCGGCCCAGGCGGCTCGGGCGGCTCGGCAGCTCCAGATCGACACGATGTTCGGCGCTACAGTTTCGGAACATGCCCCGAAGGCGCATGGGCAACGCTGCGCTGGCCTGGGCAACCCCTGGCCCCCCCCTCCATCCGCCCACCCCCATCACGCCACTAGCGCCCCATGGGGGGGGCGTCGCATATACCAAGCGCCATATTCGTCATGCCCGTTAATCTGCACAGGCTCATGGGGCCCGTGACTGCTGTGGACGTTTAGTGGGAGGGGTGGGGGGCGTGGGGGGTGGTGGGGCGGGGTGGGGCGGGGCGGGGTGTATGTGGGGGGGGGGGGGGGGGGGGGGGGCGGGGGCGCTGTGAAGGCTGCAAAGGCTGGCAACATCGTGCGCGCCGAGGCCGACCGTCCGATCGAGGCGGCGGCGGCCCCCTCCGCCGCCGCGGTGCCGCCGCCTCCGCAGCACCCGCCAGGGCAAGCTCGGCCGCGTCGGGCGAGGCCCTCGGCGGCGAAGAGCAGCGCGGCGCCGCCCCCGAAGGTCGGCGCGGTCATCTTCGAGCCCCCGCACGATGGCCCTCTCCCGGTGGCCCCGGCGCCGTCGGGTCCGCCCCCGCAGGCGGCGGCTGCGCCTGAGCCATCGGTCGCCGCGAGCTCCCCGCCAGATACTGCAGGCCCACTGGCAGCACCAGCCCCCTCGAACCCGCAGACCCTTGGTCGCGCCCCGAAGTGCGGCCTCTTCCGAGCGCGGCCGAAGCCGACGCAGGCGCCAATGGTGACGGATCGCCCCAGCTTCCTCGAGGATCGCCGCATGCACTGCGGGGATTGCGGTGCCGAGGTGGAGGTCATGGGCAAGATCAGGGTCCGCAACAAGGGGAAGAACGCGTACAGGTGATCGCGCTGCTCCAGCAAGGTCACGCAGCTGAGCACCGAGCTGGGCGGATGGCCAACGCCCGAGTTCAGCGCCCTCGACGACGAGAGCAAGAAGGCGTTCTTTGGCGGCATCAGGGACATCACGACCGGAAGGATGTCGTCGCGCAGTTCCACGAGTGCATGAAGGGCTTCGAGGAGCACCACAAGTGGCACGCAGAAGGAGGAGAATTATTGCCTCTGTCGGCGTGGTCAGTCAAAGGCTTCGACACGGGTCGAATCGAGAGCTTGTCGCGCCCGTGGGACATTCAAGGCCACCGCGTCCTCGGGAAGACGTACCGCGTCCCAATATATTCGGCTGGCACGGCTGGCAAGAAGGGGAAGCTTCGCGAGGACGTGGAGGAGAACAGCGGCAAGAGGCGGAAGGTGGATGGCGCTCCCGAGTCCGAGTCCGAGGAGCCGAACTCATCGAGCTCCTCGTCGCGCAGCCGCCGCAAGAAGAAGGGCAAAAAGGACAAGAAGGACAAGAAGAGCCACAAGAAGGGCAAGAAGGACAAGGAGGCCAGGAACATCCGCAAGGCGAAGGAGCGCGAGAGGGAGGAACAGAAGCTGGAGACCATGAGGAAGAAGGAGGGCGCGAAGAACCTGAAGGACGCGACGGCGATGTCGGACAAGGCCAGGCACATGAAGCACACGCTGCAGGATATCGTGAGCGACGCAGCGTTCCAGGGGATGCCGCAGAGGGTCCGCGAGACCACCGAGGCTGACTACCAGAAGATCAGCGAGCTCCACAGCGACGTCAAGAAAGTCATGGACGGTGACCACAACGGCACCATTCGCCACATCGACAAAAATGTAACGGTCAAGGGCCTGTTGGCAGACATGAGGCGCAAGGCCGACGCGGCCTCGCAGCTCATCCGCCAGGCCGATATGTTCTAGGATGGCTTCGCCGCGGCTGCTGGAGCGTCGAGCGCAAGTGCGACGCGGCCCTTGCAGCTCAGCAGGCCAACCCGTGCTAGGTTGGCATCGCCTAGGCCGCTGCGAGCGGCGTCGCATGGCGGGCAACGGGGCGTCTCAGCCGCGCCCTGGAGAACCCGACCCGACCTCCCGCAGGCCTCCCAAGGGCTCCCACGAGGGCGCGAAGTTTTTCGCGCTTCGCGCTCCTCATTCCTCCTCCCCCTCCCCCTTATCGCCCCCCTCTTCTCCCCTTTGGGGGCGCGGCGCGAGAGCGCGAAGTCATTCGCGCTTCGCGCTTCGCGGAGCGCGAAGCGCGAAGTTAGGGGCACCTGCCTCCCCCAGGCCCCAGCCCGCAGGTCAAGGCCTCCAGGGCGCTCATCCCATCGGCACGGCTAGGTGTGCAGGAAAAAACGTTTCTATTTCACGGGGGAACCTCAGAAACTTCTTGATTGCCCTCGCGTCAACACCTGGCGCACTACCCCCCCCTCCCCCCCCCTGCCCATTGCAGCCGTTTTGGCAAAGTCATCTCGCACAGTTCACTTTACATGAACAAGCGTTTGAGAGTTCAATCTTTGTTGCATACAGGGAGCGTGTCAATCGATGGACTTGCCAAGATCTTGGATGTTGACGCCGCCCCTGGGAGGCAAACGCTGAATGAGGCAAACCACATTACAGTGAAAAAGGTTGCGCGGCATTTTGATCTTGAGCTGGAAAATCAAGAACACCCTTCCAAATGGGAAATCTCAGAACCGTCGCTCCGGCTGCAAGATGGTCCATGCGTCGGCCGAGCTCCAAGAGCTCTTCGCCCAGGCGGCCAATGCCGCTCCGTGCACCATAGACACACCCTGGAACATCACCATAGGATTCGATGAATTCACGACGGGGGACAAGAAAAAACCTTCGAACCGCAGGAAAACCATGGCGACGTCATTCAAGTTCATGGAGGTTGAACCCACTGCGCGGGCTGCCCACTGATGCTGCACAGCCAAGTCTTTCATTTTTATGCGAGGGTGAAAATTGCGCTGTCGGATTTGGATGGTTTTCGGATGTGCTGCAATTTCGGAGGGGCTTCTGCTCACGAGCCGTGCCTATTCTGTACAAACGCGTGGAAAGGGAACTTGCCATTGGCACCTGGCGAGGTTGAAATCACGTGCGGAGACGCTGCTCAGTTCAGACCGGTGGACAAGGACCAGATGATCGGCTTAATGGCCCTTGTGCTTAAAGCAAAGGATCAATTCGACAGCGGTGAAATCCGCAATGGGGAGTTTAAGGGAATAGTTCAAGGATTTGGGTTCAATCCGAACCCCCACTCGCTGCAGGCCGACGCTCGTCTGTGCGAGGTGCTCGACATATACTCTGTCATTCGCACCGATTGGGCGCGCGACGTGCTTGCGCACGGGGCGTTTGCAAGGGAGCGCTCGTTGTTTGAAAAGCCGTGCGAAGGCATAGGGTTGCAATTTTCTGTCTGGCGTGATTTGATGAAGGCGGACTGGCCCTTCCCACGACGGCGCGGCGTAAAGCATTCTGAACTATATAACGCTCTTTCGGACCACAATGAGGAAAAAGGAAAAGTCATCGCCAAGGCCAGCGAATGCATCAGTTTGCACGTGCTTATGAGGCATTATGTGGAGCGCCATTTGGCACACGACGCCCGCATCAGGTTGCAGCGGGAATCGTTCGAGGCGGCGTACGAGGTAGTCGACTTGTGCATGACGGCCAAGCGATCGTCGGGCCTTGTGTTCCAGCATGCGGCCGCGTCAATGCGCGGTGCTTTGCGGCGCCACTCTGATAAGTTTAAGGCTGCGTACGGCGGGGGCAATGTTCTCCCGAAACACCACGCTTGTTCCCACATCCCCGATCAGTTTCTCACTGATCGGCGCGTGGTGGACATGTTCGTGGTGGAGAGGTTGAACCTTCAGGTCAAGGAGGTTGCCGAACACGTGGATAACACCCACACTTGGGAACGGTCTGTGTCGGCGAGCCGGTTTGCCAAACTGTTCAACGCACGCCAGGATGGCAACTGCCATTTCTCCAACGGCCTCGTCGGCAAGCGCACCTCGCCCCGGGAATATCCAAATGTCTCGCTGGCCAAAGCCGTCCGATCTGACGGCAAAGAGTTTCACGTGCACGACATTATGATATCAGCTGATGTTCTTGGGAGGGTAGCTGCATGCGCATTCGACGCATCAGACTTGCTTTTGATCGCGCAGGTTATGGAGCCGATTGGGCCCATGATAAAGTCGAGCAACAGGTATCGACTGACACGCCGTCTTGGCGCGGCGTTCGTGGCGGACGCGCGAGGGGCCAGCGCTTGGTATATGAATGCGCCTGGCGAGTACACGGTCCTGTTCTAAGTCCAGTGTTTGCCATGCGCGCCCAAACTCGTTTAGTTTTGAACGGACCAGCTGGGCCCGCGCGTTGACCTGTGCTTCTGCGTTCAGTTAGTTGCACGACAGGTCGCCGGCGTTGCCCCCATGATCCCCCACCTCAGGCGCGCGGGGGGTGTGCCGGAAAGAGGCGGCGGCGGCATGCGGACTGCGCCACTGCGCCTTAGGTGGGGCTCCCGACGGGGCCACGAGACGCGCGAGGAGCGTGCCAAAGTGCGGCGGCGCCGCCTTGCGGACTGCGCCACTGGGGCCATGGGGCCACGAAGCGCGCGAGGGGCGCGCGCAAATCACGATTTTCATCCGTGGGCGGATGCCCCCTTCAACACAGACGCTTGTTTCCTGGCGACGCGATCGAACTGCCCTAGCCCCCGAGATGTTCGGGGGGTGGCCTTGGGGCCTGTGAGCGCCCAAGCGCTTAAAACCTCAAACGGCTGCAACAGGGGCGCCTCAGCCCCCGACAGCAACAGGATTATACAAATCCCCTTGGCGGTTGTATATCCGACGCCTGCTTGCAATTATGAGTTGCCCGCCCACCTAGAATCATGACCGTTCAGACTTATCGGCGCCCTGGTGAGTCCAGATTCTACGCACAATGCACTCGCCAAGCCAGAAATCAGCTCAGCACGGAGGGCCTTCGCGCCATCCTTATCAAGAAACAACCTAGAAACGTAGACACCTCCAGGTCAGCACTTGCCTTGCCAGACCCGCGCCAGCTGACAGTGGTTCGGTTGGCCGTCACGCGCCAGGCCCATGCGCCCCCTGAATATGGGGCTGCGAAAAAAAACCATATGACGGCACCACTCACACTCACGGGAGGCTCGAAACATTGCCGACGAGGCCCATCCTTTGGGATATATGGGAGGCTCCTCTCGTGGATCTACTTGCCCATAGCGCCCATAATCCTCTCTATCTGGCGCTCCCCATGCGTAATCCACGAAAACTTCATATGCGCCCGCATAGCCTGCCAGCGAGCGCAGCATCGACGGGCGCCCATGCGGGGCCTTGCACTGCAGCGGCGGAGCCACACTCTCGAAGTGAAGCCTGCGAACCCCTTGGGCGCAACCGTGCGAAAGAGCTGCATCCCGTTCAGCAAGGGATACAACTCTGAAGCCCAATGCGGTCGCCGACGCACAGCATTCCACAAGATCGAACTTCCCTTCTGGCGTCAAGAAACCGAGCGGTTCCAATGGCCCGCTGTGGTTCGCCAGCACTTGGAGCTCCCGTCCGCCTTGGAGCTGGAGTGCCTGGGCATGATGCTGGTTGCAGGCCTTCGGCTCGTACCCTGGAACGTTTAGCATGGGCGCAATCAGAGCTGGAGTCCCCCCTGTAATGAGAGTGTCCGGTCGGCGGGTGACCGAAGCCACTGTCGCCCTGCCTCTTGACAATTGGCCCAATGCCGACTCGAAGCAAATCGACTGGAGGTACTGTCCCTGATCAGAAGAACCAAGCCAAAACCCAGCATAGTCTCTGATCAAGCGCCGCAAATAATCCCTGCAGTCTGAAGGCGGCCACAAGTTCGACATCACAACGAGCAATGGGCCATTCAATTGCAATGGGCCCTCCACGTCTTTGAGCCGCATGATATCTGCCGTAGCGAACTCGACTCCCCAACTGTGCATATCCATACATCGGGCAGTACTGTGAGTCTTCATCACATCGAGCGCCAGATCTGATACAACCCATTTCGAGAGAAGCAAGCCATGTCTAGACTCGGCAACGTAGTCACCACCGTTTGGCACCATGGAAGCGGCGGCAGCGCAGACTGGGCGCCGACTGGCGAAATGGCGAAATATGCTGCTGAGCGGGATATGCCGCTGAGCGAAGTAAAAGTCTGGGACGGCCTGACTGACTATTCCGCTGAGCGAAGTAAAAGTCTGGGATACGCCGCTGGGCGGGATCCCCTCTCGGCCCTGACTGACGCAGCGTGGGCGGGATCCGGGGTGCTAATTTCGGGTTGCTCCCTTGCTCCCTTGCTCCCTTAGCAGCTAAGGGAGCAGCCCTGCTCCCTTGCTCCCTTGCTCCCTTAGCTAAAGGCGCAGCCCTGCTCCCTTGCTCCCTTGCTCCCTTAGCCGATAAGGGAGCAGCCCTGCTCCCTTGCTCCCTTGCTCCCTTAGCTAAGGGAGCAGCCCTGCTCCCTTGCTCCCTTGCTCCCTTAGCCGCTAAGAGAGCAGCCCTGCTCCCTTGCTCCCTTGCTCCCTTAGCTAAGGGAGCAGCCCTGCTCCCTTGCTCCCTTGCTCCCTTAGCCGCTAAGGGAGCAGCCCGGCTCCCTTGCTCCCTTGCTCCCTTAGCCGCTAAGGGAGCAGCCCTGCTCCCTTGCTCCCTTGCTCCCTTAGCTAAGGGAGCAGCCCTGCCCCCTTGCTCCCTTGCTCCCTTAGCTCTCTCTTGCCCCACCCCTGGGAGGGTACAGGTGTAACGTCGTTAGGGTGTATGGGCAAGGGCGCAAGGGTGCAAGAGTGCAAGGGTGCACGGCCCCTGCCTCTTCCTCTTCCCTGTCCCCCCCTCCTCCCACTTGTGCCCTCCCCCCCCTCTCCCTGCCCTCCCCTCCCCTCCCTCCTCCGCCTCCCCCGTGCCCTCCTCCCTTTCTCCCCTGCCCTTCCCCTCCGCTCCTCCGCGGCCGCCCAAGAGGGAGGTATGTATTTTCTAATGCGGGGGGCGCCGAAGGAGCGCCCCAAGACGGCCGAGGATAACCCCAAGACGGCCCGACGCCACGGTCGCCAGGCAGGTTCTCCTGAGCTCCCAGGCTGCCCTGGGATGCCGCAGCATCGGCCACGGGGACGCGCGCCACGCGCCCCTCGGCGTCGGCCACCTGGTGCCAGGCCGCTCATGGCTGGGCGGGAGCAGGGCCGTCGTTTGCGACCCCGTCGAACTCCGCCCGGAGCCTCGCCACGTCGACGTCCTGAACCTGCGCCTCGGGGACCCGCCGCTTGATGTTCAGTTGCAGGACTCCCGCGGCCGGCAGCGCCACCACCTCAGCGACGATCCATTTCCCATAAGTCTCGCTCCAGTAGTGTACCTTGTCGCCCACCTCGCGGCGAGCCCTCCGGCTCTCTCCTGGCATCGGCAGCGACACTCGCCCCGCGTCATCCCGCCGCTGGGGCTGGTCCGGTGGTCCCTTGGGCTGGCGGGCGGCTTCTCCTTTGTCCCCGCCCCCGCCCGCGTCGGGTGAGTCCTCGGGTCGTGCCTGCCCGCAATTGAAGCAGCGGTCCTTGGTATTGAACACCATCTCCCCGCAGCTCGGGCAGTCCCAGTCTCCGTCTCGCCTCCTCACGCCGCGGGTGCGGCGTCGGCGCCGGCCCCGCTGGCCCTGGCGCACGCCGTCCCAATCGCCCTCGGAGAGTCCGGGCCGGTCGCGGAAGAACTCCTCGAGGTCGTCGGCCTCGTCAATCCGACCAGCACTCCCCGAAGGGCGCCGGATGCGGCTGCGACTCCTCCGGCCGCGGCTGCGCGACCGCGGCCTGGCGCCAGGCTTCCCGCGCGGCATCCCTGGCGCTCGGCTGCGGGGGCGGCCCCGAGCAGGAGACCTTCTAGAGAAAGAAATGCCAGCGGGTGGGCCCCCGACTTCCCCAACCCCCATCGCGGGCCCCTGCGCGGGGGCGAACAAATCATTTGAAACAGCGCCTCGCGCTTTTTCCAATCATTTGCTCCCCGCCGGCCATCATCCACCAGACCGGCCAGGCCCGCCGGGCCCCTCCCCTGGCGTGCGCGCTCCTCATCTGGCGGGCCTGCGCGTAACGCGCGCACGCTGTCTATCTGCACTGGGCCAAGCGCGATGGACGCCGGTCCGAGAACACAGGGAGGAGTCTGTTTTCACAAAATGCCCCAATCTGTTCACCCGTGCAGTGCCAGTGCTCTAGCGAAAAGGGCGCGGGGCGGGAAACTTGCCGACGAGCCGACATCGATGGCCAATGCTGGGCCGATTGCGCAGCAAGGGCGCAATCCTGGCACCGCATTTGCTCCTGCAAGTGCCCGCGCACGTCGCCTGCCTCAATGATTAGCATACTTCCCACGCGCCACGCTGGAGCATCAAGCCCGCTACCCCTGCAGCCAAGCAATGAGCACGGGCGCCCCTCTGCGCGCTAGTCAAACGTGTCCAGGCTGAGGCCCAACCGGGAGACCTCTTGGAGCGCGTTGGCGCCGAGGCCCTCTGCCGGCGCCCTGTAGAACGTGTAGTCCTTGGCCCTCTTCCGGGGCGGTTCCGCCTCCGTGCCGCCGGCGGCCCGCTTCCCAGGGGTGTCGGACACGCGAAGAAGGCCCAAGTTCTTGTAGTCCGCGATCGCGGCATGCACGGCGGCTGCGAGACCCTGCGGGCCGGTTGACGGGCCAGCCGACGAGCCTGCTGACGTCCTGATGCCGCCGATGTCCTTGATGATCCGGCGCGCGGCACTGGCCGAGACCTGCTTGCCGGCCGACCCCTTCAGACGGGCATCTTGGAGCAGGGCCCGGCGGATCACGTCGCTCTGGCTCAGCCGCGGCCGAGCCTCCCCCTGCAGCCCCTTCGCCCTCTTCCTCGAGGGGGGCACCGGGGCGCAGCCGCCCGGCGACAGGTAGGCCGCGACGTTCTTCAAGCTGTACTGGTTCAGCTGCAAGATCTTGAACCACCAAACGTAGTACGTCCAATGAACGCGGAGCTGGCGGAGGAGGTAATGGTACGCGTGCATGAGCGCGTGGTGCCCCAGGCCGTCCTCGGGCGGAATATTGCCATTCCGCGACCGGAGGAACTCGTCGAAGCGCGCGTTGGCGTTGGAGACGCGGGCGAGGTCTGTGTCTGCGTAGTCGACCTTCTCCTTGAAGAACCCCCAAGCAGCGGCAATGGCATCTGCGCACTCGCCGCTGTCCGGCCTCTCGCTGAGCGCCCTCTGCGCAGGCCCCTCCGGCGCCACGAAGGACGCGATCGCCCGCAGGATCTCTCGGAAGACAGGGCGCGCGCGGCTGGAGAGCACTCGGTCCCGCGGCCCCCCGTGCGCCATGATGTGCTCGAACCCCCAGGCCGCGTAATCCTTGAAGAACTGGTGGGAGTCGTCCGCCTGCTGGTCGGGATTGAGCAGCGTCTGCGAGCTCGACGTGAGAGCGAGCCTCTTCGTGAAGCCGCCGGGACTGGGCCGCGCAACCCATTCCACAGACTCGCACTGGCCCGAGACGGCGTGGAGAAAGTTATAGCACATGCTGTGGTGGGCGCCCATCCCCGAGATGGAGTTATCCGTCTCGCAGTTGCACAGCGTGCAGGCCATGGCCCGGCTGACAGGATGTATGCCCATGGCCTTCTCGCTCCAGGGCGTCTCGTAGGTTCTGTTAGACTCGTCGGAGACGATGGCCAGCCGGCTGTGGTTTTTGATCGCCAGCCTCATGCCTTTCGGGGTACCGTCGTTGCACACAAACGCCTGCTGCTTCCACTCATCCGGGCCCATGCCAAACAGGGTCTCGAAGAAAAACTTCTTCTTGGAACTCTTGCGCTTCGACGCTTCGTTCCCCTGCAGGTATGGCAAAGTGGGCGCGCGGGCGTGAATCTCCTTCTTATGGTCTCGGAGGGTCGTCCCCGGCGTCTCCAGGAAGTTTGTGAACGCCATGAGATCCAAGAGCACGGCCTCCGCTGGCCAGCCCTCCCTCGCGCAGAGCGCGCGGGTGGCGGCAACGAAGGGCGTGGGCGCCAGCAGGCGCACGCCGAACGTTGCGTCCGAGCCCACTTCGCGGTGGCTCCGGGTGTCTTGGAGGATCTCGGCGAGGGCGGCGTGGACGGCGGCCTCGACGGAGCCGAGGTCCTGGAATCCGTCCCAGAGGCCCTTGGCGTGCATCTCGCCCCACTCCGCTGCGGTGGCGCGCTGGAGGCGGTGGGAGATGTCACCTCCGGGATCGAGCGGGTCTTCGGTCGGCGGGTCCAGGCGCGAGCCGGGCCCATTGTGGCCCTCCTGGTACAGGACGATGCCGTGATAGGTGTCGCGCAAACCGGCGCTGGCCGGCGTCGCGGCGCGCGGGGACTCGCTGCCCCCGGCCACAGACCGCGGCGGCGTGCAAGGGGCGCTGGGGGAGCCGCTGGCGCCGTCCTCGGAGTCGCTGGCGCCGTCCTGGAGTACGATGGCCAACTGCGTGGCGTAGTCATCATCCAAAGACCCAGTGTCTATGGCAGCGGCGGGCGGCCTCGGCGGCGAAGCCGCGCGCCCCCCAGGCGGCGGCTGCAATGCGCTCGCCGCCCCGGGGAACTCCCGGTACTCAGCCCCGGGGAGCGCGTCCGCCACGGCCTGCATGGTACCCTCTTCCAAGCGCCACAGGGCCTGGCCGCCCTTGACTGGCGAAATGGGGGCGTCCAGAGCAACGGCCGCGAGGATGGGGTAGCAGATAGGCCCAATGTCCCATGGGCCAGGTTGTTCGCCAGGCGGCCGCGGTGCCCCGAGAAGCACCATCCCGACCAGGGCGCGTCGGGGCAAGCTTGGGTTAGCTGCAACGTGGGGCGCCGTGCGCTGCAAGATCGCCTTCACGTCGGGGCTCTCGTCGTTCTTCCCGATGTGCAGCCAGTGCCACCCCGGCCGAAATATCTTGCGATCCCTGTTTTCGCATGGTTTGCCGCCTCCGAGCATGAGCTCTGCCACCCCGGGGCCGAGGACGGTGAACGCCCTGTCTTCTGTGAGCAGAGTCGCGCGGAGGGCTGCCGGCACGGGCGCCGCGGCGGCCCCGGGACTGTCCGGGCATGCCGGGGAGCTGGCGGCCACCGCCAGCTCCTCAGCACCGGCCAGGCCCTCCGGCTCCTCAGCACCGCCCAGGTATGCCTGGGGGCTGGCGGCCACCGCCAGCCCCTCAGCACTGGTCGACGCCCCCGGGGTGCCCGGGTGTGGCGGGGAGCTGGCGGCCACCGCCAGCTCCTCCGCGGGTGCTGCATCCGCGCGGGGCGCGGCGGCCGCGGCATCGCCCTCGGCCTCCTCCTGGGGCAGGAGCTGGGCAGCGCCAGCGGGGGGCGCGCCCGCGCAGGGCGCGGCGCGCGGGGCTCCATCCGTGTGGGGCCGCAACTTGGCCAACGGCGCGGAGGGCTTGATGTCCAGATCGACGTGGCCCGGGGGGCACCCCTCCGTCTTGAGCACCTTGGCTCTGAGCCATCGCACGGCCGAGGTGCTCCAGTACTCCACGGCGTCGCCGACCTCGTAGTCATATTCGGACGGTCGCACCTTATCCGCCGACGAACCCTTCTTGCAGGCGAGGTCGTAAGACACAACGCCGTCCTTCTCGCGCACCGCATCCACAATGGTGTCGATCCATTTCCCATTGGAGTCGCTCCAATATTGCACCTTGTCTCCCTCCTTGAAGGACACGTGCTGCCCCCCCCTGGGGGCCTCTTCCCCTTGGCCAGGCGAGGCCGCCCGCGCGCCAGAGGTCACCCGCGGCGTCTCCACCATCAGCGGCGCACTGGCCTCGGAGGCCGCCGCCTCGCCGTGGCCCCCCTCCTCCATGGGCGTCGACGTCGGGTGCAAGGCGCCGGCGGGGGCTGCATCTGGCGGGGGCGCGTCGGACTTGGCCTCGGCCTCGGCGGCTGCCGCGCCGCCCTCGACGTCGAAGGGCATCGCCTGCGGCCAGCACCGGACAGCATGAAAGATGCTCGGGAGCCAATTCAGGGCATCCGTGCTGGTGGGCGCTGGCTGCTCCAGCAGAGCGGCGGCCACGGTCTGCGCCTCCGAGCGAAGCCAGTCCGTCAGGCTCAGCCCGACCTGCTCCGTCAGAGGCCGTTGCCACACGGACGCCATGCGGTTGAACGCATCGTTCCAGTACTTGTGTGGGGGCGTGGAGTACCACTTGCACGCCTTGGCCTTCACAAGCAACATCTCGCGCATGGCCTGCCTATTCACTTGGAGCCTGAGCCAGTCGGGAAGGGCCGCCGAGACAGCACCCACCCAGTGCGAGTCGAGGGCGAAGAGAACTGTCGTGTCGCCTCCGGCGACGGCGTCGCGATCGGCGAGAACAACGCGGGCCCTCCGCGCCTCCTCGTCTCGCCTGGACTCCGCCTCCACCTCCTGTTCCAAACGCAAGGCCTGGAAATCGAACTCAGGTTGCCCCTGGGGTCCACGCCCCGCGCCGCCCGAAACGGGCACCATCTTTGAAGCCGCAGGCCGCATGCTTCGGGTACTTGTGCGACGCTCGGGACCCCCCCTGCCCACGGGCGTCGCTGGAGCCAGAGTGGCCGCACCATCGAAAAATATCACGCATTGCATAGCTCTGACGCCTATCACCTGTTAGCTCTGACGCCTATCACCTCATAGCTCTGACGCCTATCACCTCTTAGCCCTGACCCCTGTCACCTCTTAACTCTGACGCCTATCACCTCATAGCTCTGACGCCTATCACCTCTTAGTCCTGACCCCTGTCACCTCTTAGCTCTGACGCCTATCACCTATCGAGGCTTTCCACCTCGTAGCTCTGACGCCTATCACCTGTTAGCTCTGAGGCTTGCCACCTGTCAGCCCAGAGGCCTGTCACCTGTTAGCTCTGACGCCTGTCACCTCTTAGCCCTGACGCCTGTCACCTCTTAGCCCTGACCCCTGCTCCTCCTCCTCCTCCTCCTCCTCCTCCTCCTCCTCCTCCTCCTCTTCCTCCTCCTTCTCCTCCTCCTCCTCCTCCTCCTCCTCCTTCCTCCTCCCGCCACTCGGCTTCTTCCTCCGCCCCCGCACGGCGAAGCCGAGCCAGCGCGCGGGGCGGCCGGGCCGAAGGGCGCGGGCGAGGCAGAAAAGGACGAGGGCGACGACGACGACGACGACCATCACGACGAGGACAACGATGACGGCGACGGCGACGGCGACGACGACGGCGAAGACGACGACCACGACGACGGCGAGGACGGCCACGGGGGGACGGGGGGAACCAACATCCGCGGCCAGCCACCCAAAACAAAATGCACAAGAGGGAACAACATAAGATTGACATGCGCAGCGGCGGCTGCCCATGTCAATCTTATGTTGTTCCCTCTGGGGTTCTTTTTTTTGTGGCTGGCCGCACGTGTCGCTTCCCCCTCTTCGTCGTCGTGCTCGTCCTCTTCCTCCTCGGCCTCCTCGGTCGGCCTCGACCCACCCCCGGGGCGGCCGCATTCGCCCGCCCTTCCCCTCCTCCCGTCCTCGCGGCCCTGGGGGGAACAACATAAGATTGACACGCGCAGCCGCCGCTCCGCATGTCAATCTTATGCTGTTCAGTCTAGGGCCGCGAAGATGCGATGAGTAAGATGGCGGACGAACCCGGCCGCTCTCGGGGGGGGAGGGACGGACGACCGAGGCGGAGGACGACGGGGACGAGAAAGGGGGGCGACGGGGACGAGAAAGGGGGGAACCAACATCCGCGGCCAGCCACCCAAAACAAAATGCACAAGAGGGAACAACATAAGATTGACATGCGCAGCGGCGGCTGCCCATGTCAATCTTATGTTGTTCCCTCTGGTTTTTTTTTTGTGGCTGGCCGCACGTGTCGCTTCCCCCTCTTCGTCGTCGTGCTCGTCCTCTTCCTCCTCGGCCTCCTCGGTCGGCCTCGACCCACCCCCGGGGCGGCCGCATTCGCCCGCCCTTCCCCTCCTCCCGTCCTCGCGGCCCTGGGGGGAACAACATAAGATTGACACGCGCAGCCGCCGCTCCGCATGTCAATCTTATGCTGTTCAGTCTAGGGCCGCGAAGATGCGATGAGTAAGATGGCGGACGAACCCGGCCGCTCTCGGGGGGGGAGGGACGGACGACCGAGGCGGAGGACGACGGGGACGAGAAAGGGGGGCGACGGGGACGAGAAAGGGGGGAACCAACATCCGCGGCCAGCCACCCAAAACAAAATGCACAAGAGGGAACAACATAAGATTGACATGCGCAGCGGCGGCTGCCCATGTCAATCTTATGTTGTTCCCTCTGGGGTTCTTTTTTTTGTGGCTGGCCGCACATGTCGCTTCCCCCTCTTCGTCGTCGTGCTCGTCCTCTTCCTCCTCGGCCTCCTCGGTCGGCCTTGACCCACCCCCGGGGCGGCCGCATTCGCCCGCCCTTCCCCTCCTCCCGTCCTCGCGGCCCTGGGGGGAACAACATAAGATTGACGCGCGCAGCCGCCGCTCCGCATGTCAATCTTATGCTGTTCAGTCTAGGGCCGCGAAGATGCGATGAGTAAGATGGCGGACGAACCCGGCCGCTCTCGGGGGGGGAGGGACGGACGACCGAGGCGGAGGACGACGGGGACGAGAAAGGGGGGCGACGGGGACGAGAAAGGGGGGAATCAACATCCGCGGCCAGCCACCCAAAACAAAATGCACAAGAGGGAACAACATAAGATTGACATGCGCAGCATAAGATTGACACGCGCAGCCGCCGCTCCGCATGTCAATCTTATGCTGTTCAGTCTAGGGCCGCGAAGATGCGATGAGTAAGATGGCGGACGAACCCGGCCGCTCTCGGGGGGGGAGGACGGACGACCGAGGCGGAGGACGACGGGGACGAGAAAGGGGGGCGACGGGGACGAGAAAGGGGGGAACCAACATCCGCGGCCAGCCACCCAAAACAAAATGCACAAGAGGGAACAACATAAGATTGACATGCGCAGCGGCGGCTGCGCATGTCAATCTTATGTTGTTCCCTCTGGGTTTTTTTTTGTGGCTGGCCGCGCGTGTCGCTTCCCCCTCTTCGTCGTCGTGCTCGTCCTCTTCCTCCTCGGCCTCCTCGGTCGGCCTCGACCCACCCCCGGGGCGGCCGCATTCGCCCGCCCTTCCCCTCCTCCCGTCCTCGCGGCCCTGGGGGGAACAACATAAGATTGACACGCGCAGCCGCCGCTCCGCATGTCAATCTTATGCTGTTCAGTCTAGGGCCGCGAAGATGCGATGAGTAAGATGGCGGACGAACCCGGCCGCTCTCGGGGGGGGAGGGACGGACGACCGAGGCGGAGGACGACGGGGACGAGAAAGGGGGGCGACGGGGACGAGAAAGGGGGGATCAACATCCGCGGCCAGCCACCCAAAACAAAATGCACAAGAGGGAACAACATAAGATTGACATGCCCAGCGGCGGCTGCGCATGTCAATCTTATGTTGTTCCCTCTGGGGTTCTTTTTTTTGTGGCTGGCCGCGCGTGTCGCTTCCCCCTCTTCGTCGTCGTGCTCGTCCTCTTCCTCCTCGGCCTCCTCGGTCGGCCTCGGCCCACTCCCGGGGCGGCCGCGTTCGCCCGCCCTTCCCCTCCTCTCGTCCTCGCGGCCCTGGAGGGAACAATATAAGATTGACGCGCGCAGCCGCCGTCCCACATGTCAATCTTTTGCTGTTCAGTCTGGGGCCGCGAAGATGCGATGAGTAAGATGGCGGACGAACCCGGCCGCTCTCGGGGGTGGGGGACGGACGACCGAATCGGAGGACGACGAGGACGAGAAAGGGGGGCGACGGGGACGAGAAAGGGGGGAACCAACATCCGCGGCCAGCCACCCAAAACAAAATGCACAAGAGGGAACAACATAAGATTGACATGCGCAGCGGCGGCTGTCCATGTCAATCTTATGTTGTTCCCTCTGCACGTGTCGCTTCCCCCTCTTCGTCGTCGCTCGCGCATCGGTCCTCGACCCATCTTATGATTGACACGCGCAGCCGCCGTCCCTCTGCTGTTCAGTTTTTTTTTGTGGCTGGCCGACGTGTCGCTTCGCCCCTCTTCGTCGTCGTGCTCGTCCTCTTCCTCCTCGGCCTCCTCGGTCGGCCTCGACCCACCCCCGGGGCGGCCGCATTCGCCCGCCCTTCCCCTCCTCCCGTCCTCGCGGCCCTGGGGGGAACAACGTAAGATTGACCGCGCAGCCGCCGCTCCGCATGTCAATCTTATGCTGTTCAGTCTAGGGCCGCGAAGATGCGATGAGTAAGATGGCGGACGAACCCGGCCGCTCTCGGGGGGGGAGGGACGGACGACCGAGGCGGAGGACGACGGGGACGAGAAAGGGGGGCGACGGGGACGAGAAAGGGGGGAACAACATCCGCGGCCAGCCACCCAAAACAAAATGCACAAGAGGGAACAACATAAGATTGACATGCGCAGCGGCGGCTGCCCATGTCAATCTTATGTTGTTCCCTCTGGGGTTCTTTTTTTTGTGGCTGGCCGCACGTGTCGCTTCCCCCTCTTCGTCGTCGTGCTCGTCCTCTTCCTCCTCGGCCTCCTCGGTCGGCCTCGACCCACCCCCGGGGCGGCCGCATTCGCCCGCCCTTCCCCTCCTCCCGTCCTCGCGGCCCTGGGGGGAACAACATAAGATTGACACGCGCAGCCGCCGCTCCGCATGTCAATCTTATGCTGTTCAGTCTAGGGCCGCGAAGATGCGATGAGTAAGATGGCGGACGAACCCGGCCGCTCTCGGGGGGGGAGGGACGGACGACCGAGGCGGAGGACGACGGGGACGAGAAAGGGGGGCGACGGGGACGAGAAAGGGGGGAATCAACATCCGCGGCCAGCCACCCAAAACAAAATGCACAAGAGGGAACAACATAAGATTGACATGCCCAGCGGCGGCTGCGCATGTCAATCTTATGTTGTTCCCTCTGGGGTTCTTTTTTTTGTGGCTGGCCGCGCGTGTCGCTTCCCCCTCTTCGTCGTCGTGCTCGTCCTCTTCCTCCTCGGCCTCCTCGGTCGGCCTCGGCCCACTCCCGGGGCGGCCGCATTCGCCCGCCCTTCCCCTCCTCTCGTCCTCGCGGCCCTGGAGGGAACAACATAAGATTGACACGCGCAGCCGCCGTCCCACATGTCAATCTTTTGCTGTTCAGTCTGGGGCCGGGAAGATGCGATGAGCAAAATGGCGGACGAACCCGGCCGCTCTCGGGGGTGGGGGACGGACGACCGAATCGGAGGACGACGAGGACGAGAACCGACGAATTACGAGGACGAGGACGAGGACGAGGACGAGGACGCAGACGACGACCACGACGACGACGACGCGACGACGACGACGACGACGACGACGAGGACGACGACGGACGACAAAGCCGACGACGACCACGACGACGACGACGACGACGACCACGACGACGACGAGGACGACGACGGACGGCGAAGCCGACGACGAGGACGACGACGACGACGGCGACGCCGACGACGACGGCGACGACGAGGACGACGAGGACTACGAGGACGACGACGACGACGACGTGCCACCTAGCCTGGGGTCGCACGCTCCAGAGAATGTACTGCCCAGCACTGCCTGCGTCCATGAGTCGACGGATCCAGGATGAGGTCGAGAGCCCTGGCCCAAGCACGGAGCCCGAGAGGCTCCGGGATCCAGGATGGGGTCGAGAGCCCCGGGTTCCAGCAAACTGGGATCGGATAGGCGATTTCCAAGCCACATGCGTCCGACGAACCCGTGGAGTCCGTTGTATCCACATCTCTAGGTCGTCGTCGTCGTCGTCGTCGTCGTTGTCGTCGTCGGCTCTGGGATGGGGTCCGAGGACGACGACGGCGCCGCCGCCCGCCGCCGCCGCCGCCGCCGTCCACCGCCGCCCGCCGCCGCGCCCCTGCGCCGGCGCCGCCGTGGCCCCCAGGCCGGCCGCCCGCCCTCCTCCTCCTCCTCCTCCTCCTCCTCCTCCCTCCTCCTCCTCCTCCTCCTCCTCCTCTCCTCCTCCGTCCTCCCCCTCCCTCCTCCCTCCTCCTCCTCCTCCTCCTCCTCCTGCTCCTCCTCCTCCTCCTCCTCCTCAGTGTCAAGACGCTTTTGGAGCCAGGGGCCACATGTGACCCGTCGCCCATGCTCCAGGCGCTCGCCCTAGCTGTTGAGCAGCTCGGGTGGCGCAGCCAAGCGGACGGGGAGGCTGCGGGGGGTGCTGCTGCTGCTGCCGACGGGGCGGTGGGGAGAGGGACCCTCTTCGAAACGTGCTTGCATGACTCCATTTTCTATGCTGCGTCCTGCGCCCCCCTCCTCCTCCTCCTCCTCCTCCTCCTCCTCCTCCTCCTCCTCCTCCTCCTCCTCCTTCTCCCTCCTCCCGCCAATCGGTTTCTCCCTCCGGCCCCGTACGGCGAAGCCGAGCCGGCGGGCGGGGCGGCCGGGCCGAAGGGTGCGGGCGAGGCAGAAAAGGACGAGGGCGACGACGACGACGACGACGGTCGGCTCAGAAGTGTTCCCTGGACTCGGATCGCACTACGGGGCCGTCATCGGGACACCACAGGGACACCATCGGGACGCCTTGTGGACACTGTCCCCCCGTGGCCGTCGTCGCCGTCGCCGTGGTCGTCGTCGTCGCCGTCGTCGTCGCTGTCGCCGTCGTCGTCGTTGGTTGCGTCGTCGTCGTCGTTGGTTGCGTCGTCGTCGTCGTCGGTTGCGTCGTCGTGGTCGTCGTCGTCGTCGTCGGTTGCGTCGTCGTCGCCGTCGCCCTCCCCGGGCGTCGCCCTCCCGGGCGTCGTGACGCTTGTCGTCGTCGGTTGCATCGTCGTCGTCGTTTGCGTCGCCGGCGCCCTCTCCCCCCCGTCGTCGTCGCCGCGGGCGTCGTCGTCGCCGCCGCCGTCGTCTTCCCCGTGGCCGTCGCCGTCGCCGTCGCCGTCGTCGCCGTCGCCGTCGTCGGCGTCGCCGCCGTGGTCGTCCTTGTCGGCCGCCATCCTTTTGGCAATGAGCATGGGCCTCTTTCGGTCCTAGCGATAGCAATGGACTATGATGTCTCGGTTGCTGAACCTCTGGCCCTCTGGCCGCTTCAATGCTGAAGGAGGAAACTCGCACGCGAAGCCCTGCGTCTGCAGAAATCCTGCGGCCCCTCTCGGGCGCCCGGTGGCTCAAGTAACCTCCTGTTTTACCCCCTCTGCTTCCCCTCCGGGGGAGGGGTTCGGCGTCCCGGGATTGCGCGGCGCTGCGCACCCACCATCAAGACAACTCCCCAGTCGAATGGTTTGAAACGGGGCCGGGGGCGGATGCGCGAAGCGGGGCTGATTTGATGACATTCTTGAAAGTCTTAACCTGTTCAAACACAGAAAAGGAATACTCGAACATTACAACCTTCACTCTCTTCGGCCATGTGTAAGATGCCAATATGCTAACCTCTGTACCCTCGATGTCCAATTTGACTGCGTCCACCTGAGTGTAAGTTTGCACTACATCGTCGATACTAATACTGGGGACCTTGATAACAGTACGGCCCCGCGTCGGGACGACAGAGTGTCTCCATGTGTTCGCAGGGTTCTTGCAAACGTGAAAATCAACATGGCCCCGCGCGCATTCGGAGTGCGCAACCACGGCTTGCCGGAGAACTGTCACCCCAAACCCCGATGTGTTCCGCTTGGCCAACTCATAATTGGGCACGAACGGTTCGCAAGCTATGACCTCTCGGGCTCCCTTCATCAGCGCGGCGATGCTGAACAGACCTATGTGGGCGCCGAGATCCAACCAGGCGCGGCAGCCCCTCGTGAGAGATCTGCTGTATGAGCCCTTGTTGAAAATCTCCTCCTTGCACTTCGTGTCAGCAGTGCCCTTGCGAAGCAACACGCTGTACGGCCAACAGGAATACTTAATGAATTTGTCATTCGGGCCCTCCTGCTTGCACCATGGCACGCGCCGAGCCTTCAGCAGCGAATCAGGATTGCGTTGACACTGGATGTACCTCGTGTTATACTCCCCTCTGCTGAGCTTCGGCACCGCGGGATAAGAACTGTACAACTGTTTCTGCACGCGTGCAATTCTTGCCCGGGCTTTCTGCACAGCCCGAGCCTTCTGCGACAGCTTCGGTGCCATGGGCCGGTTGCAGAGTGTGCTCGGCCCCAGTGTCTGTCGCAGCCACTTGAGCCCCAATAGCTACGGAAGTATCATCGACTTGTCACGCAAGTACCTCGGGCGGGTCATTAAAGTATGGTGCATCATCGATTTGGCACGCGAGCCCCTTAACGGCTCGGGTCGGGGCTGGTCGGGTCGGGCGGGCCCTACCGGGTCGGGTCGGGTCGGGTCAGCCAGACCCTAACGGGTCGGGTCAGGGCGGGTCGGGTCGGGTCGGGTCGGGCGGGTCATCAAAATATGGAGCATCATGAAGGTGGCACGCAAGTACCCTAACGGGGCGGTTCGGGTCCGGTTGGGCGGACCCTAACGGATCAGGTCGGGCGGACCCTGTCGGGTCGGGTCGGGTCCGCGGGCGGGCCATTAAAGTATGGAGCATCCTCGAGTAGGCACGCAAGTACCCTCACGGGGCGGGTCGGAAAGTCAGTCAGAAACTCCGTCAGTCAGAAAGTCGGTCAGTCAGAAAGTCGGTGGGAACATCGGCCGCGACTGCGGCGGCGGCGACGACGACGACGACGAACGACGACGACGACGACGCCGACGACAGCGACGGCGGCGGCGACGGCGGCAACGACAACGAAGACGACGACGATAACGACGACGACGACGACAGCGGCGCCGCCGCCGCCTCCTCCTGCTGCTCCTCCTCCTCCTGCTCCCTCCTCCTCCCTCCTCCTCCTCCTCCTCCTCCTCCTCCTCCTCCTCCTCCTCCTCCTCCTCCCTCCTCCTCCTCTCCGCTCTCTCTTGCCCGCGCGGGGCGCCTGTCACCTGTTAGCTGTGGCGCCTGTCACCTGTTGGCCCTGAGGCTTGTCACCTGTTAGCCCTGAGGCCGGCCACCTGTTAGCCCTGAGGCCTGTCACTTGTTAGCTCGGAGGCCTGTCACCTGGTAGCCCTGAGGCCTGTCACCTGTTAGCCCCTTCTCCCTTCTGCTCCTTCAGTGCCCTCCTTCCATCTGCGCAAACCCGTGCTCCTCCCACTGCCACTCCCCCTCCTCGTCCTCCTCCCCTTGCTCCTCTTGCTCCTCCTCGGCCTCCCCCTCCTCCTCCTCCTCCGCCTCCTCCTCCGCCTCCTCCTCCCCTCCTCCTCCTCCTCCTCCTCCTCCTCCTCCTCCTCCTCCTCCTCCTCCTCCTCCTCCTCCTCCTCCTCCTCCTCCTCCTCTTGTTTTTAATCGCTCGAGCGGGAAATCTAAGCAAAATGCTCTCCCCCGCCGCGTATATGTCGATCGGGACCTCGGAGCTCCCCGCCCGGCCACGCCTGGGCGCCACGCCTCGGTCGCCGGGCAGGTCCTCCGCAGCCGCCCAGCCGCCCGCGGATGCGGAGGAATCGGCGCGCTGCCCGGCTCGCCCCCCTCGGAGCCCCCGGCCCGGCCACTCCCGGGCGCCTCGCCTCGGTCGCCAGGCAGGTGCTCCGAGGTTCCCAGGCATTCCGCGGACGCCGACGAGCAGGCGGCCACCGCCAGCTCATCGGCATCGGCGCTGCCACAGCGGCCTCAAGAAAAAGGCTCGTAGAGAGCCGCCATGGCGCCGCCCGCGTCGTCCAGGCCTTGGGCCGCCATAAGCCGCAGCTGGGCGGCCAAGTGGTCCATCCTCTCCGCCAGGAGCGGGTCCCCGTCGCACCAGGGGGGGGACCGGCCCACGTGAAAGTGCCTGTAGTTGAACCTGAGGAAGGCGACCTTACTGCACAAGGCGAACCACTCTGGACTGATGTTCCGAGCTTGGTCTGGAAACATGTCCAGCAGGCTGCTCCAGACGCGCTCGACCGAAACGGTCCCGCTCTGGACTGCGATGCCCGCTGCCCGGATGGCCGCGGCGGCATCGCGCCAGGCGAACAGGCCTTCCAACCTGACGTCCTGCAGCAGACGTCTATAGTGGGTCTTCACCTTCGCGTTGAACACGCTGCGCACTCCCCTTACCCGCGCGGGCGCCGCCTCGCTCCTGACCATCCCCCTCCGGGCGCGGGTCAACTTCCTCCCGGGTTTGTACCACTTCCTGATGCGGCGGATCTCCCTCTTGAAGCCTGGCTGGTCAACGAAGTTGTGGAACCCGTTGGCAGGGTGCAGTGTGGCTCCCAGGCGCTTCGCCAGTCGCTCGAGAGTCCCTCGCGGCGGAAGCGCCTGGAACTCGTCTGTCCAGACGGGAGACTGCAACGCGCCCGCGGAGCCGAGCAGCTCCCGGAGCTCCCGCGCGGCCGGCGGGTGCAAGGAAACCTCCCGGCGGAAAGCATCCGCGGGCTGCTCCACGCCGAAGCGCAAGAGGCGCCGCGCCTCCTGCGAGGGCCGCGGGGGCACAGCCCCCAAGGTTGGCGCTGGCGGAGGGGGCGCGGGCGCGGACAGGCGGTTCAGAGCGTCGGTGTGGTCGGCGATGAAATCGCGCCAGTCGTTGCACGTCGGAGGGACCAACTTCCTCAGGGCGATGACGTCATGCCGCGGGTCGCCCGTGATCTGGGTCGGGCACGCGTCCACGTCCGCGGTGCCAGTGGCGTCGCCCAGCGGGGTGCGCGCGAGCACGCGCGTGTGCAACTCCGGCCACTTCTGCTTGTACAAGGCCCGGAGCCGCTTGCGCTGAATCCGGAAGTTGTCCGTGGCATGGAAGACGGGGGCGCATGCCTCGGGCGGCAGTCCTGCAGCGAGGCGGGTTGCTTTGATGCGGTCCAGCAGCGGCGCCAAGTCTTCGACGATGCAGGTAAGCGTCTCCCCGCGCTTCAGGGTCACGGGCTGCAGCAGGCTACCGTCCGTCCCGGTCCACGCCAGGACGACTGTGAACGGCCGCAGGTGGAAGCGCCTGCCCCAGACAGGAAGGCGCACTCGCTTCGCCAGCTTGAAATTCCCGTCGCCTCGGATCACCTGACCTGGGGACCCGCCTGATCTTCCGGCCCTTTGGCAAGCGATGTGCTGCCTCCCGCCCTGCCCCCCACCCCCCCACCCCGCCCCGCCCCCCGGGGGGTCTCGCGGGGCATGTGGTCGGAAGGTCGGCGGACCATTGTACAGGCACTGAAGGCGCTGTACACGGGCCACAGCTTTGTCCAGGAAGTTGCCGAGCGCCACCTTCAGCATTGAACGCAAGGCACCAGCTGGCGGCACCGCCGTCGCGGCGGCAACCGCGCCAGAGCCGAGCTGCAAAGATAAAGCGTTGGCAGCGTACAGACTGAGGATCCTGCGACGGACAGCGCGGGTGTTCAGCTCGTCGTAGAAATTCTGGACGACGAACGTCAGGAAGGCCGCTGTCATGTAGATCGGTGCGCTCCGGGGCGGCCGGTGGACGAGGATGCCGGGGAACGCGCGGCGTATATCCTCGTCTTCGACGGGAAACGTTCGCCCGCAGACGTCCCGAGAACAGCGCCAAGGGCGCGCGTCAAACGGCAACGGGAAGGGAACATCGAGGATATAGCGGACTTGCACAACACGATCGGTTCTTGGTTGGGCGCCGTGCGGTTTGCCCATGGCGGCGCTGGCGGCCGCATGGTCCCGCAAAGCCTGAGGCTGGATTTCGGCCACGCTGCCGCAAAGCTGCGTCGTCTCTGCGGGGTCCCGCGGCGCCGCAACGCGCGCGGCCCACTGGTTCGCCAGGCCGCGCGCGGGGGCGAACTCACTGCTCGAAGTTGCGCCCTGGGCCTCCAAGGGGGCGCGCCGCTGGAAATGGACGCTTGCACCCCTGCCAGTCTCGTTTGGGCTGGGTGCGAAGGAAGTGTGCACCTCCGTCAAGGATCGCGCGTCCACCGTCCGCGCGTCGCGCAGGCGCGCGACCCAGCCATCTCCGTCCCTGTGCAGAGGCACGACGTCTGCGCGCGGGACGCGCCATCTCGAGTACACCGCGAGGACGAAGACATCCTCACCGTGCAGCCGCGCAGAAACGCCAGCGGCCAGCTTCTGGGACGGCGGCGCCATTTCGCCGACCGCTTCAGGGCAGAGGAGCGAGCACTGCATCAACTGATGCAGAACTTCGGCGGTTCTCCCTCCAGCCACCCGCGCGACGTCGTCTCCCAGCCGCCCAGCGGTCTGCCGGGGATTGCACGGCGGGCCGCTGGCCTGCGGCGCACTCGCAGGATCAGCGGCGGAACCTCGGCCCCGCAAAGCCCGAACGGCAACGCTGTGGACGAGCGCTCTGGCTGTGGACGACCGGGGTGCCCGCGCTGTGGACGAGCGCTCTGGCTGCGGAGGGGTGACCGTGGCTCTCCGCGTGCCTGCGTCTGATCGACGCCTGCGCGGCGACCTCACGGCCCACGGCGCATGGACAGATGGGCGGCGCCACCGCCGTGGGGACGGCCGAGGGGCGGCCTCCGCTGGCCCTCCAGCGAAGTACGGATCCCACGAGACCCCCTGCTCGAGCTGGCCCCCCTCCGGGAGGTAGGGGTCCCACACGGCCAGCTGATGGCGTGCCAGGGGGCTCCGGCTGCGATCCGCCATGGGTCGAGCCAAAATGGCTAGGGGTGCTGGCGGGTTCGGTGATGACGGGGCTCCTCGTCGGTCCTGTGACCCCCCCTCATCACACATCGTCCCATTCACTCCTGCTCTCCGCTACTCTTCCTCACTCCTCCTCCCTCCCTTCCTCACTCCTCATCCGTCCTCCTCCTCCTCCTCCTCCGCCTCCTCCTCATCATCATCATCATCCTCATCCTCATCCTGCTCCTGCGTCCTCCGCAGTCACTGCTGGACTCCATCGTGGAACTCTCGGGGGCGGGGCGCTGTTTCAAAAGATTTGCTCATGATCCGCCGCCCGCCTGCCACCACGCCTGGGGGGGGTGTCCCGAGAGGATAAGGGGAAAGACATGCTGGCCAGCGTGGGCCCCAAACAGTGTGCTCTGGCATGCTAGGTATCGCAAGCTATACCTGCGCAAGCTATGTGGTGCAAGCTGTGTGGCGGAAGCTATGTGGTGCAATGTACGTAGTGCAAGCCACGTGGTGTAAGATATGTGGTGCTCTCCGTGTGGCGCAGTATGACTTGAGTGGGATAGGTGGTGTAAGCGGTGGTGCGATATTTGTGGTAGGTGGTAATGGCCTCATCTTTTTTTCCCCTTCCAACAACGCAACGCACTAGAGCAAGGGATGGGATCAGCCCGCAGGCCGTGAGGGGAGCACACGATGTCCAAGAGACTACACGCCTGAAATCGCGGATAGGCCGGTACACCCAAAATGAGGATGTCAATCTTATGTTGTTCCGGCTTGCCGCCTCCCGCATGCACGAACATGGACAAATCGAACACATAAAGTGGCTGGCCGGGCTGACGTCACCACGTTGGGGGTGGAGGCGGAGGAGGAGGAGAGGAAGAAAGGCCAACCACTTTATGTTTTCGATTTGTCCATGTTCGTGCATGCGGGAGGCGGCAAGCCGGAACAACATAAGATTGACATCCTCATTTTGGGTGTACCGGTCTCTCCGCGATTTCAGGCGTGTAGTCTCTTGGACGTCGTGTTCTCCCCTCACGGCCTAAAAAAAAGGTGGTAATGGCCTCATCTATATGGGGTAATCTATGTCGTGTAAGCTAGGTGGTGCCACAGGTGTGGTGCGGTCTACCGGGTGCGATTTATGTAGTGCAATCTGTGTAGTGCACTTGCGCCCTTGCGAACTTGCAGCTTGGCACCCTCGTACCCTCTTACCCTCTTAACCTTGTGCCCTTGCCGCTAAGGGAGGAGCCCTGCTCCCTTGCTCCCTTGCTCACTTGCTCCCTTGCTCCCGTAGCCGCTAAGGGAGCAGCCATGCTCCCTTGCTCCCTTGCTCCCTTGCTCCCTTGGCCGCTAAGGGAGCAGCCCTGCTCCCTTGCTCCCTTGCTCCCTTGCCCCCCCCCCCCCCTTGCTCCCTTGCAGCCCCTCTTGGAACCCTCGGAGGCTTTCTGGGGGGCCTTTGGAACCATCTTGGGGCCCTCTTGAGTCCTCGGGCCGTCTTGGAGCTATCCTCGGCCGTTTTGGGGCGCTCCTTCGGCGCCCCCCGGAGGGGCGGTATGTATTAGAAAATAAATACCTCCCTCTTGGGCGGCCGCGGAGGAGCGGAGGGGGAGGGCAGGGGAGAGAGGGAGGAGGGCACGGGGGAGGCGGAGGAGGGAGGGGAGGGGAGGGCAGGGAGGGGGGGGAGAGGGCACAAGGGGGACGAGGGGGGGGGGGCGGGGAAGAGGGAGTGGCAGGGGCCTTGCACCGTTGCACTCTTGCGCCCTTGCCCATACACCCTAACGACGTTACACCTGTACCCTCCCAGGGGTGGGGCAAGGGAAAGCTAAGGGAGCAAGGGAGCAAGGGAGCACGGCTGCTCCCTTAGCTAAGGGAGCAAGGGAGCAAGGGAGCAGGGCTGCTCCCTTAGCGGCTAAGGGAGCAAGGGAGCAAGGGAGCAGGGCTGCTCCCTTAGCGGCTAAGGGAGCAAGGGAGCAGGGCTCCTCCCTTAGCTAAGGGAGCAAGGGAGCAAGGGAGCAGGGCTGCTCCCTTAGCGGCTAAGGGAGCAAGGGAGCAAGGGAGCAGGGCTGCTCCCTTAGCGGCTAAGGGAGCAAGGGAGCAAGGGAGCAGGGCTGCTCCCTTAGCTAAGGGAGCAAGGGAGCAAGGGAGCAGGGCTGCTCCCTTAGCTAAGGGAGCAAGGGAGCAAGGGAGCAGGCCAAAAATTAAAAGGACCCGGATTCCCCCTACAATGTGGGATTGGTGTCATCCTAGACATTTCGGTATGCCACGTAATGAACCGGCTGGATTGATATGCAAGTTTATTGGTCCTGTCGAAAGAGTGGGTCATCTGCCAACCCAGCCCCAGGGGAGTGTGTCTACGCTGACGACAAAGCTAAAGCAACACGACGCCCCTGCCAATCATCCCGCCTTTCGTTTCGTTGGTGTGCCCCCCGCTTTGCGCAGAGTCTGGTCGCGACTGAGGCTGTCGGCGGCCAGAGGGTGGGAGTTTCATCGCCGCGGGCCTTACCTTGCTCGTCGGGCTGGGCACCCCATCGTCGAGCTTGTCCAGCAGCAGTCCCTCGGATGTGAGCTCAGCAGTTCTCTGGCAGAGAAGCAGTACTCGGCGCAAACACTTTGGGATCTGCCCAACAACTGCAGACACATAGGCATGGAATGTGGCTTCTGGTTTCCCGTGCTGTATCCTCCGTACCACCATGGCGCAGTACGGTGGTAAGTAAGCGACTCGCGGGGGCTGTGCAGTGAATGTGGGGAGACCATGGGAAGAAATCGCAGCGGAATGCAGCTGGGCCACCTATGTTGTCCAGATGTCTGTGCATGCCCCGCTTGACAAGTGGACCGCTGAGCACAGTCATGTCGGCCTCGCCATGCTCATCGACGATCTGCTGCTACGGTGCCACGCCAGCAGCTGTAACTGTTGTGGTCGGCCAGATGAGCCTCGCTACCACGTCTCTTGCCGACGCCATCTCGAGGAATCTCGAGCCCAAGACTGCCAGTCTCGGGCCCGGCGAAAGGGGGGGATAGCACAGAGGGGGGGTTGAGAATCAGCTCACGTAGCTGATTTTCCCGGCGCCTCCCGGCGCCGGGAGGCGCCCATGTATCGACGAATGGGCCCGGCGGCGGGGCCGAAACCAGCTGCCTGCAGCAAATTTCGTAACCCCCCCTTTCCCAATCCCCCCCTTTCGTTCGGCCCGACAGTCACAAAAGAAGCTCTGGCGCCCCAACGAGGCCTTCAGGGCCAAGCTCGGGCGGGCCCTCGGGGATCCGGCCGGGCCAGACGGGGACCCCTCGGCGACCCCTCTAGGGGTGGAAAGCGGGGCGGGGCGGCCCCCACGCGGGGGGTGGCGCAGGCAGCGGGAAACTGCGGAAAGGTGCTGGCCAGGGTGAAGAAAAGGATGGGCAGGATCAGGATGTTCAAGAATGCTGGGAGGGAACTGCTCGTGAGCTCTGCCAGGCTGGCCTCCATGCGGCCACGA
Organism: Prorocentrum cordatum; assembly: GCA_963575745.1. Lineage (NCBI taxonomy): Eukaryota > Dinophyceae > Prorocentrales > Prorocentraceae > Prorocentrum > Prorocentrum cordatum. Next base: position 94,738 of record CAUYUJ010014496.1, read on the forward strand.
CCTTTGGCGTGGGGGTGACTGCATCAACGGCTCCACTTTGGAACGACCGCGCTCCCAATATCTTGCTGCTGGCGGCCCAAGGTGGTGTCCTACTAGGAGCCGCAGCCTGTCTCTCCTAATCCTCCAGGACCTCATTTGGAAAGCTGCCTTAGGACCTGCAATCATGAAGCACCGACTCGTTTGGGCTGCCTCGACCCAGCCCAGCCTGGCCGTGGCTTGTCTCGAACAGCTGCGCCTCTGGGCGGAGACCATCCTCCCCAGAGCTTCGAAGTACTGGGGCTCCTGCGGGGGCTCTTTCAGTGCGACGGTTGTGTCCCTCCAACGGTCGGTATAGAAATTCAAAGGAACCTTTGTGTTTGTGATCTCTGCAGGCCTTGAGAGCAACTTCCCAGGACACTCCCCAGCCTACCTCCGAAAGCTCATGGAGACCGAGTGGTACGCCCAGCTGGCCGCGAAGGCGGCGCACAAGCTGAGCCTCTCAGGTGCTGTGCTAGACGTTTCAGCTGCCAGAAGTATGATTGTGTCGCCTGATCTCACTCCGCAGCAGAAGGTTCCCTGTTAGCTTTTCATACCCAGGATATCTGGACCATGGAGAGGGCATCATCGGCAGGCTACGATGTGCAGCTAGGATGCGAGTGCGGACGCCGCATTGATGACCTCCGACACTGAAACGATACATTGCCCCACGACGGAACTCATGAGAGCCACTCATGAGAGCCACTCACTTCTCGGAAACGGAGCTTCAGAGGCTACGCGACACCCTCCCCCAAGATTATCCGTTTCGTCTTGGTGTCCACTTTGTTCTCGATTTTGAAGGGGATCCTCCTCCTCCTGGGACGGGCCTGGACTTCGGGGTTCGGGGAGCTTTGGTGCGCGCAGCCCGATTGAACCCAGGCCGAAGCGTTTAGCGAAGGGAAATCTACATATATGGTAGTTGTGCCCAGCACGGTCACCAGGTGTTCAATGCCGCTGGGCTTGCTGCAGATGACATGTGAGAAAATGATAGGGGCGCGCATTTCAATGGTCGAGTCGACCAGCTTGTTTCTCAGATCTCAGGTGCGGCAGTGCACCTAGCAGCAGTCGCAGTCAGCAGCGTGGCGAGGTCTTTTTTTTTCCTTGCAAGCGCCCGTCCTTGCAAGCGCCTTCCTTGCAAGCGTGGCGAGGTCTCGCCAGGTTGATTGATTCAGGCTGCGAAGGGGTAGTCCAGCTGCATGGCGGCGAGGATTACTTCAGGAGTAACTTGTGGGCTGAGTTTAAGGCGCTCGCTGGTAAAGGGGCTGTTCTTCTGGGACAGCGCCTGCAAAAGGTTTAAACTCACAAGGTCACACATGCCCTTCCTGCAGGAAGCAAGGCCAGAAATCTGGCGGTAAACAGCGACGCCTCTGACTGCTTGACCAAAGCAGCAGCACTCAGAGGCGTGCAGCCCAGCGAAGCAGGGGAGCAACCATTGAAGCGCGCCTTAGGTCATCGCAGACGTATCTAAGACATGTGGTTGAGGCCCTCGGTGAGTGGCCAGCCACTGCCCCCTGCAAGAACAAAGCTCTGGCCGCCTCTGACCAGAGCCTGTCGCCCCCCCCCCCACCCCGCCACCATCACCAACACCACAGCGGGGATGCCTCGGCCCAGGTATCATGGGCCCCCCCGCCTCTTCTTCGGGCCCTGAGCCTCCTCCTGCTCCTCCCCGCCCCCTCCTCCGCCCAAATCCCGTGAGGACCCCGATCAGCGTGCCTCATGCGATGTTGCTCTCCGACGGCGTTGGAGGCGCACTCTTGGCCGCAGAGAAGCTAGGACGTATACGAGGTACACTGCGATGGTTGATACCCGCTCTCCTGGCTACTCTGGGCACCTTCTGGACTTGGCCGGCGACCCCAAAGGGCATAGCCTATTCTACTATGAGCACGCTGGCCAGCCAACAAGCTTGCTGGTCTGCCATAGGTGCGGCTGTAGAGAGCTAGCTACCCTGTGCAGGCGCAGGTCACCCCTCCAGGGGGGCAGCTAAACAGTTGGCCCGAGCCCGGGAGGGAAGGCTGCCCAGGAGCCCCAAGAGCTCCCCCGTGATACTCAAACTATATGTAACATCCTCCTGGCCCAACTCGTGAGAGCAAGGGCTTCCAACTTCGCGCGTCGCGCAGCGCGAAGTGCGAATGACTTCACGTTCTCGCGCCGCCTCCCAAGGGAAAAGAGCAGGATGAGGAATCGGAGCCGAACCGCGAAGCGCGAAGCGCGAATAACTTCGCGCCCTCGAGGGTGCCCTTGTGAGAGAAGAACGAGCCGCGGTCAGGGAAGCGGGCCATTTTGGCCAGGAGGTACAGGGCCTCCTCTGCTGGCAGGTCGAACCTGCCCGTTCAACCGTGCGAGTGCCCTCCATCCTCCCCCTCCTCGTGCACCTCCTCCTCCTCCTCCTCCTCCTCATCCTCCTCGCCACCATCATCATCAGCATCACCACCAGCATCAACATCACGACCATCGTCATCATACTTGACATCATAGCAGCCATCCTCAACATGATCATCCGCAGCATCATCTGCAGCAGCACCAGCATTATCACCATCAGCAGACGCAGCATCATCAGCTGCAGCATCAGCATCAGCATCATCGTCAGCATCATCATCCACATCATAATCATCATCAGCTTCTTCATCATCAACAACATCATCTTATCACCATCATCATCATCCTCTCATCCCTTGCCCCACATCCCTGATCTCTCGTCCCTAATCCCTCGCCCCGCATCCCTCACACCCTCAGCCCGTATTCCTCGCCACTTACCCCTCGCACCTCATTATCAGAATCAGTATTATCACCATCACCATCACCATCACCATTAACATCATCATCAGCACCACCAGCACCATCATCATACCCATGGCCACCACCACCACCATCACTATCAACATCGGCAGTATCATCATCATCATCATCATCATCATCATCAGCATCATCATCATCATCATCATCATCATCATCATCAGCAGCATCACCATCACCACCACCATCATCAGCATCATCATCATCAGTATCATCATCATCATCATCATCATCATCATCAGCATCAGCATCAGCATCATCATCATCAGCATCAGCATCATCATCATCAGCATCATCATCATCAACATCAGCATCACCATCATCATCACCATCATCATCAGCATCAACATCGACATCATCATCACCATCATCATCATCATCATCAGCATGAGCAGCAGCATCATCATCAACATCAGCGGCGTCGTCATCATCATCGCCATAACAATCATCAGCATGTGCAGCAGCATCAGCAGCATCGTCATCGTCATCGCAATCACCATACGCATCAACATAATCATCCTCATCACCACCACCAACACCATCTTCATCATCAGCATCACCATCAGCATCATCATCAGCATCATCATCGCCATCACCAGCATCGCAACACCAGCACCATCATCATCAGCAGCAACATCAGCATCGTCGTCACCATGAGCATCATCAGCATCGTCATCAGCAGCAGGAACTATAGTATCTTGAACCACACCATCACCGTCATCACCGCCACCATCATCATCAGCAGCATCATCAAAATCAGCATCACAACCACCATCATCATCACATCACCAAAACCAGCACCATCATCATCAGCGTCGTCGTCATCATCAGCATCACCATGTCCCCAGTATCAACATCGGCATCATAATCAACACCACCACCCTCACCACAAGCTTTACCATCACCATCATCATCATCAGAAGCAGCATCAGCATCAGCATCAGCATCAGCATCATCACGAGTATCAGTATCATCACCATCATCAGCATAATCAGCGTCATCATCATCATCAGCGTCATCGTCAACATCACCACCACCACAACCATCATCAATAACCTAATCGTCACACTCATCATCAGCATCATCACCATCATCACCATCAACACCGCCACACCAACCATTATTATGATCCTCACTATCATCATCGTTATCATCATCATCATCATCCTCATCATCATCAGCATCATCATCATCGTAATCATCATCAGCACCATCATCACCACCATCACAACCATCATCATCCGCAGCAGCAGCAGCAACAGCATCAGCATCAATATCAGCATCATCATCCGCATATTAATCATCATCAGCATCACCAGCAACATCAGCATCACCAGCACCATCATCAGCATCATCAGCAGCAGCATCCTCCTCGCATCCCTCACCCCTCATACCTGATCTCTTATCCCTTATCCCTCGCCCCTCATCCCTCACACCCTCAGCCCTCCGTCCTCCTCCTCCTCCTCAGTCCTTCCTCCTCCTCCTCCTCCTCCTCCTCCTTCTCCTCCTTCTCTTCCTCCTCCTCCTCCTCCTTCTCCTCCTCCTCCTCCCTTTCCTCTTACCTCCTCCCTCCTCCCCCCTCCTCCCTCCTCCTCCTTCCTGCTTCCTCCTCCCTCCTCCTCCTTCCTGCTTCCTCCTCCCTCCTCCTCCTTCCTGCTTCCTCCTTGCTCCTTCCTCCTGCCTCCTTTCTCCTCCTCCACCTCCTCCTCCTCCTCATGTATCGGGCGCCACGGCCGTTCCAGACGTTCCAGAAGGCTTCGGCGCGATTCGTCTTCGTCCTAGCCATGCCTGACACTTCCTGTGCCCCGGGGCCGTCAAAGGAAGGCTCGAGAAGAAACGCCAGTCCCGGCGGAAGGGTTCTGGACCTCCGAGGGTTCACGCTGTAGGGAGAGGAGGAGGAGGAGGAGGAGGAGGAGGAGGAGGAGGTGGAGGAGGAGAAGGAGGAGGAGGAGAAGGAGAAGGAGGGAGGAGGAGCGAGGAGGAGGAGGAGGAGGAGGAGGAGGAAAGAGGAGGAGGAGGAGGACCTCCACCCTCTCTGAGATCTGACACCACCCCTCCCGCCTCCGTCTCGCAAAAGGGCACCTGCACACCACCACCATGCCAGGCCAGGGCCACCGTGAGACCTGGCATGGTGCGAATATGTACGCTATCACAGGGACCCGGATGGCCCTGGCCAGGAATGACAGTGGTACGTAGCTGCCTTCGGCGGGCCTGAGATCTGAGCTGCTGGGCATGCTGCAAGCGGCAATAGAAACCGTGCAGCTGCCGCGCGAAAGGATCACAAGGGTGCGCGGCAAGGATGCAATGCTCCTGGACGCCTTGACTGAAACCGAAGTTTGAACCCCATGGCCCATGGCTAAGGGCTAGGATTGGCCGACAGGCAAATAGGGCACTCTTGGAAAGTTACTCATCCTCAGTGTGCGATTTGACGGTACCAGGGAGACTTCAGCTACAGTGGTGACTTCCGCTGCAAGGGGAGCATGATCTCCAAGGGCGGCAACAGCCTGAGATGCGGCCTCCGAGGCTGGCCACCGCTGCCAAACCACGAAGGCGAGTTCGCCCAAGAGTGTGTTCACATCCACTGCCGCCAAGAGTGTGTTCATATCCACTGCCGCGGTGGATGTGAACATATTCTGACTACCTACCAGACCACCCCAACCCAACCCAAAGACCCGAACTTCGGGCCGGGGGGGGGGGACGGGCTTCAAATCTGTTTTTCAATGTTCTCCGCCCCCTACACACACACACTAGAAACGGAGGGCTAATCGGTGCCTTCGGGTTGGGTTTGGATGATTTGGTGGGCAGTGATACTTGGCGGTGGACAATTATCCTCGCGCTCCTGCGGGTGGTCGTGAACTGGCCCACGAGCATCCGGGCAGCACAGTGCGGACACGGCCGACAGAACCCTCGCAAGAAACCCAGCACTCACTGGAGTGCAACCTGAGGCGGAAAACGGCAGCAGTGTCTCATCGCCCGCGGGAAGCCACCGCGCAACTCGCGAAGTACCCTGACGAAGAGCATCCAATTTCTTTCGGCAGGGGAGAAGGTACCCATACCGCTACCGGTCTATCGTTTTCCACTTCTTGGGTCTCCTGAGAGGCCCTCGTCGACACCGGCGGGTTCGCCTCGAGATCTTGGTCAGAACGCACCCCGGGAGAGGTCCAGGGAGGTCGGTTGGTTTCCTCACTCTTGATGCGCGACCCCACTCTACAGCTCGCCACCACTCGGACGTCCATTCCCTGTGCTTTTTTCGGTTTCGTGCGTGTTTTTTTGTTTCGCCAAATGATCGAGGATGCTCCTCGATGGTCCTCGCCGAAGAAAAATGCACACGTCCGAGCGATGCCGAGACAGTGGCACATCCCTGTCTACCGACAGGACGGCCAGAATCCCCGGGCCGCCGCACAGCCTGAAAGGGAGCTTCCCCTCATGTCTGGCCGCACGGCGTAAGCGAACCGTAAAACTTGGGCTCGCCAACGGCCTCCGAAACTCCCGCCCACCCAAAGGATGATCTCCGACAATTAATAGGCCCTGGAAACGACAGGGCCGTTTTTTTACCGGTTCCGTTTTTTTTTTTGTCGGTTCCGACGCCGTTTTTTTACTGGTTCCGTCGCCGTTTTTTTACCTGTTCCGGCTCAGGTTCCAATCCTAGAGCCGTTTTTGTTGCCGTTTCCGGTCGACGTTCTTTTTGCCGTTTCCATTTTCAAGGTACAGTTTTCTGGAAACGGTAAAAAACGGCCCTGCCGTTTCCGGGGCCCACAAAGCTCTGACAGCCCCTACACAACTTGAGAGGGGGAGGCGGAGGAGGAATCAAGAACGGCGGTGCTCTTGGGGCGTTTCTGCGGGGCACGATGGACAAGTGCATCCCGCAAGTCAGCAGATCACGCAACGCCCTGGGCGGTGAGGTTGACCCTCGTTCTCCCCGCACCATTTTCGGAGTCTTCTCGGCGACGGGGTAAGGGGTAGTGCGATGCCTCGGCAAAGGAGAGCACGGAGCCCATCGAGGCGTACGAGACCAGGTTCCGCTGGTTAGACGCCTGGCGTGGTCACCCCCCGCAAACGTGAACCGAAAAGGGCGTGCACGACATCGAGGCGTCGGGGGAGGAGCAAGAGGAAAAGGCAAGGCGGATGGGGAAGGAGAGAGAGGGAGAAACAGTGAAGCGGCGGAGGGAAAAGGATGGGGAGACAGAAGCTGGGAGGATCAGGCTGAGTGGCATGAGAAGGACACAGAGAACGACCAGGCCAAGATGGGAGCAGCTGCACTGTTGGAAGGGGAAGAAGAGAAGCTGCGTACGGGCGGTGCCAAGCCGTGCACCGGACGGTCAGGAGAGGAGCCGGCTCTCCCAGCAAAGCTGGCGCCATCAGCACACAAAAAGTCAAACACGGCGAGCGCACACGACAAACCAACTGCCCCGAATCTGTTTCTTGCTGTGGCCACCTACCAGACCACCCCAAACCCACCCGAAAGCCAGAATTCCGCTCGAAATTCGGGTGGGGGAGGGGTGTACAGGTTCCAGATGCGTTTTCCCAGAATTCCTCGACCCCCCTCCACTGGAAATGGGGGTCAAATTGACGCCTTCGGGTTGGGTTGGGGTGGTTTGGAGGGTGGTTGTGATGGGCGGGGAGGGCATACTGACCCAGAGAAAACACATCCCCAATCCCAAAATCGCGGATTCACCAAGGTTTCGAAGATCGGCCAAAGATTTCGGGGTATGTTTTGCGCTCGTCGTCGTCGCCCTGGTAGAACCCTGCCCAAAAACGTCCCTCCCCGAAGTCTCGAGGAGCCTGCGCTTCGTCTTGGCCCTCGCGTTTTTGGGATTGGGCGTTTTTTTGTTTAGTTAGTGACATACGGGCATACGCAGCGGCAGCAAGAGCGGGGGAAAGGCGGGGCCCCTCTCGCGGCGGGACTCGCTCGCCAGAGCCTCCGCCAGGGTCTCCTGCACAGCTGACTACCTACCAGACCACCCCAACTTGACCCAAAGCCTCGGCCAAGGTCTCCTGCACAGCTGACTACAGGGCAGGTTTTAATACATGGGATGTTTAAAAATATTGGATTTTAACACTTGATCAATCCATGGGTAGGTTTATCCATGAACGCATCTTTGTTTTTACTACTAAATCCCTGCATGCTTAACACATGATCCGCACGCGGAGCATGTATTAAAAACGGCACTGTACCAGATCACCCCAACTTGACCCGAAGACCCAAAGTTCGGGTTGGGGGTGGTACGGGTTCCAAATGTGTTTTTTCGATGTTCCCCGAGCCCCCCCCCCCACTGGAAATCGAGGGTAATGTTGGGCCTCCGTTGGGTTGGGGTGGCTTGGTGGGTGGTGAACGACGCCGTCGAAATCTCCGCCGACGTCATGGTTATGGTGAGCCTGATCCTGTCGCTCTGGGCCACACCTTGTGCGTTTGCCTGAGACGGCGTGTTCGTACTCGGCAGGTGCCGAGCTCGTCGCGCTCCGTTCACGTGCCTTCTTGACTCAACATTGGATGCGATCAGACCAAGGGGGTGCTGACGTTGACACTGGGTAACAGCGGACAGTCACGTAAGAAAATTGACTTGCCCGCGGTACGATAAACGATTCACACATGGAGATCCGCCGGCTTGCTACCTTCTTTGGGTGCATTTGGCGTTGGCAATGTCACCGACGCGGCGGAACTTTGCCAGCAACTTATTGACCAATAGTTCCGTTTGATGGTTGGTGAGCTCATTGCGCTGGCAGATGTTCTCGCCTTGCCTCACCAAAACGGTGTCTACGAGTAGCCTGAACGTACTGCTGTCGAGGGATACTCCCAGCCAGCATATCCAGCGTAAAAGCCCACATACCCACGCGAGCGTGTAGGCCGCATGTTGAGCCAGCCCTGGTGACAAGGGCGAGTCGTAACGATATGAAGAGTGCTGTACCAAAGTACGCTGACCTGGCGCTGCTGCGATGCGGCTGTCAAACAGGCGTTTCTGAAAATGGCTTTCGGCGGCGGTGGCCACCACTGGAACAGTAGGCCGACTGCATGGGCTGGCGTCCTCACTGGACCTCGCCTGGATAGCGCTGCGCACGCCTTGAATGCTGCTGCGACTGCTGCTGCGGCTGGCTGCCGATGGTGGCGGGTACTGACCCCGAGGCGGGGTGACTTAACTTACCATCGCTCGGACGTCCATTTCCCGTGCATGTTTCGGTTTCGTGCATTTTTTTGCTCGATGGTCCAGGATGTTCCTCGATGGTTCTCGCCGAGAAAAAATATGCACACGTCCGAGCGATGCCAAGTTGAGGAGCCACGCGTCTTTGTCGCCATGGCTCCAGGAAAAGCCTCCCGATGGGAAGCGTGGCGCAGGCCGCGCCAGAGCGCAGTGAGGCTCCGCGCCTCGTGCTTCGGATGACGGACCAGGCGAACGAACACGTAACGCATGTCGCTGCAACGCGGCAGCGTCGGAGCCCGCGGCCGCGCGTCGAAAAACACGTCCCTGGCGGAGGAAGGACTCACCCACATCTCTGGACGGGTCTCGGATGGAGGAGCCATGGGGACGCCATCACCCTGCTGCAGCTGACAACACAGAGCGGTGAGGCTGCTTGAAAGCAGGGCCCCTTGTTCAGCTGTGACTAGCTCGGGGCTCTTTGCCGTCTGCACCCGGCGCCACCGAGTGCCGAGGGCGAACGCGCTCTGGCTGCCACGCCGTGGGACCCCCGGAGGTGGGCAGGCGCACACGACAGGCCCTGCGAGTCTGCACAGGCCGCGCCTGGGACGGCGATGCCGCTCCGCGGCGGCATCGGGCCGTGGAGCTCGCGTTCGCTGCCACTCCAGCCTCCCTCGCAGCTCTGCACTGGCCGCGCCAGCAGAGAGCTTCGGCGGGCCCCGACGCAGGGCGCCCCCGCAGCGCCCACGCCGCCGCCCAGCTCCGAAGCCTTCGCGCGCGGTCGCCGCAGAGCGCGCCCGCGGCACTGGCCGACGCCGAGGCCGCAGCGCCTCTTCCCGACCGCTGCTTCGCGGTGCGCGTGCCGTCGGCGGCCGCCGCCCCGCTCGGGCGCCCTCGGCGCGGGCCTCGCGCCGGCGGCGCCCAGCCTCCAACCGCAGGGGGGGCCTGCGAGAGCGCCTCCGTCGGCGACGCACGCTGGCGGGGGCAGCCCAGCGACGCTTGCACGGCCCGCCACGGAGCACGCTGTGGAATATGTGCCTGTGCGCGGCCACCGCCGACCGGCAGACTGGACTACAGTGGCAGCGTACGGTGATCGTCGGCATGGCCCTCCAAGGGTCTTTCAAACCGTGCGCGACGTCGCGCTGTCCAACTCGCAATAGCAACGATCCCGATCAGCGCAGAGAGCTTCACATAACCGAGGTGTAGCTGGTTGCATCTCGGCTTTCGCGGGCGGGAGCAGCGGCAAGCGCACGGGTTGACGCCCTGATGGCGTCACAGAGGAAGTACGCACGACCCCAATAACGATCAGAACGCGCCCCTCCCGTCGGGAACATCGTGAGAATCAACATGCCGATGCCTCTGACATTAATCCGCCGACTCCCCCGTGCTGGTGGTGAAAAGGCTGTCGCTATGGTTGGCTGTCCCCCCTCCCCCTTTCCCCCTCACCTCGAGTCCACAATCCCGTTAGAGGGTTGGGGCCGACAGGGGGGGCAACTCCGGGGCCCTTGGAACCTCCAAATCCATTCTCCGTGGCCGCCAAGATACCCAAGACGCCTTGTACGGTGGCTCCATAAAGGATCCAACATGCAGGAGAGGACGGACTGGGATTGACCGCGTACGGATTTGCTAGGCCAGAAAAGGTTGCGGGGCGCTTGGCGTCACGGCTACGCAATGGATCAGAGAGCCTAGAGCCGAGAACGGAGACAGAGTAAGAGAAGGGGGCGGAAGGAAGGGAACGCAAAAAGGAAAAGGGCAGAGGGAAAGAAGAATGGGGGAAGCAGGGAGATAGAGGAAGGGAAGGAGAGCGGGAGAGAGAGAGAGAGAGAGAACAAACAACAACAACCCGAGGGAGAGAGCGAGAGGAAACAAGCGCGGTCGAGCTATTGAGACTCGCACCCGCTTGTCAAACCTCACCGCGTGCCTATATCCCAGGAGGGCGCAAGCGCGCCCGACACTATGCCCTAGAGCTGCGGCGGTGACCAGAACTTGCCTGGCGGTGTCAACGCAGGGACCCCGACCAGTCAGACGGAAGAAAATCAGATTTGCGGACCCCTACGTGCACAGAGACCTATGTATGAAGCCCTCTGTGCGGAGTAATGTGCGTGACACCCACAATATAGAATCCACTGCGTGTGTGTCCCACTGTGTGGAAACCTACCTGTGAAACCCTATGTGCCGAACACTGGGGGGAACGGTGGAACCCTATGCATGGAATTCTCTATCTGGAGCTCGGCGTGTGTGTGGATCCCCATGGCCCCTCGCGGCGCACTTTTGTCTACCCAAATCTTAGCACTTGCAGAACCTGTTCAAATTGACTAGCAGCTCTCACCATCAACTTCAAAGTCAATGTGGATTTATCAGCCGAGCACGGCTGCCTGGTCGGTAGCAGTGGAAGAAGACGTAGCAATGTGCCGGAAGCTGAGCACCTGGCGGTGCCATCTGCACGAAACGCTAAAGTCATAGCGGGCGCACCATGACGGCAACGGAATGTATGGGGAGATGGGAAATCGGGGAAAGCAAGAGCGGGGGAAGCAGAAAGGATAATCTACAAGTGAGAGAAAGCACGAACGAACCATGCTAAGACAACTCTGCACCAACAAATGAAACGGAAAAGGGGCCCTGGGTAGTGTCCATGGACCCATCGGGAAGCGCAAGAAAGCCGAGGTTGAGAAGCCCAGAGACTGGCCAAAACAACACTATCAGTTCTGATGAGACAGTGCACAATACAGGACGGGTCTCCACAAAGAAAACCCTTCAAACGGCGCAAACGGAGCGTTGTGGGAGGCACGGATGAATGAATGCATTCACCCCGGATCGGCATGGCAGGAGGCCTGACCCATGAGGCTGTCGAAGTGATGGCGCGGGTAAGTGGTCCAACGCTGCTCCTGTGTAGCTGGAGGGGAGGGCAGAGGTTGCAGATGGGCAAGAGGAGATTCGAAGCAGCAAAGCTCTGATGATCAAAGGATGCGGGCAAATTGACGCAGCATTGCCACATGGACAAAGTAACCCTCGGCTCACCCAGAGGTACCATTGCCCGCCCTGGCTGCGCGGGGTCTTGAAGTTAAGCGGACAGGAAGGGCCACGCAAGACAGGAGTGAAAGAGTGGCTGGAAATGCAGAAGGAAGACGTAAGAAGCCTGCAATATGCGTTCGCAACTGGGAAGCACAAATGAAATCAAGTTTCGCTACCCCGATGATCGATGTGGGACGGACCCGTTACTGCCACACTCTGCCAGCCCTGTATCCGACACAGTGCCTTCAGCGCGTAGTGGATTGCCCTAAGGCTCACACAGATGCGAGTGTTTCGGGGATGGACAGACCTCCATTTAGTAAAACGTGGTTTAGTGAAAACGACCTGAGGCCCAAACCTGGCGGGCGCAGGCCTGGAAAGTAACGGCCACGGCGCCCTCTCGAGAACCGAAAACGGACAATTCACTAATCGACGTGTCACTGTTGGGGGTTCTGTCCACCCCCGAAGTGCTAGAAAAATGCCAAGATTCTTTAGGGGCCTGGCCGCGAACTTGCTGGAACTGCTGGGCGCCGACTGGCGCTCCTGGGCGCTCCCAGCGCGGGACTCCAGGAAGCCAAGCCCGCCAACACCGAGCCCGACATCCCCCAGGAGCCGATCAAGGAACGCTCGAGAAAGCGGAAGGAACCGGCGTGGCACCAAAGAGCCGTCCCGTGTCTTTCCTGCGGCCCCATTGTGCCGTCCCAGGGGCGTTGGGGGACTGCACAAAAGGCAAAAACGATTGAACGGCCTTCAGTTTCTGTATGATTTTCACATAATCGGCGATTCCGTGCTCAGAGCGTCCAAGACAGCCCAAAAGGAGGAGGAGGAGGAGAAAGCCCATAAAAGAGCTCGGGGACGTCCAAGAGGGTCCGAAGGCAGCCTGCGGGCGCCCCGAGAGGGGCCCAAGAGGTCTCCAGGCCCAAGAGGAGCCCAAGAGAGGGAAACCGAAGGGGCCAGTGGAGCCCGACGATCAGAGATGGCCCCCGACGTCGCAAGCAGGCCCCCACAAAGGCCCCCAAGAGGCTACAGAGAGGCCTGCAAGAGTCCTGCAAGAGTCCTGCAAAAGGCATACCTAGGAGTCAAAAAGAACACCCCCATAATACCCACCCCGACACGCGAAGTCGTTGAGTAAACGCTCCAAGGAAGGAATCGAGCAGGGCACGGCTGTTTCATAAACGCACAGGGCCGTTTAGTAAACGCCAGTTGTCCGGTCAGGGTGGTTTTCCTCCCTTGAATACCAAGAGACATGCCATGAGACGCCAGGAGGCCTCAACAAGCCTCTTGTCCGCGGCCCAGACGCTTCCCGATATACTTCCAGGACTTCCCGAACGTCTTAGCACAACATATACGCCTTGACAATGAATATAGTCCATGCCCTCTCGTGCTTTCGAGCATCCAAGGTCTCAACATAGCATAAGCGTCTCGATGATATCGTAATCCTTGCGTCATCATCGTGTTTTCGAGCTTCCGACATGACATCCAGGTAAATCGCGAAACATGAATCGTTGAAAGCCGTGGGAACTGCTTCGTATTGTGTCCACTGGACGATCGTTGTTGAGGCGTCCACAGCGGCCCAAGGAGCCCGAGCAAATCGCTGCAAGAGGGCCCCCGAGGCAATAAGAGTAACCACCGATGCCCCCGGCAGCTCACGAGGCTTTGGACAACACTCTTGTCTACAAATCTGGCACGGTGGAGGAATGAGCCGCAAGCCACTAGATAACAGAATCACTCCACCAAGCAAATTCCAACGACTCGGTTATGAGGTTGCGGAGAGGACGACATGCGAAGGCTGATGCGATAACCTGCTGCAGGCGTGCTGCGGAAAGGTTATCGGCTCTTCGCTTCGACACTCCGTCCCTCCAGCGTCACAACCGCCCTGCAATCCGAGCTGCTTCGGTCCGAAGCTGAGGTGGCACTCTCTCGGGAATCAGCCCGCCCGACTACACGCAGAGAGTACAATCTGGATAAGTCGTGAAAGAGCGGAGCATTTAGGACGCTGAGGACGCGGAGGGGCGAAGAGAAGTGAGCGAGAAGGACTGGCGCCCTCCGCCTCAAGGCGCCCCCCGAGAAGGGAGTTAGACAGCGCATAACAGACATTGTGATCGTACTGATGGCAGGGGAAAAGGCTCTAAAACGCGATGCGCATGCACACACTCCACAGACACGCTCAAAGCAAGACAGTGGCCAAGGCAGACTGAATGTAAAACGCTTGGGGGATCGTGAACGTCCTCGGAGTGCGCGTGAGATGTCTTGGCCTGGTCATCTCTATCTTCCTCTTCATCAGCCGCATCAGACATCGAGATCCGCAGCTTGACCGACTGAAGAGCATGCTTTGCTTATCTGATGCGTCAGGGCACGTAGGGCCAGGGAGAGGCACAAAACAAATCCACAGACCCTCACCTGCCTGGGCTGACAATGCGTGTGAGATGTTTACTAACTCCCTCCCCATGCTCCCCCCATCCGGAGGGGTCCAGAATCCTGTCTGAGCTAGTGGCCGAAATTGTTCCAAACTTGCTCTCCTGGCTGAGGGGCCCCCGAATAGCCCAAACACATGTTTCCAATGTGGCCAGACGCAGCCCGACGTTGCCTCCAATGCTGCTTCACACGGCCTCTACGGTGGCCCACCAAGGGCAGTACAGAGGGACCTACAAGAGGAGCTCCGAGCCTCGGACGTTGCCTCTGGTAGCTGTTGCTGCTGCTGCTGCTGCTGCCGCTGCTGCTGCTGCTGCTGCTGCTGCTGCTGCTGCTGCTGCTGCTGCTGCTGCTGCTGGCGTTCCACAGCTCACACAGCTGGTGCCGCTACCGCATCCCGATCAGTCGCACGATCGACCCTCGGAGCTTCTCTGGCTGAAGAGGAACGACATGGGGGGACTGGCTCAGGAGGGGGGATCGACCTGGAATCCGCGATGCGTCGCCAATAGATCCGCGATGAGCCCCAATCATCGAATCCGCACCTTCCTAGGAGGGGTGGCTTATCGAGCCCCCTATCGGCGATCAGTGGGCGATCGGGGATCCACGCATCCCCCCCGGAGCCCATCCCCCTCCCTTCCCCCACTGGACGCTTACCCCCCGAGCAGCGACTACCGGAGGGCCCGCCTGCGGGCAAGCGGCCTCGAGGCCCGACGACTGCTCGCACAGGCAGGCCGCGCGAGCACGCGCGCCGCGACTATGTCCATGTGCGCGCCCTCGCGGCCTGGACTCCAGAGCGCGACCCAGCAGCTGCGCGGTCGCATGGACACGCTCCGCGCGGGACACCGGCGCAAAAAAACAACACACCGCCTCCACAGGGGTCGCGGTGTAAGGGCCCCGCCCCCGAAAGGCCCCCCTGCCGCAGCGCCACGGCTGCAAGGGACCCGACCGAGTCGCGGCCCTGAAGCCTGCCCGCTAGGCAGCCTAGGACGAAACCAGGACCGGGACAAACTCGGACCAGGACAAGATAGAGGGCAGAAAATGCCCCCCCAGAATGATCACCCCGATACGCGAAGCCGCTGCGCAAACGCACCCACAGAAGGAATTCGAACAGGGCAGGCCTGTTTCGTAGACGCCCAGGGACGTCTAGTAAACGCCGATTGTCGGGTCTGGGTGGTTTCTCCCCCCTTGACGAGAGGACCAGGGATCTCTGAGATCCGGCGGCTCTGGAGGATGCATCGGGCGCCGCGGCCGTTCCAGCAGGGCTGAACCTAAACGGTGTTTGTCGTTTTCGTTTTGTTTTCGTCTTCCCTCGCTTTTGTCTCGAATCCGCCTTTACCGCAAAACGAAATCGAAACGAAAACGGCCCACGAAATCGCCGAAAACACCGTTTAGGTCCAGCCCTGCGTTCCAGAGCGCTCCAGGACGCCTCGAGAGCGCCCCCAGAGAACGCTCTGCGGCGACTCCTCCCAGGCCCGGGGCCCGCCCCTGCAGGCCCGGCTCTGCAGCGCCAGGCTGGGGCCCCAAGAGTTGGAACGGCGCCTGCAGCCAGGTGGAGCCCCCAGCGGGTCTCGTGCCCACGATCGAGTCGACGAGTCGGATCGGCGATCGAAAAATTGAGCAAGGATCGGCGGAGATCGGCGGCCGAGTCGGGAAAAGTCGCGTCGGCGGAAAGCCGGCAGGCTAGCAGGCCTCCACTGAGGCATCGGATCCCAAATCAAAGTCCGAAGTAGAATCGAATCGGAATCGGAATCAATCGAAATCGAATCGAATCGAATCGGAGGACTCGAGATGAGTCCTCGCGGGGGGGATGTCCGACACCCCAGCGCCGACCTGAGAGGCAACGAAAGGGAGGGACTGGCATAGGGGGGGATGCATCGACCTTGAACCGGTGATACATCGCCGACAGATCGGCGATAATACCCCGATAGTGCATCCGCAAGTTCCTGGGCAGGCTGGGGCTATCGGGCCCCCATCGGCGATCAATGAGCGACTGGGGGTCGATGCAGCCCCCCCAATGCCTATCCCCCCTCCTCCTCCTCCTCCTCCTCCTGCTCCTCCTCCTACTCCTCCTCCTCCTCCTCCTCCTCCTCCTCCTCCCTCCACCTCCACCTCCACCTCCATCCTCCTCCTCCCTCCTCCACCTCCTCCTCCTCCTCCTCCTCCTCCTCCTCCTCCTCCTCCTCCTCCTCCCTCCTCTCCTCCTCCTCCTCCTCCTCCTCCTCCTCGTTCTCCTCCTCCTCTTATCGATGCCCCTGACGATCGGGCCCGCAGGGGCAGGGCTCGTCACTGGTCGCAGGCCCGCTCCGTGCCCTGGCCCCGGCGGCCCGCTCAAAAGACAAAGCTCGACGGCGCACGCCAGGCCGCGAGTGCCCCACTCGGTGCCCACCGCGCGCCCCAGAGAGCTGCCCTCCCAAGACCAGTCGCTCGGACCAGCCGCTGCTCCTCCTCATCCTCCTCCTCCTCCACCTCCTCCTCCTGCTCCTCCACCTCCCCATCTTCCTCCTTTTCCTCCTCCACCTCCTCCTCCTCCTCCTCCTCCTCCTCCTCCTCCTCCTCCTGCTCCTCCTCCCCTCCTCCTCCTCCTCCTCCTCCTCCTCCTCCTCCTCCTCCTCCTCCTCCTCCTCCTCCTCCTCCACCTCCTCCTCCTCCTCCTCCTCCTGGAGGCTCCGAGTTCTTTCGGGTGCCTGGTCGGGCCGTACGTTTGCGAGAGCTCGCAGAATTGAACCCGTTGGCCATCCCCGCCCGGGCATTCCTCGGACCAGTCGCGCCGCGCCGCCGCGGGGCCCTCTCAAGACGAGGTCAGCCGCGCCGCCCGTGTGCCGCACGCAGTCCGGTCCCCTTCGAGGGCACCGCGCTGCCGATTGCTCCCAGGCTGGGTTGGCCGTGCGGTCCGCGTGCCCCGTGGCTCCAGCCACAACCTGCACCCGTAGACGGTTTCGCGCGGCAAGCTATCTGAGGCTCTCGCGTAAACAAAAAAAATGCACAATGATGATGCCGCAAATGACCTCCACAGGGCACGTCATCAACTGCCCTAAGAGTCGCCGGGCAAAGCGGGCGAAACCCGAGAGCCAGCCTGCGATAGGCAAGCCCATGGGATGAACCGCGGCCTGACAGAGAGAGAGAGAGAGCGAGAGCGAGAGAGAGAGCGAGCGCGTGAAAAGCAACAAATTACCCCCCTCTGCACCGGCCGCAGGCCAAAGGATCGCAAAGACGCAAATCAAAACCAAAGCTCGGCTCCCGGCTAGCTCCACAGAAGCACGCGTGACAATGCAAGCTCGAAGCGCGGCGTCGCTCACGACGGACTGCAAGCTCGGAGGCACAACAACCCACCCGAACCGGAGCAACCACGGAGGGAGGAGCGCACGACCCCAGGGTTAGGTCGGGCATGTCCCCCTAAAGGCGGACTTTGCAAAAAAAATGAAAATAGTCAACAGTGCAAAAACAGTCAACAAGATACGCAAAACATCGTCGCCAGGAAATTTCTGCACTCTTTTCCAGTGTTCCTCCTGCAGGGGGACACGCCCGACTTTGCCCCACGCGCAAGAGAAGGGCGGCCAGGAGCACGGGACGACCGAGGCCCGTCCACGGGGCAAGGGAGCGCCGCTGCGCCTCGCGGGAGCACTTCAAAAACCAGGCGAGCCCGCCGGGCCTGGGAAACCAGCACAGCCACGGAGGCAGGGAGGGGGGGAGGAAGGAGAGGAGAAGACGAGGGGAGACGAGGGGAGGAAGGGGGACGAGGGGATGACGAGGAACGGAGGGGGGAGAAAGGAGAGGAGAGGACGAGGATAGCGGGCGGCAGACAAGAGGACGAAACAGCGCCGCCAGCCAACCCCACGCCCCGCCAGGAGCCCAGAGCCCCCCGAAAGCCCAAGAGAGAGGGAGCAGGGATCCAGCCTGGGAGCCAGCGCTTGCGCACCGCGCCGAACAGAGTCGTCGCCTCCGCATGGCCCCCGACCCCTTCGCGGAGGAGCCCGCGGAGGAGATCGCAGCGCGGGCCGACCCCTAGCGAATTCTGGGCAGCATTCTGCGTGCGGTAGGGAGCGTGCACGCTCAACGCACGCAGCCCCAAGGCAGTGGCGCCGCCGACTGGGGGCTCGCCGACGCGCAAATGCCGCGTCGCAGGTCTGAGAGGTGAGGATCCATACAGTGCTACCGTCGGGCTGGGACGTTTGAGCCGGAGGTGTCGACGGCTCGAGTCCTGGAACGCCGAGCACTGAGCGTAGTGCTGGAGGGGGTAGGCACCGCGAGCGCATCCAAGAACACAGCGGCCGGCACACGCGGGAGCCTACACGCGGCCATCCGGCAGCAGAGCTTGGCCTGCAACACCGCCGCCGGCACCCTGGGCGGGACCCGCGCCCTGAGGTCGCCCATGGCCCTCGGCAACCTTTGGCGTCGACGCCCCGGGGAGCACATGCAGAGGCCAGTGATCCCGCCGTTGGCGCAGCGCCCGCTCGGCGGCCGCGACCGACGCCAGCTGCGCGCGCCTGCAGGGCGCGTGCCTGCCGTCCGTTCCCTGCGCGAGCCGTCGCTCGGGGCGTCGGGGAGCAGCCTCGCGGCGGCCCCAGTCTGCCGAGAGGCGTGCACGGGCCCAGGTCTGGCAGGGCGCCCGCCACCGCAGGCTGCCGAGGCCGCCCGACGTCTCACGCAGGGCCGTCGCGCGCGCCAAGACGCGCAGGCCCCCACTGCGGCGCGCCGCGTGCACGACCACGCGTAACGCGTAGCGTTGCGACACTGGCGATGGCCTGCACGCCAGAGAGCTTCCAGGGGAAACCGAGTGTCGTGGGGGCCCGCAGGATGTGGCCGTGGATCCAATCGCACGGGCCTGGAAAGAGCTTCCGCAGCGTGCGCACCTCGACGGCCTGGAAGTTGGCAGGGGGCGGGTCGAGCTAAGAGAGGAGGGCGATCACCTGTACGATTAACACGCAGTGCGCTTCGATCGTGTGCATCGTTCCAGCTCCAAGTTGGCCCCGCACTACCGATCGGTCCTCCGTTTGTCTCAGCGCGGCTTCTCATGTCTCAGCCCCGCGCCCAGGACCAATGTAAAAACCAAGATACTTGGCAGAACCCGAAACCTCCACGGCACCCCACAGCGGGATCTCGAGCCGGAGACGCTCTCGGAACCGCTGGTGGGAGAGCTGCCCGAGGAGGACGAGGACGATGTTGTGGACGTCGAGCTCCAGGCCCGACGCGCGGGTCTACTCCGAGAAGACGCGCTCCAGCAGGCAGAGGCGCCGCATGAGCACCGGGGTCGATTGGGGCCGCGTCGTCGGCGCAGGCGCGCAGCGCGCCCGACGGGACATCCCAGGCCAGACGGCGCAGCAGCAGGTCCCCGGCGACGGCGAAGAGCGGTGCCGGGCACCGTCCACGACAATGTTGCAGTGATAATGCCCGTGGTGCAGCACGCCGATGAAATTCCGAAGCCGGCCCGGCCAGCCGAGCGACTCGAAGACGGTCGTGAGGAAGTCGTGCTCGATCGAGGGGAAGGCGGCCGCGAAATCGAAGTAGATGGCCCCCGCCCCGTCAGACGTGCAGGCGGCATAAACCGACGCCTCCTCTATTTTTTTAATTGGGTAGCATGGAACGCCCTCCGACGAAACCCCGCTTAATGCCAGACACCCTAGGGCCGACAATCGGCTCAATGAGGATGCGCACCGCGTTGGCCAGCAACCTGTTGTCGGCGTTGGTGACGTGCAATGGGCGGACGTTGGCAGGTGCATAGTGCCACTCTCCAGTAGGCCCCACCCCCGACGGCTTCGTGGACAAGAAGAACAACAAGCTGGCGTTGAAGCTGTCCGCGAAACGCTCCATGAGGGCAGCCCCATCATCCGGAGGGAGAGCGTGGAAAACATCGAAGAAGATCGTGGCAGACGACGGGTTGTTACGCCTCCACGCTTGGAACAAAAAAAACCTCCGGACCAGGCGAGGAATTGCTAGACTGCTCGATAACCTGGCGAATGTTGACGGCGAGATGGCTGAAACCTGGACACTTCGAGCGGCGCAGAATTCGATATCAGGCGGGTGTCTTCGTCCTCGGCTGCCCACCTTCGCAGTAAAACCTGGCCCACGCCCTCAGCCAGCGCACCTCAGGCCCATGATTCCTCAATGTGCCCGCCTTCGCGTCCAGGTGCGTCTCCGCCTCCCCATCGGTTTGTTCGAGGCCGAGATGCCGCCAGCGCGACCAGGGGCAAGGCGATAGATCAAGTGAGCGTTGCGCAGACGGGCACGGGTGGCACGTCAATCCTCTTGGCTCGTGAAGTCGGCGTGAGAGCGCCCGAGCTCATCGATGGCACGTTCACGAGCAGTTTGCACGACATGGAGTGGTGCTCCTCGAAGGTGCCTCGATTTTTTGTCACCGACGACTTGGGGGTTGTCCACCACCTCCCAAAGAGTAGGATAGCGCTCGAGGCAGATCGACAAGTTGAGCAAAGGGGCCTGGGCACTATTTGTAATCCAACATGCTTTGCGTTCGACTAGCAGGACGTAGCGCCTAGTATTTCCAAATGAGTAATTGATCATCATGCATTAGAGACCGTTCCCTCTTCAATCTCAGCCTCCTAATGCTCCTCGTCGTCCTCCTCCTCCTTCACGGCCTCTCCTCCTCCTCCTCCTCCTCCTCCTCCTCCTCCTCCTCCTCCTCATCATCATCATCATCAGCAGCAGCAGCAGCAGCAGCAGCAGCATCATCATCATCATCATCATCATCATCATCATCATCATCATCATCAATATCATCATCAGCATCCTCATCGTCGTCGTCATCATCACCATCATCACCATGATCATCATCATCATCATCAGCAGCAGCAGCATCATCATAATCAGTATCATTGTCATCCATTTGCCTCCGCACCCGACATGTATCTCACCACATCCTCGCAGTATTGTCTCACAGACTTGCCATTTACCCTAACCGTGTCCAATCCCAACACCGCTGCCCAGATCATTGTGATCATTATGATAATGCCCATCCAGTGAAATTCACAACGCAGGAAGCCTTTCCGGCTGCGAAGTCCGCCAATCTCTCCAGCAGCAGGTCGCTCACCACCACGCCCAGATCAGGAAGATGCACCTCCAATCATACAATTCAATCCTTTCGGAGTTGTTTTGGGGGGCATGTTGATGTGTGGCGTGTTCCCACAAGTCTCACAGGGAAGACTTCCAAAACGAAAAAATAATGGGTACCAGACGGGTACATGGGCCGGAACTGGGGACCAAGAACAACATGATTACAGTTGTTCCCGCTCAGAACGCTCACCACGTCAAGAACTAAATCCTTTGGATTCAGTTCTGACTTCAACGGACGGTGCACGATGGTATACCTGGTTCCCCTTCTGAACCCGTCTATTGCTAACAACAAAGTGGGGTACATGTATGCTCTGTACCCGTGATCGATGACCGAAGAGCACAAGACACAAACGACTGACCAATAATACCTGGAAGACTCTAAGGCACCTCTGGAGAGTGGCATCCCGTATATCCCGCCAATGACACTTTAAACACCAGAAACGGTGATGGTAAGCTAAATCCTTGGGACACCCGGAAAAGAATTACAACAGCACGCCGACGGAAACACACGCACACACACACACATGTAGCGAGGCCAGCTACATCCACAGGGATGGGGAGAGTCGACACCCTGTTCCACCGCATCCTCCCTCTGTCCTCTTCATCCACCCCTCCCTCCACCCCGGGAGTGATGCCAAACGAGGGGACGTCTTACTTCAGTCAAAAGGGTACGATTCGTGGCAGGATCCGACCGCCATCCGGGCTAGGAGCAAGTTCACAATATCGGGTGCTGAGGACAATAGCTGCAGTGCGTGACCACTGCGTACCTCAGCTAGTGCTGATGCAGGCTTGCGCATACAGCGTCATGCATGTTTAAGGATTGTGAAGGCACTGACGGTCAGGCCGCACAACAACGCAGCGGGGGCCACTATCGGCGCAACGACACCACTGTAGTTGTTGCAGCCCTGCAGTGAGCCACACCCCGAACTGGACTCAAAAAATGACAAGTCAAGGCAAGACAGAAAACATGTACGGAGACTGTACGCGCCTGGGCAGGCCGCTTGCGCAAGCAAGCGTGCTGAGGCGCGCAGAAGGCACGGCCCTGTAGTGCCAACTGTACGCGCCTGGGCAGGCCGCTTGCGCAAGCAAGCGTGCTGAGGCGCGCAGAAGGCACGGCCCTGCAGTGCCGACTGTACGCGCCTGGGCAGGCCGCTTGCGCAAGCAAGCGTGCTGAGGCGCGCAGAAGACACGGCCCTGTAGTGCCGACGCACGATCAGGACAGCATGCTCCTCCAAGACCCCGTGGCGAAGGTCATGGTGGACCGCCTCTTGCGGCGACGGTCCTGGAATCGACAACCGCACGCGAGGCCAAATTCTGAGCGGGCGACTCGCACACAAACTGCGGGATAGTCTACGGTGGCCTGCCTCCGGCGGAGGCAGGGGGGGAAAGTGAAAGACCCCCTCCTAGAAGAAGGAAAACTTGCGTGCAGTCAGACCTGGGGCCAGAAGAGCATCCCGCAAGAACGCGAAACCCTTCGCGGGCCAACACGCACAGAACATCCAATGGTACCCTCCCCAGGGTGCACAAGAACATCCAGCAATCGCGGAGAACATGAGGGTGCCCTCCCCGAACCAACCTCGATCCTGTACTTGAGCAGGGACCGACCGCCCCCGGCATTCCTATAGGCGTACCACGAAATCTTCGTAGAACCCAAAAGTGTCCCAAAAACAAAAGCAATGCTCTTAGAACAGAAACCCGATGTGATGCAACAAGAAAGTCCCAGCCAGAACTGTTCTATGAACATGTCGTGCAACCCACAAATAATGATTAGAACTACCTTCGGTAGGCCTATCGGTAAACCAGTACGCTTCGCCACTGCTCGATGTACCTCGGTCCGCCTGTACCGTTCGGAGGTCCGCGCGAACTTGGATCGGCGCTGGACAGCGCGCCCACACGCCAGGAAGCGGGGGCTCCCAGCGCCGACCCAAGACATCCGCGCGGACCTCCGCACGTGTGTGTTTATGCCGCTGGCTGGTCCGCTGGCTGGTCCTCCTCCTTCTCCTCCTCCTCCTTCTCCTCCTCCTCCTCCTCCTCCTCCTCGTGCTCCTCTTCCTCCTCCTCCTCCTCCTCCTCCTCCTCCTCCTCCTCCACCTGCTCCCCCTGTTCCCATCATCATCCTCCTCCTCCTCCTCCTCCTCCTCATCCTCCTCCTTGTACAGACTGGCGATATCGGTGGCCCAGTGGGGGCCAAGAAGAGGGCATCGTTGCTCACGTTGCGTTCCCTGCGGTAGTAGCTTGACCTACTCCTCCGCCTCCCCCATCCTCCCCCTCCTCCTCCTCCTCCTCCTCCTCCTCCTCATCCTCCTCTTCCTCCTTCTCCTCCTCCTCCTCCTCCTCCTCCTCCTCCTCCTCCTCCTCCTCCTCCTCCTCCTCCTCCTCCTCCTCCCCCTCCTGTCCTCCTGCTGCCCATTCTCCTCCTTCCTCTTGCCCCCCTCCTGCTGCTGCAGGAGAGGTGGCACCTCGCACTCGCCACCCGCGCCGCTCTGCAAGTCCAGGGCGGCGAAGACAGCCACGGCGGTGTTCTCTCTGATCCTAGCCAGCAGGAGAGGGGGGGACAATGGCGAGGGGGAGGAGGACAAGGAAGAAGAACGGAAGAAGATGAGAAGGAGGCGGAGCAGGAGGCGGAAGACGCGGACAGAGGGAGCAGGAGAGGGAGGAGGAGGAAAAATCAATAAATAGAAAGAGAGTCAAGCTAGCCAGGTCAAACGAGCCAAAGGGCCACGCCCATTCCCTCTCTCCCTCCCATAAGAATCGAGTGGGGCGCAGGTCGGTATTGGGATTGGACTGCGCTCCCACCTAGAGAACGGAAGGCGGTCGCGCGCGGTCTCACTTCCGCCGCTCTGGCGGCGGGAAACTACGCAGGCCACGCGCAAGGGCGGAGGTGGCAAACTTTCCGGCAAGCGCGGCGAAGACGAAGCGTGCGCCGCGCCGGCACAGCACTGTCGCTTTCACGCAGACGAGGGCAGCACTTCGCCCGCTCTCGCGCGGCCCCGCTGCCGCTGCCACCGCCATACGACTCGGCGCACGAAACACGCGCGACGCCCGCGCGGGGACGCCATTTCCAGGCGAAACGCTCATGTAGCCTGGGCGACGGCGACAAGTCGCCCGCTCGCGCGGGGCCTCGAACCTTCGCGAGCGTCAGGTTATCTGTGCCGCGCTGAGGCGGGAGCGCTGCTTTCAAGCGACATTTGCACGGCGCCGCGGTGAGAGCCACATTGTTGTCCGTTCGTGCGTCGGGGCGCGGGACGCGCTCCTATCGGAGGATGGAAACACAGGAGGAGGAGGAAGGAGGAAGGAGGAGGCAGGAGGAGGAAGGAGGACGATTCAGGGAGGATGGATGGCGAGAAGGATGGAGGAAGGGGGGAAGAATGAGGAGGGAGTGGAGTGGAGTGGACGCCATGCCAGCGCCATATTCAACCATAACACGCGTGCCCTTAGCTTGCGGATCAACGAGGCGACATGGATGAGCACGCGCACGCACCGGAAGACGAACGCCGCGAAATATCACGGCTGACGAGCACAACCTCCCGGATCAGAGCGAATGTGAAAGATCAAGGCCGAACCGAGAAAGATTGCAAGCAACACAACGCACTCCTGAAAGCCACCACCTAACAACAGACATTGTGAAAAGTCACGGCCCACTACTTGGAAACAACGGGAGGGAGGGAAGAGGAGGGGGGGGAAAAAAAACACCGATACCGCGTCTCCCCAGACCTCTCCTGGGGCGCACTCTGACCGGAATTTCCGGGCGAATCCGGACCCTGCGATAAGGGAAGGCAGCGGCATCGATATCGTGCTCCCTTCTGCTGAGAGAGAGGAGGGAGAGGAGGGAGGAAAA
>CAUYUJ010014496.1:125000-150000 GCA_963575745.1 Prorocentrum cordatum
ATGCCCGGAGCCAACTGTAGGCCACTTCGTGCTCTTCGAGTTCCCAGAACTCCATTCCCGGGCCACATTTTGAATGCCCGTAGCCAACTGAGGCTGAGGCAGGCTGCTGCTGAGGCAGGCTGAGGCTGAGGCTGAGGCAGGCTGAGGCTGAGGCAGGCTGAGGCTGAGGCTGAGGTTGAGGCTGAGGCTGAGGCTGAAGCAGGCTGAGGCACACGCTGAGGCAAGCTGATGCTGAGGCAGGCTGAGGCTGAGGCTGAGGCTGATGCAGGCTGAGGCTGAGGCTGAGGAAAAGGTTGAGGCTGAGGCTAAGGTTGAGGCTGAAGCTGAAGCAGGCTGAGGCTGAGGCTGAGGCAGGCTGAGGCTGAGGCTTAGGCAAGCTGATACTGAGGCTGAGGCTGAGGCTGAGGCTGAGGCAGGCTGAGGCTGAGGCAGGCTGAGGCTGAGGCTGAGGCAGACTGAGGCTGAGGCTGAGGCTGAGGCTGAGGCTGAGGCAGGCTGAGGAGGCTGAGGGCTGAGCTGAGGCAGGCTGAGGCTGAGGCTGAGGCTGATGCAGGCTGAGGCTGAGGCAGGCTGAGGCTGAGGCCGAGGCTGAAGGCAGACTGAGGCTGAGGCTGAAGCAGGCTGAGGCTGAGGCTGAGGCAGGCTGAGGCTGAGGCTGAGGCAGGCTGATGCTGAGGCAGGCTGAGGCTGAGGCTGAGGCTGATGCAGGCTGAGGCTGAGGCAGGCTGAGGCTGAGGCCGAGGCTGAAGGCAGACTGAGGCTGAGGCTGAAGCAGGCTGAGGCTGAGGCTGAGGCAGGCTGATGCTGAGGCTGAGGCAGGCTGATGCTGAGGAAAAGGTTGAGGCTGAGGCTGAGGCAGGCTGAGGCTGAGGCTGAGGCAGGCTGAGGCTGAGGCTGAGGCAGGCTGATGCGGAGGCAGGCTGAGGCTGAGGCTGAGGCTGAGGCTGAGGCTGAGGCTGATGCAGGCTGAGGCTGAGGCAGGCTGAGGCTGAGGCCGAGGCTGAAGGCAGGCTGAGGCTGAGGCTGAAGCAGGCTGAGGCTGAGGCTGAGGCAGGCTGAGGCTGAGGCTGAGGCAGGCTGATACTGAGGCAGGCTGAGGCTGAGGCTGTGACTGTGACTGCCGTTGCCACTGCGACTGTCATCGCGAATGCGACTGCGACTGCGAGAACAGGAGAATTCTACAACTGGATTCTCATCTGGATCTTAAGGGGAATGTTTCCATATATGCTTCTACACATCGCTGTTAGGTTGCTTTGCCGGGATAATATTGACTTTTTGCAGTCAGGATGGGCGGGCCCAGATTGACTGCCGCGCGCGATGTGCGCCGCGTCCCATTCCTGCCACGCTTTTCGCATCGTCGACGACAAGAAAGACGATGTTGAGAAGAAAAACGGCCACTTTGTATTGATTTGTACAGGCCAGATGGGAGGTCCCGGATTGGGTCGCTATCGGCCGGAATACGACGTAGGTGGGGGTATATTCTAATAAGGAACAAGGATGTAGGTGTGGGTGTGGGTGTGGGTGTGGGTGTGTGTTGTATGTTTTTCTCCCACAGAGGATTCTCTATGTGGCGGCCTAGAACGAGGATTTACCCTTGTGGCAGCCTTTCAGAAGGATCCTCTGCGCGGCGGACTTGCAAAAGGATTCCCATGCGCGGCGGCCTTACAAAAGAACCTTTTTTTGGCGGCGGCCTCACACAAGGATTTCCTTTTGTGGCGGGCTTGCTAAAGGATCCCCTGTTGTGGCGGCCGCACCGAAGGATTATTTCATGTGGCGGCCTTACACAAGGATTCCTTGGTACGACGGGCGCAATAGGAAACAAACACATATAACATCAAAAACATGTGGTAACGATTGTGTGTTCCATCGTGTTGGTGTTGGATGCTGGAGAAACTTGGAAAACACCCAGCTTTCAGCAGTGGCAACTTCAAAACGCTTCAAAACACAACTCTTCCAGCAATCGGCGCTCCAAAACAATGTGTTATAACATGTTTGGTTTGTCATGTTCAGCACGACACACATTGTATAACACAGCTTTCCAGCAGACGGAATTGCAAGAAACCTTGGTTTACAATGTTTTCCTTACGACCGAGACCAACCGCATTGTAAAACACAGCGGTTTGGAGCTCCGATGGTTGAAAACGCTGGGTGTCAAAGCGTGTTGGACCTCCGAAAGCTGACAACGCTGCGTGTTCAAAGTTCCTGTAGCCTCCGGCACCAAAACGGCTGAAACAAAGTTATCAGATATCCCGTTGCGTGGTAAGTTGTGTGCTTTGCTATGTGTTGGTTGCTCTTGGTTTCCTCCTGCATCCAACACGAGAAGAATCCTTTTGCAACGCCGCCACAAACATGAATCCTGTTGTGAGACCGCCAGACAATAATATGTGATGCAATACAACCGCAAGAAGAATCCTGTTCTAAGGCCGCCACAATAGGAAATCCTTGTGTAAGGCCTACAAAGAAGAAAATCCTGTTGTAAGGCCGCCACGTCCGAGACCAAACACATTGTAAAACACAGCGTGTTCAGCAACCCGAGCCCCAACACGCTGTGATTTACACTGCGTTTCTTACGTCCGAGACCGGACGCAGTGAAAAAAAAAACCGTCTTGGAGCTCCGATTCTTGGCAGCGCAATGTTTTACAGAGTTTTGGAGCTCCGATTGCTGAAAACGCTGTGTTCCCAAAATGTGTTCAACCTCTGGCACCAAAACGATTGAACAATTTTAGCTGCATCCGTTTTGGAACGCAGATGTTTTTTGTGTGCGCTGCTTCGTTTGATGTTACATCCATCGGCGTAGGAACTGCTTCTGCAAGGCCACCCCCAAAAAATATGTTTTGCAAGGCCGACACAAAGAGGGACCCTCCTGCAAGGCACCATTCAAGGAATCTTTCTGCAAGGCCATCACAACAGGAAATCCTTGCGCAAGGCCGCCACAAAAGGCCATCCGCTTGTACGACGGTCACGAATAAGAGATCCGTATGTAAGACCACCGAACAAAGAATCCATCATTCCCTTTCGTAATGTATACAGGAGGACACCAAGACAAAAACAAGACAAATCAACAAGTGACAAAATAAAGGGATTCATATGTATATATATATATATATATATATGACAACTTCTGCTGGTTTCAATCGTTCTGGGGTCGAAAGCTGTAACAACTTTGGACACGCAGCGTTTCAGCTATCGGAAATCCATAACGCTGTGAAACGCAGCGTGATCTATAATGGAATTCGTCCCGGGAGCAACCAAAAAACATTGTAAACAAACGCCTCTTGGAGCTCCGATTGCTGAAAACGCTGTGTTACACCATGCGTGTCGTGTCGGACATGTGACACCATGCGTGTCGTTTCGGACATGTGAAAACAAGCATTGTAAAGCACATCGCTTTGGAAGCCCAATTGCTCAAAACGTTGTGATTTGACACGTTTTCAAGCTCCGATTGCTGAAAACTACGTGTGCTCCCAAATTCTCCAGTTTCCGACACCAAATGCGTTGCCCGATGAGTTAGTTCCCCCATTAGAAGCACACACTAGTTCCCCCTACGTGTTTGATGTTGACTGCTGTTGTTCTTTCCTCTTGTACATATCATGACAAGAGATGAGGGTGTAAGGCCGCCACAACAAATCCTTTCGTACGGCTGCCACAGCAGGAATTCTTCTGCAAGGCCGCCACAAAGAGAAATCTGTGCGAAAGACTGCCACAACACGAAGTCCTGTCCTAAGACCGCCACAAAGGGGAAACTTGTGCAAGACCACCGCAACAAAAATCGGTCTGCAAGGCCGACGCAGGAGGAGAACTTTATTCAAGGCCGCCACACATAGAACTCTTTCGTATGGCCGCCACATGTTGTAAGGCTGCCACGTCCGAGACCAAACACATCGGAAAACACAGCGTTTTCAGCAACCGGGGCTTCCAACACGCTTCGGTTTACAATGATTTTCTCTCATCCTGGAGCAAACGCATTGTGAAACACACAGTTTTGGAGCTCCGAAAACGCTGTTTTACAGCTTTTTGGAGCTCCGGATGCTGAAAACGCTGTGCTTTGACAGTGGTTGCTTGACAGCAATTCGATCAAGCGTCTTGGATTACATGTTCTCTTTCTTGATTCCGTTTTGCTTCTCATACAAGAAATGAATCCTGTTGAAAGACCGCCAAACAAAGAAAAACCTCTTGCAACGCCGCCACAAAACGAATCCTTGTGTAAGGCCGCCACAGCAGGAAACCATTGCGCAAGGCCGCCACAAAAAGGAATCTTCTGTACAGCCGCCATACATGGAAATCTTGTTGCAAGACCGCCGCAAGAGAAAGTGTTCGGTAAAGACCGCTACAAAGGAAAATGATTGTGCAAAGCAACCACAAAAAAAGAAATCCTGATTGTAGGGCCAGCACGGGAAAAGCTGGTTTCAAGGCAGCCATATCAAAAGTATCCAGCTCTAGAGCTATACGTTGGATGTATCGCTGCGTTCTGTGTGGACTTGATGTTCTAAGGCTATAACTTGGATGTGGAGTGCACGGCCGCCACAAACGGAAGTCTCTTAGATATGCTGCCACGCCACAAAAGGAACAGTTTTGCAAGGCCGCCAGAAGAGAACATATGTTGCAAGGCCACCACAACTCGTTTTTGCTAGGCCGCCACAAAAAGAAGTAATGTTGCAAGGACGTCACAACCGCTAACATGTTTCAGCGCCGCCACAACGAAAACAAAAATACGGTTGCATTGTTCCCCCACCCGTGTTTGATGTGTGCCCTGGCGCGCCTCACGTTTGCTCGTCCTTCTCTCCCTCCTCTCCCTCGCGATCCTCGTCCTCGTATTCCTCCTGCTCAGATCTATCGTCCTCCTCCTCCTGCTCCTCCTCCTTCTCTTATTGGTATGCGCGATCTCCCCCCCCCTGTCCCTCCCCCTCTTCTTCTTTCAATCGTCATCCTCGTATACCTCTTCCTTATCCCCCTCTCCCCCTCTTTCACAGATTGCTCATCTACGCCAAAAGCGTTATCCTCGTCCTCGCCGTCTCTCCATAGTCCTTGTCGGAAAAATCCCCTCCAATGAAAGAAACATTCGCGCGGTGATTCTGATGGGGGTGGTGATACGAATGGCGATGATGATGAGAACGCAGGAGTAGATGGACTGTACTCTTCACCACCACCACCCTCCTCCCCATCATATTCGTCGTCGTTGTCGTCGCCCTCCTCCTCTTTAACATCTTCGATTAAAGAGGACCGATGACTCGCGGCTGAACGAATATCCTTGCTCCTCACTCTCCTCCTCCCGCCCCGTGGTTCATGCGCCTACTCCTTCTCTCCGGTGAAAGTGGATGTGCGACGAGAATGAGGGGCGATGGCAGGAGGGGCGGACCGAAGATGGGAATGAGGAGAACGAGGAATAAACGGAGTCGTCTCCTCACCAACATCCATCCCCATCCGCTTCCTCCACCCCCCGCCCACCGTCTTCCGACCAAGTGGGCGTGCGAGCACGGGGAAGAACAGAACGGAGATGGACACGGGGGATGGGGGTAGTGAATATGAGGGAGCATGAGGACCGAAGGGGGAAAATGAGGGAGAGGCCATGTGGAAGACAAGGGTGGATGAGAATAGTGGCAACGTTGTATCTCTCGTCATAGCCCCTCCGTTGTATTATGAAGAAGCGGGGCATCCTCCTCCTCACCCGTCGCACGTCACATCCGGTTTCTCATCCTGCGCATCCTCCCTCTCATCAGCCGCCTCCCCTCTGATTCCTTCCGTCGCATCCCCATCCCCGTCCCCATCACCACCACCACCACCACCATCATCATCATCATCATCACCAACACCACCACCACCATCATCATCGTACTAATGGTCGCCCGCTTTATCCTTCCTGTTCGTGCTCGCTCCCGATGTTATCGCAAACGTACCCTTCCCTTCCCGGAAGGGGATGAAGTATGGCACTGACGGCGCATGACATCACTTCGGATCCCTCCTCTTTCACATTTGCCACTTGATAAAATGCCCCATGCTCCTGACTCCCCCTCATCCCCATCATCATAATCATCGCCCCCGCACCATCATACTCTTCACCAATGTCAGCCAGTCCATTTCTCTTCGTCGCGTTCGCCCTTCCCTTCCCTTCCTTCCACGACGAGGAGTAGATGTGCTGATGATTGTGAGGGGGGAGGAGGAGGAGGATTGATGAGCATGCGAGTGGAGAAGGAGTCTCCTATTCCTCCTCCTTATCCTGGACATCCGCAAAAAAACTCAGTATCAGTTCCCCCTCCTTCGGCGAGGATATAGATGTGACGGCGGAGGAAGAATATGATAACTACGGAGGTGCGACGCTGCAGGAGGAAAAATGACTGCATGCCTGCATGCTCGCTGGCAAGCTGTTGGCCTCAGCGTCACTCGCTCATTTAGTGCGTCCTACTGCGCCACCGAAGTGGCATATACACCATGCGTTGGGAAAATGAGCCGGCGGCGGCGGCAAGAATACTCGCAAATGTGCAAATTCCAAGGCACTTCGTCGATACCCCCCCCCCCGGGGCAGGGCCGCCAGACGTCTGCGGAGCTCCTGCGCCCCGCCTTCCGCGCGGCGCCGATGTCGTGGCTCCTGGGCTCCCCGAGCCGCAGCGGCCGCACCACGCGGACCACCTTCGGGGCGACGCCCCCCCCTCCCCTCTCGCCCCTCCTTCCCTTCCCCCTCCTCCTCCTCCTCCTCTTCTTCTCCTTCTCCTTCTTCTTCTTTTTCTTCTTCTTCTTCTTTTTCTTCTTCCTCTTCCTCCTCCTCCTCCTCCTCCATTACTCCTTATAGCTAACGTCTCCCTATCGCACCCCAAGGCCAGTTTTGTTTTTAGGGCGGGCTGGGCGATTCGCCTGAGACTGCCTCACCACTGATGACTCTGAAGCTGAAAGACTGGTTGACACCACCCCGACGTCGTCCCCGACCCTCAAAAAGTCCAGGAATAGAAAAAATACCCCCCGCCACTGGTAGTGTATGTGCATTAGTTTCCGATGAAGGGCTCAATACGAGTGGTGAACAAGGCAGATTTTATTCTCACGCCAGCTAGCCTGGTTCAAGACGTGGCGCACAGAGATGCATTCAGAGCGCTGTTGAGCGCCAGTCTACTGAATCAGTTGATCACCGCCGAAGGCTCGAATCGCCTTTGGAAGGTTCGACATGGAACAGGGATGGGGCTCTCATGCCGTGGGGAGGTCTCAGATGCAACACTCCACTGCTCAGAGGAACAGGATGTCGCCGCGCAACCCAACGTCAAGGAGCTTTTCTGCGTAAAGTTCGACGGTCGTTTCAAAAACGACGGCTTGATTATTGTCTCCGAGGACTCTTCGGCACGAACTCCAGCCGCGCTGGTCAGAACGATGCGATCGCATGAATATTTCAAACGTTCAGTGGATAGCAGATTTACCGATGGAGTGGTTACCATTAACGCTGAGTTTACAAAGAATGCAGAGTGGGAAAGAATGGGTAGGCTCTCGTTCTACAAGTCTGCAGAATCTTGTTCTATCTACCCCCCTTCCCCCCTCTGCCCGTCCATGGCATTGCCATCCTGCTTGGCCACAAGCCGTCTGCTGGAGCTTTCGCGCGCTGTCGTGCACCGGGCGCGCTGTGACATCCCGAGCGGAGACTTCCGCAAATGCGTCTGCGTGCGCGTGTGGTGTGCAGCTCACGGTTGATGATGCACCCAAGGCCCAAAGCCCTAAGCAGCGCAAGAATGCCGCGGCTTCTGACCTCGCCCTTCCCTCACACAGTGAACGGGAGAAGGCGAGACTCTGAAAAGTACTGGACAGGGCAAGGGAACTACATCCAGGCCCAGGTCAATCGTGCTGGCGCCACAGCAGCATCTGTGGTGACGTGGACCGTGTACATGGTTGGTTGGCTGGGGTCGGTGATGGTAGAGAATCTTGGAGCATCTTCAGGGCGACAGAAGCCTGCAACAACGGACCCGATGATACAACAGGCCGTCAGTGTCATCGTGTCCGAGCCA
This sequence comes from Prorocentrum cordatum, assembly GCA_963575745.1. Taxonomy (NCBI): domain Eukaryota; class Dinophyceae; order Prorocentrales; family Prorocentraceae; genus Prorocentrum; species Prorocentrum cordatum. The sequence goes on from CAUYUJ010014496.1 coordinate 132,977, forward strand.
TCGCAATGATGAATGGTCTTACCATCGTGTCGAGGATCTGGCCCGCCCCAAAAAACGGGCCTCGGGGCGCGACCGGGAGAAGCTGTTTAGAAGGGAAAAGAAGGGGGGAGGAGGAGGAGGAGGATGGGAGTGCACTGCACTGCCTTCACTTGCATTGCATTGCGTTTCTTTGCCGTGCTTTGCACTTCTCTGCAGTCGCACTGCATTGTGATCGAACTGCACTGCACTGCAACCGCATGGAACTGCACTGCTTTGAACTGTGTTGCATCGCGTTGCACTGCTTCGCTTTGCGTTGCATTGATTTGCGTTGCGTTACAAGTGTTTTGCACTGCTGTGCATTACGTCGCATTGCGTTACACTGCGTTGCATTGCTTGCTCCTCCTCCTGCTCGTCCTCCTCCTCCACCTCCTTCCCCTCCTCCTTCTGCTCCGCCCGCTCTTCGTCCTCCTCCACCTCCTCGTCCCCGTGCCGACGACATTCGCTCCCTGGCAAGGGGAAGATCTCGAGGGACACACGGGGCGCCGGTAAGAGTTACCTGAACTCGAAGAGCATCCCTGAGAAGCTCCTTATCCCGCGAGAGGCTGGACGGCAGTGGCCCTTAGTTGCACCGATACGCAACACGCAACACGCAGCGTGTTGATACGGAGCTCACCACGTAGGCTGAAAACGTAGGTCCGACGCGATACGTTCGCCAAAACGTGGTCCAATACGCGGAACCAACACGCAGCGTATTGACACGGACGTCCCGAACATTGGACGTGCTGCGTTTCAAAACGGGCGTATCGAGGCAACCAAGCAGTGGCCCAGGCTCTTACAGTCGGACCCAGGACAAGAGAACGTCCCTTCAAGAGCACGAGGCCATCCGCCGGCCCAGACCGAAGAACATGCGAGGGTGCCCTATCCCAGGATGCACAGGAGCAGCAGGGCACCCTCCTTGAACTGCTGACCTCGACCCTATACCTCGGTCGGACCGTATGCCCTCAGATTCAGGGCAGTGGCGACCCCCCCCAGAGAGGTACACGTCGTTCATTTCTAATCGTGCCCATTTCTAATTGTGCTCGTTTCTACTTGTTCCTGGCCCCCCAGTGGCCAGGAAGAGGCCCAGGACAGGACAATCAGAAATGACAGGATCCTGGCCCCCCCCCCCAAAAAAAAGTAGAGGAACTGTCGAAGACTTGGAAATGAATCAGATGCATGCCTCGGTCGGACCAAGCAAATGCCCTCACGTCCGGGGCAGTCGCGAACCCCCCCCCCCGGAGGAGGCAGGGGCCCGCACCCCGGGCCGGCCCCGCCGATGGACGCCCACCCCTGCCGAGGGACGGGCCTCGGGTGCTGCCAGCAGAAGTACCCCGTTGCCCAGGGTGCCCCCAGCTTGAAGACTCCCCTGGGGCCCCTAAGGGCCTCGCGAGGGGGGTGCTTTTCGGAGGCCGTGTGGGCTGCCCCGAAACTCCTGGGGGGCACCTTGGCCCGGGGGCACTCTGGCAACACCCCGAGGGGAGGGGCTGGCAGGGGCCCGCGCGGGCCTGGACGCCCCGAGCCCTGCTGAGGGACGCCCGCCCCTGCCGATGGACAGGCGTGGGCACCAGGCCCTCGCATGTGAGGACTCTGCGGGGCACGGGGAGCTCTGCTCCGCCCCCGTGGCCGTGAGGCGGCCATCTCGCGGACGCCGGCGCGGCGCTGTCGCTCTTCGCCGGGGGCGGCGCTTCGTATACAGTCAGGGCGTTGACCTAAGGAACCCTAAGTAAGGAACGAGGCCCCTTTTTCCAATAAGTTAAACTTCGATTTCCTATCGGAAACATAAGGAAAACCTGAGGCAAGCTGTGAAACACTTAAGGAACGCGGAGCCCCTCCCCAACGAAAAGGGTTCCTTCTTCAGGGCCCCGACTGTAGGCATCGTGCTGGACGGTGTGCCAAGCAGCGATCTTGCCGTCGCTCGGACGTCCCTTGCCCGTGCATTTTTCGGTTTCGTGCGTGCTTTGTTGCTCGATGTTCCAGGATGGTCCTCGATGGTTCTCGCTGAGAAAAAATCCGGGAATGTGCATTCTGACAGACAAACCGCAGCAAGGGGTTCCCCAAACTTTGCACCTCCTCCCCCTCCTCCTCCTCAACCTTCTCCTCCTCAACCTTCTCCTCCTCCTCCTCCTCCCCCTCCTCCTCCCCCAACTCCTCCCCCTCCTCCTCCTCCTCATCCTCCTCCTGCTGCTTCTGCTTCTCATTTAGACGTGGCCGATTCGGACCTCAATATTAAGAAGAGAACGGAACCAACTAGTCTCATGAGTCTTCTCTACAGTGGAGCCACTCTGGCTCGGAAGCCCTTGCGACGCCTTTATCGGCTCGAGTGTTGCGTCTCGGTTCGAGTCTAGCCCAAGAGCTGGCAGCTTCCCCCATTAGCGGCGCTCAGTAGAACCATTTTAGCATGCATGGCCACTCCTGTCGATGGACAGACACAAGCATCCGCACCTGGTGCCTGAGGCCTGGTTGCCCATCCCTGTCGATGGACAGACATGAGTATCCCATCCTCGCAATGAGGATTTTGCTCGGCACACGGAATTGTGGTCCGCATCAGTGGCCGTGAGACGGTCGCATTTCCGCTGCTGGCGCGGCATTTTCGCCGCTGAGGGCGTTCGGTGGACACCGTGTTGGCCTGGATGCCGGTCCCTGTCGATGGACAGACCTGGGAATCGGCACTCGCACAGAAAGCTAGGATGCCTGCCCCTGCTCTGGTGGACAGGCACGGGCACCCCGCCCTGGCGAAGAGAGGACGCGCTGGGCACCGAGCCTTTTTGGCCCGCCTCCGCGGCCGCGAGCTGGCCAAATCGCCGCTTCGGGCGCGGCAGCCTCCGACAGCTACTTCGCGCCACGCGCGAGCACGAACACAGGGCAGCTTTTAATACATAGGATTTTTGAAAATATAGGATTTTGAATACATGACTCATTTATGAATAGATGCATGCATGCACTCATCGTTGTTTTTGGTACTGAATCCCTGCATGTTTACTACGTGATCCGCACGCGGAACATGTATTAAAAACGGCAATGTATGGCGGAATCTCGGTGGAAGCCGGTGGAAATAGTATGCGGAGAGGTCGCCCGCTGGGGCCCCCTCAGTTTGCACTCTGCTGCCTCGAGTGCTCACGCGAAGAGCAAGGCGTCGGGCCGCCCGGCACTCGTGCCCGCTATTTAGCCGCCCATGGGCAAGCGTCCTCGGAAGGCGTTTTTGCCCAGGAGCTCGGTGAGGCCGCGTGCCCCTGGATGGCCACGCCTGTCATGGGACGCCCGTCCCAGTCAAAGGACAGGCATGGGCACCCGCTCCTCGCGCCGAAAGCCAAGACGCCCATCCATGTCGGTGGATGGGCATGGGCATCCCGCCCCCGCAAAAGAATGTTGCTGGGCGTCCGAGGAGGTTCGCCCGCTGCTGTTGCGGGAGCAGCATCGTTCGAAATTCACGTTGTCTATTGTGCGCCGTTCAGCTCCTCGTGCCTAGAGAAAGCCAGGGTCCCCATTCCTGTCGATGGACAGGCATGGGCACCCTGCCATCACAAGAAGGGTTTTGCTAGGCACTCCAACACTTTGGCCCGCCCCAGAAGCTGCGAGACAACCGAATTAGCGCTGCTGGCGCGGCTTACTTCGTACGATACTTCATGGCACGGCCTGAGCATGCAACAACCGTTGTTGGCCAGTTTGGGAGGAAGCAGGTGGGTGAAATTCGCGTCGATCGCTGGGTGGGGCCCACTTGCTCGCAGAGTGGCATCAGGGTTGTAGGGGGCTGAGCCTGTCGGTATGAGCTTCGCGGACCGGGGGATCCAAGCTGCCTGCGATGCCCCTGAATTGCTTCACTGGCCTTGGGTCAAAAGGCCTCGGGGAAACGACTTGTCCGCAAGAGCGCTTCGCGGACAAAATGGTTCCCTAAACTCTCTGGTCGGCGCGAGCGGAACGGCCGCGGGGAAGCCATTTGTAAGCGAGAGCCTATGGCGGATAAATGCTTTCCGAAGTTCTCGAGCCGGCTCGAGCCACACGGCCGAGGGGGGACCATTTGTCCGCAAGAGCCTGTGGCGGGCAAGCGGTTTCCAAACACGGGGAAAACGTGGCTCGTCCTCCTCTCGGCTGCCTGAGCGCCGTTCGGGGTAGTAGCGAGGCTCCAGCGGTCCACGCTCCCTCTTTGACACAACCCCACCATCCCACAAACGCCGGTTGTTCCCAGCTTCGTCCTCACCTTGGCCTCCAGTCCAAGCCCCTTGGGGGTGAGGCCAGAAGGCGAGCATGAGCAACGGCACAAGTGACCCTATCTAGCCACCGCGAAGATGTGCAAATTCGCGCGCCCCTGAAGATCGTCGAGGGACCATTCTGAGCTTATCGTTAGTCCCTCGCGAGCACCGTCTCCTCGACGTGCCGGTGTAAGCGCTGTGAGGAGAGGCATGGTTTGTCCGCCCCATCGCGTCCTCCGGGGTCGCAGCTGTGTCGCCTGCGCGGGGTGGACATGCGGTCAGCGACCCACACATAGCCAGCAAGTGAGCACGCCTGCGATGACCGGAGTACACAAGGGCATAGCTGTGAAAGGTGTCTGGCGACATCCAGGTTGTGGACTCTTGCGACGAGATAGAGGAAAGAGAACTATGTACATGCACCGATTCTGGCCAGACCCATTCTGAGCCCATAATCGGTGCATACGCCCTCCTGCCTTCACCAGGAAGGCATGTGCACCGATCCTGGGTCAAGGATCGGCCTTGCCAGGATCGGTGCATGTGCATAGTTCTCCTCGCCCGACGAGAGAAAATCAGACACGATGGCTGGCACCACGGGTGAAAGCAGCTGGGCGATGCGGCTGACCGCGCCCCCCTACACACGGGAGAGTCACTCGAGCGGGGACCCCGCCGGGACCAGCCCCGCAGACGCGGCAGGAAGCCGAGGGGAATCTCCTCGAGCTGTCCCACGGCCCGGACACTGTCTACAGTTATGTTGTTCACATCCTACTTAAGGACCACATCATAACAATAATTTCGAGCACCCAGAAAAGTGTCGAAAGAGTGTCGAAACAGTGTCGAAACAGTGTCGGGCGAGTGTCTCCCAGGGCCCGACACGTGAAAACCCTTGAGTTTCGGTACTTTTTCTGGCGCTCGATATTCTTTCTGGTTATCAAGGCTAAATAGGTTGGAGCATCATAAGTCTACAGGTGCATTCGTGTCTCATCCTCCTGGCTGCTTCACCCAAGCGGACAAGATGGCCAACCGTCGCACCCGATGCGGGACATGCTCCTTGGACGGGCGCAGGACACGGTGCCAGGAAGGGACGTGGTCATGGCAATGTGTTGAATGTCCTGGAGCTTTCCGATCCCATACATGCCTGTTAGCAAGGCTGTGCAAGGACACGCGCTCAGAAGTACGGAGCGGATCGTGTCCACTTGCGCCGATACGCAAGCTGAAAAGTGACAGGATAGCCTAGGGGGAAACTCATCATCCCTTCCCGCGGTCCGACTCGAGCCTGAATGGGGCTTTCGAATGTGATCCCCCTGGCTGCACTGCCCTGGAACAAGACGTGTCCTGTCCTCGGGCAGCACGGCAAGGTGGTACACCAGGCCTTTGGTCCCAGCAACAGGGTTGAGGCACCCCTAAGCAATAGCACTTCAGGCACTCCTCTCCTCCTCCTCTCTCCCCATCGCTCCGTCTCCTCCGATCCCTCCTCCTCCTCCTCCTCCTCCTCCTCCTCCTCCTCCTCCTCCTCCTCCTCCTCTCCTCTTCCTCCTCTCCTCCTCCTCCTCCTCCTCCTCCTCCTCCTCCTCCTCCTCCTCCTCCTCCTCCTCCTCCTCCTCCTTCCCCTCCCTCCTCCTCCTCCTCCCTCCTCCTCCTCCTCCCTCCTCTCCTCCTCCTCCTCCTCCCCCTCCTCCTCCTCCTCTCCCCTCCTCCTCCTCCTCCTCCTCCTCCTCCTCCTCCTCCTCCTCTCTCCTCCTCCTCCTCCTCCTCCTCCTCCTCCTCCTCCTCCTCCTCCTCCTCCTCCTCCTCCTCCTCCTCCTCCCTCCTCCTCCTCCTCCTCCTCCTCCTCCTCCTCCTCCTCCTCCTCCTCCTCCTCCTCCTCCTCCTCCTCCTCCTCCTCCTCCTCCTCCTCCTCCTCCGTCCCAGCCCACCCCACTCCTTTTCCCCCCACTCCTGCCCCTCCTCCTCCCGCTGCCTCCCCCTCCTCCTCCCCCTCCTCCTCCCCACTGCCCCCTCTTCCTCCTCCTCCCCCTCCTCCCCTCCCCTCCTCCCCGCCCCCATCATGCTCCTCCTCCCGCCCTCCTTCTTCCCCATCCTCCTTCTCCCCTTCCTGCTCCTCCCCCGCCTCCCAGCCGCCGCCGTCAGCTCCAACGCCACGGCCGCGCGCAGCCTTCGTCAGCTGACGCTGGCCATCGGAGGCCATCGGCGGCCATCGGCGACCATCTTTGGCCGTCGGCGGCCAACGGCAGCTGGACGCGCGTCGGGATGGTGCTCAAGCGACGGGGTCCGAGGTCGTCGTCGTCCCCGTGGTCCTCGGAGCCCGGGACTGCGGACGGTCCTGGGTCAAGCCCTGGCGCCATCGACTCCTCCTCCTCCTCCTCCTCCTCCTCCTCCTCCTCCTCCTCCCTCCTCCCTCCTCCCTCCTCCTCCTCCTCCTCCCTCCTCCTCCTCCTCCTCCCTCCTCCTCCTCCTGCTCCCCCTCCTCCTCCAACTCCGCCTCCTCCACCTCTTCTCCTCCTCCTCCTCCTCCTCCTCCTCCTCCCCCTCCTCCCAGCGCCGCCGTCGAATCAACGCAACTCGCACCCACTATGGTGCACGATGGCCCTCAAGATGGCTCCAGATGCCTCCCAGACGGGACATGACGGTTCTGAGACGTGCCAGGATGGTCCGAAGTCGGCACCGGAGGACCTCAAGACGGCCCAAGATGCCTCCAAGACGCCACGAGACGACTCCAAGAGGGCCCCCAGGAAGGCTCAGGAGACCCAAATCACTGATCATAGGAGGAGAAGGAGGAGGAGGAAGAGGAGGAGGAGGAGGAGGAGCCATAGGTAATGGATTCTTCATCGTTCTCGCCTCGTCGGACTTCCCAAAAGCCCAAGACGGCCCAGGAGGCCCTCAGGATCGCCGCCAGACTCCCCAAGGAGCTCCCAAGACGGCCCCAAAAATGGCCCCAAGACGGCGCCAAGGGATCCTCAAGATGCCCCCATGAATGCGCAAACTGCCTGAAGAGAGCCACAAGATAAACCCCAGAGGGCCCTCCCCAGTATTCCCCCAGTGGCTCCCCCAAGAACTGTGGGAACACCTGGACCTCTGGCATGGCCGCACCTTTCGCTCGACATTTCGCCTGACAGTCGTTTCCAAGGCGGAAGGTAGCGGGCGGCGGTGATTCGCCAGAGGTGTCGTCGATAAGTAACTACCCTTCCTTCTGGGCCGCCCTTACCTGCTGAGACCCAGACCCCAGACGTCGTAATTCTTCCGCGTGGGACCCTCAGGGGTCTGGACCCCTCCCCGGGACCACTGCTTCACCCCGGGCAATGTTTTGATAGCCCCCGGGCCCGGCAGAGGCCCTCAGAAGCCTGACATGGCAAATACTAGGGAACGAAGAACGACACCACATCAACACTCGGATTTGGACGCCCGAAATGGGTACGGAAAGAATGGGTACAATGCCCAACAACAAATGTTGTCCCAAACCAACAGGGCCGCTGTTGGGCAGGCAGCCTTCTGTCTCGAATGGACACAGGCCGCGGCGGCGTGGGCAGCGAGTCCTGCTCAAAATGAACAGGAACTGCTGTTGGGCAGTGTACCCATTCTTTCCGTACCAATTTCGGGCGTCCAGATCGGAAGTCCGCGCGGATTTCCCGGATCCGCGCTGGGCCCCCCCGGCGGATCCGAGAATTTCCGCGCGGACCTCCGGGTGTTTATGCTCTTATGTCCGCCTGCGTTCCCCGAGCTGCCCTCGCGTCGTCGTGTTTCGCGGGTCGGGAGGGGTCCTCCTCCTCCTCCTCCTCCTCCTCCTCCTCCTCCTCCTCCTCCTCCTCCTCCTCCTGCTCCTCCTCCTCCTCCCCCTCCTCCTCCTCCTCCTCCCCCTCCTCCTCCGTGTGGGGATGCACCCCCTGGGCGCGCACTTCCCATACCCTCTGGCCCGCAGCCGCCGTGCCCCTACCCGCGTGCACCCTCGAGCAGTAGCCTCCGACATGCTGCCCCCTTTCCTCCCCGCAGCGCGGGGGGGAGGCCTCCGGCGGTGCCCCGTGCAGCAGATTCCTGCCGAGGCCCTCGCCGCTGTCCTCCAGGCGATCCTCGGTGGGCAGGGCTCAGCGAGGCCTGTCAGCCCCAGCCAAGGCGCACGAGGAGCGACGACACCAAAAACAAGAGAAACAAAAAGAAAGCGGGAAGCCATTAACACCAGCGAACCAGCAGCACCTACCAAAACCAACGAACCCATTAAAACCAACGAGCCAGAACACCCAATAAAGCCAACCAACGAACCCAACAAAGACAGGACCCTGGAAGTCTGCCGACACCGTACGGGCCAACTGCTCAAGCCGTTGTCGTGCGCACCCCCGGCCGGGCCACGCACTCACGCCGCAAGTCAGCCGCAGCAGCACAGAGCAGCCTGGACTCAGAGGCCCCCCGCATTGGGTCCGAGCAGAGGGTGTCGTAGAATGGCGCCGCATCGGCAATGCATCGCCGATGTATCAGCGACGTCGGCGATGCATCGGCGACGCTGGCGTGGAGAAGATCGGGCTCCACATCGAGCCGCATCGCCGACGCGCCGTCGACGTGGCGCAATCCTCTGACTCCATCTCTGGGACGCCCGAAATGGGTACGGACAAAAATGGACACGATGCCCAGCAATACATGTTATCCAGAACCGACAGCGGCCGCTGTCAGCCAGGCGGCCTTCTGTCTCGAATGGACAGCGCCCGCGGCGACAACGACAGCGAGCCCTGCTCAAAATGAGCAGGAAACGCTGTCGGTCTTTGAACCCATTCTTTCCGTACCCACTTCGATCGTCCCGACATCTAATCGGACCACATCTGGGAGGCCCGGAGCCAAGAGCAGAACGATGAGCCGCAGCAACACCTGGGAGGTCGGCGGCGGCGAGGTTCGAGGACCGAGGCCCCAAGAGCTCATTATTGGCCGCCTCGATGGCCCTCCGGGGAAGCCTCCAGAGGGCCTCAAGAGACCTGCGCAGCCCCCGCGGATCTCTGGAGACCTCCAGGGGTCATCGCCGTCGCCGTCGCCGCCGCCGCCGTCGTCGTCGTTGTCGTCGTCGTGTCGCCGCCGCCGTCATCGTCGCCGTCGTCATCGTCGTCGTCGTCGTAGCCGTGGTCGTCGTTGACGTCGGCGTCGTCGTCGTGGACGTCGTGGTCGTCGTGAACATCGTCGTCGCCGTCGTCGTCGTCGTCGTGCTCCTCGTCGTCGTCGTCGTCTTCGTCGTCGTCGTAGACGCCTTCGTCAATGTCGTCGTCGTCGTCGTCGCCGCCACAGCCGTCGTCGTCGTCGTCGCCGTCGCCGTCGTCGTTGCCGTGGACGTAGTCGTCGTGGACGACGACGTCATGGACGTCGAGGACGTCGTCGCCGTCGTGGTCGTCGTGACAGCGGTGGTCTTGGTCGTGGTCGTCGTCGTGGTCCACGTCGTCGTCGTCATCGTAGACGTCGCCGCCGCCGCCGCCGTCGCCGGTCGTCGTCGGCGCGCCCCACTCAACGGACGAAGGTCAAACGCGCGCGGTCGCGGGGCACAACGCTAGGAGAACAGAAGGTGGCATAAACATAAAGACTCGGAGGTCCGCGCGGAAATTCTCGGATCGGCGCTGGACCCCCCCTCCCTGGCGCGCGGAGCGCGCCAGAGGCGGCGCCGGAGGCGCCGCCGGGGGGCCCCAGCGCCGATCCGGGAAATCCGCGTGCACCTCAGAGTTTTTATGCTTGTGTCATCGTTCGTTCCCCGATGCTTAGGTCGGGCATGTCCTCCTAGAGGCGGATTCTGAAAGAAAACTGAAAAATAGTCAAAAAGTTAGATCATATTTTAAGATAGCCGACAACTCGTCCCCATACTATTTTTTGACTAATTTGAGACTTCCCTCCTCTGGAGGGTCCTTCTGTTCATGCCACTTCTTGTTCCCCTGCACGCGCGCCTCGCCTCCGCGCGCCCCCCGGAGCGCAGCCGCCCTGCCGCCGAGACCGCGCGGGCCGCGGCGCCCCGCGGCGCCGAGCTCTCGGGGGCGTCGTCGCCGTCGTCGCCGCCGCCGTCGTCGTCGCCGCCGTCGCCGTCGTCGTGCTCGTCGTCGTCGTCGTCTTCGTCGTCGTCGCCGCCGTCGTCGTCGTGCTCGTCGCCGCCGCTGTCTTCGTCGTCGTCGCCGTCGCCGTCGCCGTCGTCGGCCGAAGGCGCTGGGCCCAGGACAGGTGCAGCCGCCCTCCGTGCACCGCTTCGGGCCTTGGCTCTACCCCGAGGGTGCCACGCGCAGCACCCGGCGCATTTTGGGGCTGCGGGGCTCCGCACGGGCAGGCTGGAGACGTGGGCCAGCGCGCTGGGCCCACACGCAGCGTGCTTCGGGGGGAACGAAGAGGGGGGGATAGCAAAGGGTAGGGTACAATCGGACTTCAGTGGAGAGGACACGCGAGAGGACACAAGAACCTTCCGAGGGCCACATCGCCTTTGGAGTATAAGAAGGCACGTGTCGCGAGGCACCAGGATAAGAGGGTACCCTTGAGCTGGCAGGGTCGACCTACTAATCCGGGCCGACTGTAGAGAATCAGCTCACGTAGTTGATTTCCCCAGCGCCAGACGGCGGCGGGAGGCGCCCATGTATCGAGGAAAGGCCTGGCAGCGGGGCCGAAGCCAGCTGCATGCGGCAGATTTCGTACCCCCCCTTTCCCTATCCCCCCTTTTCGTTCGGCCCGAGTGTTAACACAGACGCTCTGAACACGATAACGTGCTGCGCTTCAAAACGGGCGCACCAGGGGAGGAGGAGGAGGAGGAGGAGGAGGAGGAGGAGGAGGAGGAGGAGGAGGAGGAGGAGGAGGAGGAAAGAAAGGAGGAGGGGACGGTGGAGGGAGGAGGGGGGAGGGGGAAGAGTGGAGGGGGGAGGAGGGAGGAGGAGCAGGGAGCAGGGAGCAGGGAGCAGGGAGCAGGGAACAGCGAGCAGGGAGGAGGGAGGAGGGAAAAAGGAAGGAGGGAGGAGGGAGGGCGGGAGCAGGGAGGAGGTAGGAGGGAGGGAGGAGGGAGAGAGGCGGGAGGAGGAGGAGGAGGAGGAGGAGAAGGAGGAGGGGCAGCCGAGGCGAGGTGGTCAGCTGGCGTCCTCACCCGCGCGCTGCACAATGCGCCCCTTCCGCGGCCGTCCTCTGCCGGCCGCCGGGGGCCTGCGGAAGGGCCCCGGGAGGCCAGACACCAGATGCACGGCCGTGCACCTCCTCCTCCTCCTCCTCCGCCCTCCTCCTCCTCCGCCTCCTCCTCCCCTCCTCCTCCTCCCTCCTCCTCCTCCCTCCTCCTCCTCCTCCTCCTCCTCCTCCTCCTCCTCCGCCCTCCTCCTCCTCCTCCTCCTCCTCCTCCTCCTCCTCCTCCTCCCTCCTCCTCCTCCTCCTCCTCCTCCTCCTCCTCCTCCTCCTCCTCCTCCTCCTCCTCCTCCTCCTCCTCCTCATCCTCCTCCTCCTCCTCCTCCTCCTCCTCCTCCTCCTCCCTCCTCCTCCTCCTCCTCTCCTCCTCCTCCTCCTCCTCCTCCTCCTCCTCCTCCTCCTCCTCCTCCTCCTCCTCCCTCCTCCTCCTCCCCCCCTCCTCCTCCTCCTCCTCCTCCTCCTCCTCCTCCTCCTCTTGCTCCTCCTTTTGCTCCTCCGCCCTCTGAGGGGGGCACCTGGAGCCGCCTCCCTCCCTGAGGGCCCCTTGTGACAGGGGATACGTCGATGCCCAGCGACGTCGGGGCGCGCCAAGGTTTCTGACACCGCGTCGATCGTGCAACCTTGAATCGATCGCGGCCCCGTTCGTTCAAGGTTGAATTCCCTCGGAGGCTGTGGCGTTGCCTTGTCCCTCGGTGCCTCCGCGTCGTTCTAGCATGCGGAGTCCAACCTTCAACCCTCGCTGGCATCGCCAGCGCGCCATCGCCGCATGAACCTACCGTATCCCAGGCTGCTTCGCGGGGTTTTCGAATGGACCCGAGATTTCGGGCCCAACTCGGGGCTGTAGGACAGGGGGGCATCCTTCCTCAACAGGGGTGCGTCCGACCAGCCCCCCAGGGATGTATCCCCGAGTTACCCTCCTCTTCTATGAAGGGGCCTTGGGACACACATATAAATACACACAAATAAAAGGACTCCCCAAATATTTTCCAATATTTTCTGGGTTATTGTCTTCCCCCCCACTTCCCATATTCTTCCCATAGTTTCCTTGGAATCGGCGATTAATTGTGTCTGTGTGTGTGTTTTCCCCTACTGATTCTAAGCGGCCTGATCTGGCGTGGCAAAGTCGGGGGTTTGCGGCGAGAGATCGCCTCCACCCCCTCTCCTTCCCAGACAAGCTCCGATCGAAGACCTTTTTTGTTCCTGTCCGCGGCCCCAGGAGCGCCCGACCCAGGAGGAGGAGGAGGAGGAGGAGGAGGAGGAGGAGGAGGAGGACGAGGAGGAGGAGGAGGAGGAGGAGGAGGGGGGGGAGGAGGAGGAGGAGGGGGAGTAGGAGGAGGGGGGGGGAGGAGGGAGATGACGACGACGACGACGACGACGACGACGACGACGACGACGACGACGACGACGACGACGACGACGACGACGGCGGCGACGACGACGACGACGACGACAGCGTTCCCCGCCTGTATAGCTGGTGGCCCTGGGGCCTGGAGAACGGCCCCCGAGGGCCAAAACTCGTGCGAATCGGAAAAATCAGACCGTCGGAGAGCTGGGCCTCCTGGCTGCCCCGGTACGCAAAGACGCAACGCGCAGCGTGCTGACACGGAGCTCAGCGCGCAGACCGAAAACGCAGGTCTGACGCGGGACGTTCGCCACAACGTGGGCCAAGACGCGGAGCCGGCACGCAGCGTGCCGACGCGGACGTTTGGGGCACGGCGCGCGTCCAGTCTCGGAAAGGGCGCATCGAGGCAGCTGGACTGCTCCTCCTCCTCCTCCTCCTCCTCCTCCTCCTCCTCCTCCTCCTCCTCCTCCTCCTCCTCCTCCTCCTCCTCCTCCTCCTCCTCCTCCTCCTCCTCCTCTCTCCTCCTCCTCCCCCCCGCTTCCTTCCTGGCGAGGGTCGGGGCGGGAGCGCGTCCGGGCTGGTGAGCAGGAAGCTGTCGACCGAGAGGGCGAGGAGGCAGGACGGCGGGCTCTGCGGCGTCTCGGCGGCGTCGGAGGCCCGCTGCACCGAGCGGGTCGCCTGCCTGGGAGGACGCGAAGGCGGGGCGAGGGAGGGGGGCGAGGGGCCCAGGAGGAGGAGGAGGAGGAGGAGGAGGAGGAGGAGGAGGAGGAGGAGGAGGAGGAGGAAGAGAGGCCTAGGAGGAGGAGGAGGAGGAGGAGGAGGCCTAGATAGGGGAGGAGGAGGAGGAGGAGGAGGAGGAGGAGGAGGAGGAGGAGGAGGAGGAGGAAGAGGAGGAGGAGGGGGCGAAGGGGCCCAGATAGGAGGAGGAGGAGGAGGAGGAGGAGGAGGAGGAGGAGGAGGAGGAGGAGGAGGAGGCGAGGGACCCAGATCTCCGACGATCTGACTTCTACTCGCAGGCGCGGCCAGTTTCCTCGATCTCGGCCCCTGGGGGTCCGTCGCAGGGCCCCGGGGCCATTCACTAGAGGGCTCTGGGGCGCCGAAGCTACCCCAGGGAAGGGGGGGGTCTGGAGCTCTGGGGGCGCAGCCTGAGAAGATCGCGGGGTGTCTGGGGAGGGAGAGGGGGGAGAGGGGAGGGAGGCACTACAGGGCAGCTTTTAATACATAGGATTTGTTTTTAAATATGGGATTCTAATACGTGATCAGTATATGAATAAATGTATGCATGAACTCATCGTTGAGGTTTTAACTAATTCCCTGCATTTTTCATACATGATCCGCACGCGGAGCATGTATTAAAAACGTATGGAAAAAAACGGCACTGTACAGTCAACCAGTATAGTAAGGATGCGCGATGAGGATGCAAGGGCCTTTGACGCCCACTTCGAAGCTTTTCGAGCAGGGCGCGGCCAGCGACAGCGGCGAAGGATGAACCGAGGAGGCGAGGATGCAAGGGTACCCTTGCGAAGGTTGCCCATCCTTACTATCATGGTTGACTGTAGGTGCGTTCGCGCCTCGTCTGACATCCTATCCCTCTATCCCATCCCTTCCCACGGCGCTGCTTTCTCACTATCCACGGGCACGTATCACGGCCGACCTGTGACTCCCACAGGAAGATCCCTTCGTGCGATGCGCAATCGGAAAGGGGGAAGCTGCGTGAACAGGAGGCGGCGGGTGAGCTGGAGGATGAGCGGGAGGAAAAGGATGAGGAAGAACATCAGCAGCAGGAACTAAAGCGGAAGGATGAGGAAAAGGAAGACCAGGGGAAGGCGGAGGAAATGAGGGGTCGAAAACGATGAAGAAAGACTCGGATCCAGAAAAGTGGCCCGCGCTGGGGCGAGAGCGCCAAACTGAACGACGGGAGCAAGGCGCGGATTCGAAAATGAGGCCCACGCTGCAGCTGGAGAACGATTTTGAAACACCGAACACCATCGAAGGGTAAAACCATACGAACATAAACAATATAAACAACATTTGAAATCCTCTGTGACAAACACAACGCAGATGGGGGCGGGAGGTCTTCCAGAAAACTTCAGGGAAGGAAAGTAGTATGCAGATTGTTGAATTCTTGAGGAGGAGAGGAGGGAGGGACGATGGGTGCTGGATTCTGGATTGGCCTGCCTCCAAGGAGGCAGGACTGAGAAGAAAAGGTGAACGCACAAGAGTTGAGCTGCATGGGTTGACCACGCAGCCGGGACGCGGTGCTGGTCGGAGGAGGGGGAGGAGGGCGGGGGGCGGGGCAGGGGGCGGGGGGAACGCGGGAGGAGGAGGAGGAGGAGGAGGAGAAGGAGGAGGATACCCAGGGGGGAGAAGGAGAGGAGGAGGAGGAGGAGAGGAGGAGGAGGAGGAGGAGGAGGAGGGGGAAAGAGGGAGGGGAAAGAGGAGGAGGCGGCCAAGCGTTCCGAGGTGGTTCTGTACGCCCTCGGACGCGGGAAGGTGCGCGGCGGGTGGGGCCGCAGCATGCCGCGCCCGCGCGCTGCACCCGCGCAGCGCTCACACCGCGCTGCTCTGCGCTCACACCGCGCAGCGCTCACACTGCGCGCAGTCGCATCAACCGCCGCATCGGCATCTGACGAGCGCGCTCGAGGCGAAAGGAAGGCACCCCGAGCGAGGAGACGCGACGACCGCGAGCTAGAGTTGGCAAAGTGGGCTAGCATTGCATAAGCATAAAAAGGTTCGGAACTCAGCGCGGATTTCTCGGAGGAGGAGGAGGAGGAGGAGGAGGTGGAGGAGGAGGAGGAGGAGGAGGAGGAGGATAATGAGGAGGAGGAAGAGGGGAGGACGAAGAGAATGCGGACGAGGATGAGGAGGGGAGGAGGAGGAGGAGGAGGAGGAGGAGGAGGTGTGGCTTCGATGCTCAACTAGGCCCCCTGCCCTGGCGCGCGGAGCGCGCCAGGGGCGGCCTCCTCCAGAGGCGCCGCCCGGGGAGGGGGGGGGCCAGCGCCGATCCGAGAAACCCGCGCGGCGCGCTGCGTCCTGCCGCTGCAGGGGGGACGAGGGGGCCTCCTCCTCCTCCTTCCTCCTCCTCCTCCTCCCACTCCTTCCTCCTCCTCCTCCTCCTCCTCTCCTCCACTCCTCCTCCTCTCTCCTCCTTCCTCCTCCCCTCTCCCTCATCCTCCTCCTCCTCCTCCTCCTCCTCCTCTCCTCCTCCTCATCCTCCTCCTCTCCTCCTCCTCCTCCTCCTCCTCCTCCTCCTCCTCCCTCCATGAGTGGCCCACGAACGCGGATCAGCCAGCCTGCCGCACACGCTGCCGGCCTCCGCCCGGACAGACGGGGGGTCGCCCGTGAGGCCCGCCAACCCCCGGGAACTGCAGCGGCCAGGGGAGGAGGCACCGCCAGGACATGGAGGGGGCGGCATCCGCGCCTCCCGACCCACCCTGCACAGTTCGCCGACCTCTCTGCGGAAAAATAACCTTCCTCCCACTTGACGGGAAGGAGGCTCCTCTTCTGCCGCAGCTGGCAAGGGGGGAAGAGGAGGAGGAGGAGGAGGAGGAGGAGGAGGAGGAGGAGGAGGAGGAGGAGGGACAACATCAGGAGGATGACTTTGTTTCATCATGGAATATTGCGCACGTGTTGGGGCGATGCTCCCGTACCTTTATGCGTTGACATAATCGGTGCTCAGTTTATCCCAGAAGATTTTTTCAAATGACGAAACCGATACTGCCAGCAACTGTATAGACGTGCTGTGACCGTCCAGCTTGATTGCCGTACGTGGATCGAAGGGGCAACATGTAGGGAACCGAACTCTATACACCGACGCGTATTCCGGGCCTGCTCTGAAACTTGCAAACAATAAAGCGGATCCTGGTGTATACGGGATCCTGGTGTAAACATGTTTCGTTGTTCCCCAATAAAACGGAAAAACAAGTATACACCACACCACCCCGACGTCGTCCTCGACCCTCAAAAACCCTAGGATTGAGAAACAGCCCGCCACTGGTAATGCACAGGTTCCAATATCCGAACATGGACTTTACGCTTCGCGCTCTTTGCCCAAGAGGATTCCACGACACCTCGGCGGCAGCGCCGTGGCACTGGGAGGGTGGCCCAGCGGCCACCTCTCGGAGGCTCCACTCGGCCCGAAGCATAGAGGCCGTTCGGATCAGCTGCCACATGGCCGCTGGAACCCCGACGGCACGCCGCTGTCGGTGTCCACCGCCAAGCCCTCTGGGGCGCACCAAAACAGCGCCCCGCCTTCGACGGTCGAACGACTTGCCATCCCTCCTTGGCAAAGACTGACCGTCCTGGCATCCTTGTAGGTCTACCATGATGTGTCCCTTTGGAAAAGGAGTGTGAGCGAAAGCGGACCCAAAACAATGCGT
>CAUYUJ010014496.1:152500-185000 GCA_963575745.1 Prorocentrum cordatum
CCCGAGCGGCGCGCGCAGGAGGGCCCCCGCGGCCCCCGCGAGGGCGTTCGCGCACTCGAGGTTGCTCCTCGGGAACGGCTTCTTCTCCTTCGAGCTGTTGAGCAAATAGCACCGAGCCTGACCCAGGTCGTCGCACTCCGCGCTGTCGAGTACCACGGCCTCGTCGAGGACCCCCGCCTTGCCGGGTGCCACGACCCCCCGCCGACGGAGCGGCGCGCTTAGCCGCCCCAGACCTCTGACGCTCGGGGCGAGGGGCGGAACCAGCTCCCCCCGACATGGGGGCAGCACGTCGCAGTGCCTCAGGTACAGGGCGAACGGCAACATCGCCACGATGCCCGCGAAGAACGGCTCGCCCTGGAAGACCATTTGGTCAGCCACCGCGGCCGCCATCAGTAGGGGCACGAGCATTGGCGACCGCTCAGGCGCCACCTTGTAGAACCTGGTCTGAGCTCGACGAGCCCCCTGCAGCTCCGCGCCTTACCTGGGCACGCCCAGCCACCGGAAAGCCGCCGCCGCCCTCGTCTTGCTGAAGTCGCTCGCCGAGTGACCCTCGAAGAAGAAATGGGTGGCGTTGCTCGCCGGGGCCGCATCCCGCTCCGTCAGCGACCCCAGCGGCAGGCCCGCGGTCTGGGCCCAGCGCCATAAGCGCGTCGTGCAACGCCTCCACTGGACGAGTCACCGACCGCGCCTCCAGGAAGGTCCGCTTCTCGGCCCCCTTGCGCTGCTCGACCTCGACCTCCCGCGACTTCCCCCGGGCTGCTCCTCTGGCCTAGACGCCGCGTGCGAGGCGTGCCCAGCCGCTGCGCCGACCAGCGTCGCACTGCGACCCAGCGCCCCCCCTGCGCCAGCGTCGCCAGCGGCCCCGGGCGCCGCTGCATCGCCGGCCGAGACGCCGCGGGCGGCACGGGGGCGATGGGGCCGCGGCGATAGCGGACTGCGAGCTCGCGCGCCCATGGCGGCAGGGTCAGGGCCAGGATGCGGCGCCGAAAAAGTGACGGCGAAGAAATGATGATGGCGACGGAGAAGCGCACAGACGCGAGGTTTCGTCCGCTGGGTTTAGCTCGCCCATGATCCAACGCGCGCTGGGCATCGCGTCGGCAGCTAGACATGGGGCACCCCACTGCCCACAGATGCGGCCCATGGCGGACGAGGAGGACATCCCTTTCGCCAGCAGAAGTGCGACGCTCATGGCGCCGACGATGAAAAGCTTTGGCCTGAATTCCGTTTCCGACGTCGTTGATGATCCAAGGCCCACGGCGCCACCCAGGCCTCGAGAATCGGCATCCGATCGGAATTCCACCAGCGGCCAGCGGACACGACCCCCAATCTCCTCTCAAGAGTTCCGAATTGATCTACTTGAAATCTGATGATGGGGAGCTTGCCTCTGGCCGATGTTTTCATCCCTCCCCTGAGATCGCAAATGACTGAGCTGTAGCTCGGCGCGCAGGCGGCATCGGGCGCCGACCCCCCTGACTTGGAGAGGTGCCAGCGCTCGCTCGCGCGCCCAGCAGCTGCTATGAGCGGAGCCGCCCGTTCCCCCCACCGCTACCACCACTGCGCGACCATGGGGCCCCCCCGGCGCCCGACCACGACGCCCCGAGGTTACGGCGCAGCAGACGGCGCGGGGGGGCGCCAATCTCAACTCCCTCCGCACCGCGGGCCAGAGCTCTGACTCAGACTCGCGGCGGCTGCTCGCGAAGGCGCGCGCTCCCCCAGAGACGGCAGCGCACTCTCGCCGCAGGAGAACGACGACCGCCAGGTGGCCCACTCTGATCTCGATGCGCCGCCCTGACGCGCGAGGCCGCCTCAGATGCTCCAGGATGGCCCAGCGGACCCGCCGCGACCTCGGCCTGCCTGGGCCCGCCGGGCTCTCGTCGGGAGAGAAGTCACAGCCGAGGAACTGGCCGCCCAGGCAGATCTCGACGCCGCGGGAGGGGGGCCCTTCGATCAGCAGAGGGCGCCGACGCGCCGAGCTGCCTCCGCCGCGGGCTCCTGCGAGGCCGCGGACGACGAGGTTGTCGAGGTGCTCCGCGTGCACCAGAGGCCGCGCGGGTGGCACTTCCGAGCCGTCCGTCATCCTGTTGGCCTCCGAGATACAGTCGGGGCTTTGACCAAAGGAACCCTAAATAAGGAACGAGGCCCCTTTTTTTCCACAAGTCAAACTTCGATGTCCCGTCGAAAACACCAGGGAAACTAGAGGCAAGCTGCGAAACACTTAAGGAACGCGGAGCCCCTCCCCAACGAAAAGGGCCCCTTCTTCAGGGCCCCGACTGCACCCTGGATCTTGGTGGCCATCGACCCACGCGCCATCCGGCACGCCCACGGGCGCGGCCATGAGGCGCGGGAAGATCGCCCCCCCCCCCCGCTGACCTGCCCCTCGACCGCGGCGGACGCGCCAGCGCCCTGCACGCGGGGGTGAATGGGGCGCAAAGTAGCCTCGGAACTCCTCGGGGAGCTCCAACGTGTAGAAAAAGTTCACGATGTCTACGCCTCCAAACCAGATCGGGACTTCAGCGCCCACCTCGAGCATCGCAGAGCTCTGCCCAGTGGCCAGCTTCACGTCTGGCGAGCCGGAGAAGTACGCTCTGGCCCACTCAGCACCGATGATCTCCCTCTGCTGGTCGCCTTTCCCGCGGATGGCGAACATGCCCACGTCCTCCACGCGGCACTTCCCGAGCTCGATGAGTCCGCGCGCATCGAGCCGCCGGATAAGACTGACAGACCGGCGGCGATTGCGCAAACGAGCATCCGTGAAAACGGCCCTGACACCCGATTCCTTCTCGCGCTGCTCCGCCGCATCTTGCGGCGGAAACCCCTCCTGAATAATCCCCGCAAGCCCCGCGCCTGCTGGCCCATCCAACTCGACGAATGGAACGGAGCGACGTCCACGACCAGGGAGGGCCAGCCGGTCAACATCAAGGTTTGCCAAGGTCGGGGGCTCGCCGTCGTAGCCCATGCGGGGCACAAGCCCCCGCAAGGCTTCCTGGCCGGTCAGCCCTGGCGGTGGGCGACCCACCCTCCGAGCGCATGACTGAAGGCAGTCACGTACCAGATTCTGGCCCTCGGACGCTAGCTTCCTTTGCTCGCCGCCACCGAGCGTCCCAGCGCGCACCCGGTTTGGCGAGCGCAACACGTCACTCGCCCACTCCAACCCATGCCGATGAGCATGGAGTCGCTGGCGCGACCGCCTGGGCCGCGCCGGTCGGGCACCCCACGAACGCCTGAATTGGCCCCTGGAGGACATCGGGCAGTGGGAAAAGTCACGCCGCCGTTTGTCGCCGCGAGCTGGACCAAGAACACGAAGCGCCTCCGCACCACCAGGCCCGCGGACGCGCTCGGGAAAGAGAGTGAGAGAGAGAGAGAGGAACAAAAAAGAGAGAGAGAGAGAGAGAGAGAGACAAAAAAAAGGGAGAGAGAGGTTTTTTATCCTCTCCCGCTGGCGCCCGACCAAGCAGTGTGCCAGGCTTGGCAGTCTCCTCGTAGGGTTTGGAGGCCGCGGCTCGCTCCTCGCGAGCCTCGCTGACCCGTTTGAGCACGCTGGCGCCGCGCTCGACCCCGTTTGACATGTAGTCTAAGAGGTCGGGAGCCACCTTGATGCCGCCGAGCTCCATGTGACTCCCCATGAAGATGCGAGCCTCGCCGTAAAGGCCGACGCGCAGGCCTCCTCGGCCCTTGCCCATGTCGCCCTTCTTGTCCTTGCCATTACTGCTGCCACCGCCACCGCCCATCTCCGAGAAGCTGCACGCGATGAGCTGGGCCTTCGCCACCATCAGCTCGAAGGCCCCCAAGTTCGGGATGTCCAGCCCGTCGCACGTCAGGGCCAGGTGCACCGCCTGCATGATCATGCGGTGCTCGGCGGCGCCCCAGAATTCCATCTTGATACTCTGCGTGTGGATTATGAAGCGGTAATGGTCGATGGCCCCTCTATGCCGTCGGTGGATGAATTCCAGGCACCACAGCATAGTGCGGGTGCCAGGTCTGGGACAGTCCGTGGAGGGGGCCAGCTTGACCGTCTCCAGAACGGTGCGATGGAGAGCCTTAACCCGCTGGCCCCCGACGTTGGTGATGCCCATCAGCCTGGCGCCCCATGCCGCCTCGGCTCCAGCGTGCCCCGCCGGCACGAGGGCGAGGACGACCCACGCCGGAGGTGCGCCGTGGGGTGGCATCGCGCGGGGGCCCTGCACCACGGCCTGGCCCGAGAGAACCACCACACCCCTTGGGCAAAACCCGCCGCGCGTCTCGACCGCGAGCCAGCTGCCAGCGGCTGCCGCGGGCACGCCGGCGGCACCTGGCGTCGCAGCCGCGGCTGCACGGGCCACCCCCCACTGCGGCGGGGGCTGGCCCCACGAGCGGTAGCGCGGCGGCGCCCTCGATCACCGGCGGGAATGGGGGCCATCGTCGTCCTCAGCTGCACGGCGTGGGGGATCGCCTCCGCGGCCCAGCCCGCCACCAGAGCGGCGGCAGGCTCTACAGCGAACTGGTGTAGCACATCCCACGCGTCGCTCCAGGCGGTGAGGCCAACGCTGGTTCGAGAAACGGATCCCGACGATGGCCACGTTGGAGGGGCCGAAGTCCTCGTCGTATACTGGGGAGTCGGGCGTGACGACCAGGTACCAAGTCGCCGATGACGCCAGCACCCCGAACGGGAGGTGCTGGTGCCTCAGGGACTCTGGCGTCGCGCACCGTGGTCCAAGCCACCGCCGACGCAGCCGCCGCCACTGGCCCGGGCAGGACTGGGGCAGGCATCGCCACGGCCCTCCCACGGCCGCCATGGCACAAGTGGCCGAGAGAGAGAGAGAGAGAGAGAGACGATCGCGCAGCTGGCGCCCGCCAGGAGCCACGCCCAAGCCCACAGGCGGCCGCTGCCCGCCGCAGCCACTGGGTCCGCGAGCCCGCACATCGGCTCGGGGAGGGGAGGCGCGCCAGAGCACGCTCTCACCGCTGGTCACGGCGGACAGGCTGGGCACGCGGGCACGGGCGGGCAGCTGCGGGCCCCAACTATCGCGGCAGTCCCTAGAGACCGAACGAGTTCGTAGACGAGATTGAAGCCGAAGTCTATGCCCACGCTGGGCCTCGCTTTGAGCCCAGAGATGACTATGGAAGCAGGTTGTGTTTAGCGGCGTTCGGGCCTTTCTAGATGATTCACATGCGAGCACCTATATGCATACACATATCTATACATAGATATACACGTGGCACCCCGCAGTTGCGGATAAGCGTGAGGGCATCGAGCTCATCGGCAGTCTGCGAGGCTGTGAAGAAGCCAGCCGCAGGCGCATATCTGGTCATGGTCGGCGGCGCGCCGAGGGGGAGTGTTTCAGTGAGGTGCTCGAACTTTGCGCCTCGAGCATCGGTGTTCGAGTCTTTCTGGCCCTCGGGGTCCTCTTCTAAGTCACGGCTGAACGCGACTCGAAAAAATTGTGCGTGTGGACCCGGGAGGGGTCCGAAGGCATCCTTCGGACCGGATCTGGGTTTGGGGGTACGGCGAGGGGGAAGACAGCAGCCTGTCCGTTGCCTCGAGAATCGGTGTTCGAGGCTTTCTGGCCCTCAGGGTCCTCCTCTAAGTCACGGCTGGACGCGACTCGAAAAAGTTGTGCGTTTGGACCCGGGAGGAGTCCGAAGGCTTCCTTCGGGACGGATTTGGGGGGTTTCGGGGTACGGCGAGGGGGAAGACAGCAGCTTGTCCGTTGTGCCATCACTGTTTCTTATGTTGTGGGAGGGCGGGTGGGAATGGGCATGCCATGCTTGAGTCGCTCGAGCTGGCTAGCTTGATCTTTATCTCACACACACATTGCGCAACGATCTCTCCACAGGCGACGAATTATCGTCAAAGCAACGTTGGTGCGTCGGGGGTGAGTCGCAGGGTGGGTCGCTTGGTGGATCTCGGGCCGAGTCGCGGGGGGGGGCGGGCTGGTCGCGGGCGAGGACGACGACAACAACAACAACAACAACAACAATTACTAGCACGTGGGGACACTCCGTTCTCACCAGTGCCAGGGTTTTCATAGGAGGCGGGCAATACCCCCACTTTGTGGGGGGGCCGGTTCAAGCTCTACCAAATTTCCAAACGACTCTTCGCCACCACCCACACCCAGCTTCCCGCCCTATGACGTTCGGACACTTCACTTCGTGGCATGCGGACGACCGTGGCTACTATTCAGGGCCCCGCGGCCGACGACGACGGCGTGCGCGCGCGAAGAAAAAACGAATGTGTCCCGCATGGTATTATTTGACAGGGATGATGGCCCTGGCAGGTGCGCAACCGTTGTTGCAGAAGTTCGAAAAAGTTGCTCGCAAAAGCCCGTTTGACAGAAATGTTTAAAAAGTGTTGGGTTTCCTACGAATCCGCAAGAGCGCGCGGGATGAAATTTTGACATTTTTTGTTTGAAAAACCATTGGTTTTTTGATGTTTTTATGTTAAAATCGCTACGAAAACTAAGGTTTTGGAAGGATTTCGTCTTGCGCGCGCGAATGTCCACTTTACCTTATTTTTTGCAAGGGATTCTTGAAGTTTGGTTATGTTAGAACAAGAAATGTCCACTTTAGCTTATTTTTTGCAAGGGAAAACGGGGGACAACAAAACAACCGGATCCGGACACCCACGTTTTGCCTGAGACTTCCTCACGAAAATGATGAAAATGTGGCTGCGGCCTAGGCGCGGCGAGGGGGCCGCGCACCAGGGGTCCCAACAATAATTATTCTTTAGAATAAATAATGTTCAACAACAACAACAACAACAACAACAACAACAACAATCACTTTACCCGAACGCTCAGTGTTCTCACCAGTGCCAGGGTTTTCATGCGACGCCAGCCAATACCCCCACTTTGTGGGGGGGCAGTGCAAGCTCTACCAAATATCCACACGACTCTTCGCCACCACCCACACCCAGCTTCCCGCCCTATGACGTTCGGACACTTCACTTCGTGGCCTGCGGACGACCGTGGCTACTACACTGGCGTGGAGTACACACCCACAGAAGTTGTTAGGACAGCGCGCGCGGGTAGAAATTTTGAAAAGTCGTGCAGGTGTTTTTCGAGGACCTACGGTGCGATTCGTGTGATTTTATGATGCGCGGTGCTAAAATTCTTAAGAAGCCCAATGGTTTTTGGAGATTTCGGCGTGCGCGCGCGAAGAAAAAACGAATGTGTCCCGCATGGTATTATTTGACAGGGATGATGGCCCTGGCAGGTGCGCAACCGTTGTCGCAGAAGTTCGAAAAAGTTGCTCGCAAAAGCCCGTTTGACAGAAATGTTTAAAAAGTGTTGGGTTTCCTACGAATCCGCAAGAGCGCGCGGGATGAGATTTTGACAATTTTTTGTTGAAAAACCATTGGTTTTTTGATGTTTTTATGTTAAAATCGCTGCGAACACTAAGCTTTTGGAAGGATTTCGTCTTGCGCGCGCGAATGTCCACTTTACCTTATTTTTTGCAAGGGATTCTTGAAATTTGATTATATTAGAACAAGAAATGTCATTTTATAGTGTTTTTTGCAAGGGAAAGCGGGGGGGAACAAAACAACCGGATCTTGATCACATCGAATTACCTGAGGCTTCCTCACGAAAATGATGAAAATGTAGCTGCGGCCTAGGCGGCGCAGGGGGGCCGTGCACCAGGGGTCCCAACAATAATTATTCTTTAGAATTAATAATGTTCAACAACAACAACAACAATCATTGCACCCTCATGCGCGATGTTTCCACACGAAGCATGCGACCATCATGATAACCATCCACATCATGGGGGACTCTTGTTCTATAGCGGGGTCCGTTATTCCCATTCCCAGATATCCCGCCCAATGAGGTCTTGCAAAAACCTCCCCCGAGGAATTTCAACAGATCCCGCCTCGAAAACACATGCCCGCGCGCCGATGCGAGACCGCCAGTGGAACCCTAGCGAAGGTAAAGCACAAGGAAATATCGAACAACAGGAATGACTTGGTTGGGATGGGGGCTGTCGGCGGTGAGGCAAGGACCTGGCCCTGAATAGACAGGGAGGAAGTCTCGAGCAGGGCTGCTGTTGTTACTGGGATGGGCGCCAATGCTGAAGAGAGTAGGGCGCTAGCCCAGCGTAAAAAAACGAAGTCTCGAGCGGGAACGCTGGTTTTGTTGGGACGGCGGCTTTCGGCGGCGAGGAGGAACACCGCCTTGAGTAAGAAGGGGGGAAGCATCGAGCGGGAGCCGTGGTTTTGTCGGGACGGGGGTTCTCGGCGGCGAGGAACAGCACCGTCTTCAGGAAAAAAAGTCTCGAGCGGGAGCGTTGTTCTTGCTGGGAGCGGCGCCAATTCAAAAGAGAGTAGGGCGCCTGTCCAGCGTGAAACAAGAGGAAGTCTCGGGCGAGAGTGCTGGTTTTGTCGGGGCGGCGGTCTTCGGCGGCGAGGAGGAACACTGCCTTGAGTAAGAAGGGGGGAAGCATCGAGCGGGAGCCGTGGTTTTGTCGGGACGGGGGTTCTCGGCGGCGAGGAACAGCACCGTCTTCAGGAAAAAGGGCGGGAGCCTCGAACGGGAGCGTTGTTCTTGCTGGGAGCGGCGCCAATTCAAAAGAGAGTAGGGCGCCTGTCCAGCGTGAAACAAGAGGAAGTCTCGGGCGAGAGTGCTGGTTTTGTCGGGGCGGCGGTCTTCGGCGGCGAGGAGGAACACTGCCTTGAGTAAGAAGGGGGGAAGCATCGAGCGGGAGAGTTGTTTTTGCTGGGGGCGGCGCCGACGAGAGAAAGACTAGCGCGCCAGTCCAAGGAAAAACGGGAGGAAGTCTCGAGCGGGAGCGCTGGTTTTGTTTAGAACGGCGGCTTTCGGCGGCGAGCAAGAACACCAGCCCTAAGTATAAAGGGGGAAGTCTCGAGCGGGAGCGTTGTTGTTGTTGGGGGGCCGGTTTTGGCGGTCCCCCAAACCGCTCGAGCGTGAGCCTGATTTTCAATTGAAAATGTAGCCGGCGCCTCGGCAAGAGCGCCAGGGCGCCTGTAAGGGGTCGAAGAATAATAAATGTTTAATAATTAACACTCAACGACAACAACAACAACAACAACAACAACCACAACTACAACGACAACGACCACAACAACGACAACGACACCGACAACAACAACAACAACAACAACAACAACAACAGCAACAACAACAACAACAACAATCATTTTACCCGAACGCGTGGTGTTCTCCCCAGTGCCAGGGTTTTCATACGACACCAGGCAATACCCCCACTTCGTGGGGGGGCATTACAAGCTCTACCAAATATCCAAACGACTCTTCGCGACCACCCAAACCCAGCTTCCCGCCCTATGACGTTGGGACACTTCACTTCGTGGCGTGCGGACGACCGTGGCTACTACACTGGCGTGGGGTACACACCCACAGAACTTGGTCACTTATTCGGGGCGCGCATGTGCCCAGCATGGTGCAATTGTGCCATACAATACATAATACAGAGAGACGAATGTGTCCCGCATGGTATTATTTGACAGGGATGATGGCCCTGGCAGGTGCGCAACCGTTGTCGCAGAAGTTCGAAAAAGTTGCTCGCAAAAGCCCGTTTGACAGAAATGTTTAAAAAGTGTTGGGTTTCCTACGAATCCGCAAGAGCGCGCGGGATGAGATTTTGACATTTTTTGTGTTGAAAAACCATTGGTTTTTTGATGTTTTTATGTTAAAATCGCTCCGAACACTAAGCTTTTGGAAGGATTTCGTCTTGCGCGCGCGAATGTCCACTTTACCTTATTTTTTGCAAGGGATTCTTGAAATTTGATTATATTAGAACAAGAAATGTCATTTTATAGTGTTTTTTGCAAGGGAAAGCGGGGGGGAACAAAACAACCGGATCTTGATCACATCGAATTACCTGAGGCTTCCTCACGAAAATGATGAAAATGTAGCTGCGGCCTAGGCGGCGCAGGGGGGCCGTGCACCAGGGGCCCAACAATAATTATTCTTTAGAATTAATAATGTTCAACAACAACAACAACAACAACAACAGCAACAGCAACACCAACAACAACAACTCCTCCGACTACTACTACTACAACTACGACTACTACTACTACTAATACTAACTACTACTACTACTACTACTACTACTACTACTACTAACTACTACTACTACGACTAATACTACTACTTACTACTACTGCTACTACTACTACACTACTACTACTATACTACTACTACTAATACTACAACTACTACTACTACTACTACTACTACTACTACTACTATACTACTAACTACTACTACTACTACTACTACTACTACTACTACTACTACTACTACTACTACTACTACTACCACTACTACTACTACTACTACTACTACTACTACTACTACTACTACTACTACTACTACAGCAACAGCAACAGCAACAGCAACAACACCAACACAAACACCAACACCACCAACAACAACAACAACGCAATAACAATCCGCACCGCGGAGCCACGCAGCCGGGGACAGTGAATGACTAGTCGACCCCCTCACTCTAAGAAGTGTTGACAGACATATACATGCGTGTACGTATACATATATCGGGGATGGACAGACCTCCCTTTAGTAAAACGTGGTTTAGTGAAAACGACCTGAGGCCCAAACCTGGCGGGCGCAACCCCGGAAAATAACGGCCGCGGCGCCCTCTCGAGAACCGAAAACGGACAATTCACTAATCGACGTGTCACTGTTGGGGGTTCTGTCCACCCACGAATATAGCTATATACACATGTGCACACCCTTCGAGTACAAGTATCAAGTGAATGCATATGGACATGTACACCTCTACCCATAGGAAGGCACATGAGCAAGAGCCGCGAGTTTCCCAGACACGCTCAAATGCCTACTGAAAACAGCATTCGCTCTCGCTCGGGCTAGGCAGCGCTGTGCGAATTCGAGCGCCTCGATCTGCCAGGCCCGCGCCATGTCACGGGGCGGAGTCCGTAGAGACGCTGTCGGTCTGCTCGACCGCCTCCTTCTCGACCATGGCCTGCAGCTTGCCTCTGCGAGCGAAGAGCTCATCCATGCGCCTCTCTATGGTAAGGCTCGTCTCCAGCAGCCTGGACCGAGCCTGCTCCCTCACGGCGTCGGCACCGCCCGACGAGGAGGCCTCTGAGGGCGTGCTGAGCACCAGCCGGCGCAGGCTCGCTGCGGCGGCCGCCGAACTGCGCTCTCCTGAGGGAGCAGGTGATACGGTGAGGAATGACCAGCCTGGAACATATCCCTATCCCTATGGTGGGCATCGCCACATCACGATGGCGATCTTAGGGATTCCCTCAGTTTCTGAGGGTGCATCCCTAAGATTGTCATCGCCTTTTGGCGTGTCAATCTCAGGGATAGGGATACTCTGTGTCCCTCAATAGTTCTGGGGGTACCTGTAGTCCGGGGTGGGTACCTGTAGTCCGAAGGGGGGGGTCCAGTAGTCCGGGGGGGGGTTACCTGTAGTCCGGGGAAGGGGTTCCGGGGGGGGTACCTGTAGTCCGGGGGTGGGGCCGCGCGGGGGTACCCGTAGTCCGGGGGGGCGCGCATATTATTCGTCGAAGCACGCGTGGCTCCACGCGCACGGGTTTCGGCGCGCGGGTGTCTGCGCGCGCGGGACTGCACGCGCATCGTTGCACGCGTCACGCGCACGCGCATGCGCGCCGACACGCGCGAACACACGCTTCCCGTCAGTCCGACAGTCAGTGTCTCTCTTTCTCTCCCAATATCTCTGTTCCTCCCTTCCTCCCTACTCGTGTGCCTCTTTTTCTGTAGATGTCTCTTTCCTTTTGTCGTTCTGTCCCTGTTTCGATGCCCATTCGTCCCTCGATAGTGCCCCGTCTCGACCGCTGACCCAATGTGGGCGATGGGTGGAAATGTGCAGAGACATGCTTGGTGGGCCGCTTTGGCTCCCAGGGGATAGCGAATTGACGGGGTCCTGTAGCTTCGGAGAGGATTTGTAGCGCCCAACGGGGGTACCTGTAGTCCAGGGGGGGGTACCTGTAGTCCGGGGAGGGGTACCTGTAGTCGGGGGGGGGGGGTACGGGGAGAAGCACCTGTAGTTCGGGGAGGGGTACCTGTAGTCCGGGGGGGAGGTACCTGTAGTTGGGGGGGGGGTACCTGTAGTCTAGGGGGGTGTACGGAAGGGGTACCTGTAGTTCCAAGGGGGTACCAGTAGTCCGGGGACCCAGGACTATTGAGGGGGAGGGGGAGGAGGAGGAGGAGGAGGAGGACGAGGAGGAGGAGGAGGAGGAGGAGGAGGAGGAGGGGGAGGAGGACTCAAAGTAAGTTCGAGGCTGGCGAAGGAACCTCTGCTTCGCGTGTCGCGGCAGCAGCCCCGGCGACCCGCTGCGCATGCCCTGCGGGCGGAGAGCGTGTCGCCGCGCTCCGCGGGGCGGGTGGGAGATGCTCTCGACGCTGACGCTCGGGGCCAGGACTACAGTCAAAACGTATAGTAAGGACGCGAGGTAAGGACGCAAGGCCCTTGGAGGCCAATGTTGGGTTTTTTAGGGCGGCGGGCGACCAGTGATAATGGCAAGGACGAGCCTCAGAGGCAAGGACACAAGGGTACCCGAGATGAAGGCGCGCGTCCTTACTAGGCGCGTTGACTGTATGTTGCTCCCATGGTACTTAAGGACCACATGTCAGAAATGACTCTGAGCACCCGGAGAAAAGTGTCGAAAGAGTGTCGCGAGAGTGTCGACACAGTGTCGGAGGAGTGTCTACCAGGGCCCGGCACGTGAAAATCCCGGAGTGTTCGGGTAATTTTCTGGTGCTCGAAATTCCTTCTGGTGGTCAAGGCTAAAGTAGGCTGGAGCATCATAAGACCAGGACTTGGTCAGCGTCTCGCGCCGAGGCGCGGTGGAACAAGACCGGCGGCGCGATGCGCTAAGCACAAGTCCCCGACTGCAGGCAACCGCATGGCGGGCTCCAGAAACCCAGAACCAAAAAAAGCGATCATCTCTGTCGGGGATCTTCTGACCCGGGTCAATCCAGACCCGGGTCAGCAGGAAACCAAAAACTGCAATGCAGGAAAAAAAACTGCAACGCAGGTCTTCGCAAACCCGGGTCAGCCAATAGGCGCGGCCGCCTCGCGGCCACGAGCGGCTCGCTAACCCGGGTCAGCCAGAGGGGGTCTTCGCAGGATCCTGCAGGATCCGGCGGGCTGACCCCCGTCTGCACTGACCCCCGAAGAAGAGATGCCGAGTCCAAGAAGAGATGCCGACTCCTTCGATCCTCGACGGCGAGGCCCCGTCTGGAGCACCCCACACGTCAACCATATGTACCCCTGCAGCGCGGACTCCTCCCCCAAGACTGCCGGGGCTGGGAAGTTGAAGAATGCTTGCAGCCACGGGAACCCCAGCTGGGGTATCAGACGCCCCAGCGTCGACCAGACCCGCTGGGGGTAGGGGTTCGCAGGTAGTCGCGAAGGGGAGACGAGAGGGGGGAACGTCACAATGCGCTGTGAGGCGCCGAGGACAACTGCACCGGACCGCCTGGCCCTCCCATGTCCGACTCTCCCTGCGGTTCTCGCGCTCCCCACCACAGCTCCTTCCCTGTCTCGTCTGCCATTCCATTCCCGCTCCATCCACAATTACTCAATATGAATACTACTCTCCCTCTTCCCCTGATGACGGTTTGAAAGTGTTAGCCTGTTAGCCCCCCCCCCCGCGTGCTGTTTTTTTACACAGGATTCCCCGGAGTTGGGTTTTCGCATGCATCTTTTCTTTTTCCAAAATGCTGCTCTAGCTGAGGCGCCGGCCTCATTTTCGGGCCCCGCTCGTTCCGAATCGTGCTCCCGCTGCAGCGCTGGCCTCATTTCCGTGCTTCCGCTCGTTCCGAATCGTGCTCCCGCTGCAGCTCTGGCCTCATTTCCGCGCTTCCGCTCGTTCCGACTCGTGCTCCCGCTGCAGCGCTGGCGTCATTTCCCGTGCCATGCCACGGCATGCAATGCAATGCTAGGTTGATACTACGCTTTGCGGTGCTCTTCTACGCCATGCCATGCCGTGCTCTGCAATGCATCACGTACCCTTTCGGGATCACTCCCCTGCTCGACATCCGACTGTGCGAGTAGAGAGGGGATCTACGCCATGGTAAGGGATGGGAGGGAGGGGTAGGATGTCAGATATGACGCGAGCGCACCTAGCTTGCCTTCTGCCCCTCTCCTTCCTCCCCCTCCTCCCTTCGAGCGGCGTGCAAGAAGAGGCAGGGCACAGGGGGCGGCAGTCTAAGAGGGCAGGGGGGCTTCTTGGAAGAAGCTGGCCCGCTCAAACATCATGTTCCTGCTGGTTCTGGTCCAGAAATATGGGAGGCCCTCCTACAAGGCCGCCCCCCTCCCAGGGCCCCCTTGTGCGCGCCGCCAACCTCTTCCCCAGGCCTTCAACGTCGTGCTTTGATTTAATAGTCGTCCCCCCCCTTATCCCCGGACCCCTAGACAGCCTCCCTGGGGCATTGTGTTCGCCGCGAACCGCTGTCGGGTTGTCCTGGAGCCTGCAAGCGGCCCCCGAGCTTGGAATTAGAGCAAAGAGCGGCGGGGCTGAAAGTACCGCCACGTCGGAGGTCTACGAACCTCCTGCCAGCTTCTCCTCCTCCTCCTCCTCCACCTCCTCCTCCTCCTTCTCCTCCTCCTCTTCCTCTTCCTCCTCCACTTCCTCCTCCTCCTCCTCCTCCTCCTCCTCCTCCTCCTCGCCCTCCTCCTTCTCCTCATCCTCCCTCCTCCTCCTCCTCCTCCTCCTCCTCCTCCTCCTCCTGCTCCACCTCCTCCTCCTCCTCCTCCTCCTCCTCCTCCTCCTCCTCCTCCTCCTCCTCCTCCTCCACCACTTTCTCTTCCTCCCTCTTTCTCCTCGCCCTCGACCGTCACATCCTCTTCTTCTCTGCCATCCCTTTCCCTTTTGTGCCACCGTGTCTCTGGGCGCGGAGTGGGCGTGCCCTCAGGTCCTCTCCCCAGTTCTCAAAGCCTCAGTCCTCACCCCCGACGAGTCTCTTCATGGCCTGGACCCCGAACTGCCAAATCTGGCGGGGCGCGTCGCGTGCCCCCTGCGCTCCGGCGCCTCTTGTCACATGACTTTTTGGGACACGAGAGCCCCAAGAGTCCCCCAAGACGGTCCGAGAGGGCCTCGAGACGCCTACAAATCGCTCCAAGACGTCCAGAGTGGCCCCTAATACGGTCCAAGAGGCCCCCAAGACGCCCCAAGAGGCCTCCAAGCGGCCCCCCGAGAATGCCCCCAAAGGGCAAAATCATTGATTCGCCGCAGGTTGTTGCAAGTGTTTGGTCTTTTTGCCTTTTCCAAGATAGCCAAAGAGGTTCCCAAGATCACCGCAAGATGTCCCAAGAGGCCCAAGACGGTCCCAAGACTGCCCAAGAGGGCCCCAAAGCAAGGCGGCCCCAAGAAGGGGCCAAGATAGAAAGCCCGAACGGACATTTCGAGCCCTCGGCCCCGAGGGTCCCCCAGGAGGCCCCAAGAGGCCCCAAGAAGCCCCCAAGAGACCCCCAAGAGGAGAGTCTCCAAAACTGCTCCCACAAGGCCCCCGAGAGCGCTCCGAAGAGACCCGAAGACACATCCAAAAGAACTCTGACGCACAACCCAGGCACGGTGGCGGGATGGGCCGAGGCCATTAGATCCGCCGCCCCCTGTCGATTCATCGCAGGGGTGCCTGGCGTGCTGAACCCTGACGGTTTGGGCCTTGGTTCTTTTTCCAAAAGTACTCCCCTTGGGGCTTCGGCCCGTCCCGCTGGCCACTCGAAAAGATTGCCCAGGACCTCAATCCCCAACAAAATCCTCCAAGACGGCTCAAGATGGCCTCCAAGATGGTCACGTTGGCCCAAGATGGCCTCCAAGATGGTCCAAGATGGCCTCCAAGTCCGCCCAAGATGGTCCAAGACGCCTCCAAGACGGCCCAAGAGAGTCCAAGATACCTCCAAGGTCGCCCGAGAAACCTCCAAGACGGCCCAACACGACACAAGAGGC
The DNA here is from genome assembly GCA_963575745.1 of Prorocentrum cordatum. NCBI lineage: Eukaryota > Dinophyceae > Prorocentrales > Prorocentraceae > Prorocentrum > Prorocentrum cordatum. The sequence continues at coordinate 168,417 of CAUYUJ010014496.1, forward strand.
CTCCAAGAGGTCCTCCAGGAAAGGCCCGAAGAGGCCAAATTCATTGATTCGCCTTACGTGTTTGAAGGATGTGGCCTCCAAGATCGCCCCAAGATCGCCCCAGAGGTCTCCAAGATGGCCCCATGACGGCCCAAGAGGCCCCCAAGATGCCCCCAAGAGGGCCCCAAGAGGGCCCCAAGAGGGCCCAAGAGGCCTCCAAGACGCCCAAGGTGGCCTCCAAGACGGCTAAGATGGCCCCAAGATGCCTCCAAAACGGCCCAAGAGATGGCCTCCAAATGGCCGAAGACGGCCCAACAGGCCCCCAAGAGGCCTCCAAGACGGCACAAGAGGCCTCCAAGAGGTCCTCCAGGAAGGCCCGAAGAGGCGAAACTCATTGATTCCCCTTCCGTGGTTGAAGGATGTTGGCATTTTCGCATGTTCGGCCTTCCGACGGCTCAAGACGGCCCAAGAGGCCCCCAAGATCGCCCACGAGGCCTCCAAGTTGGCCCCATGACGGCCCAAGAGGCCCCCAAGACGGCCCCAAGAGGGCCCAAGAGGCCTCCAAGACTGCCAAAAGGGCTTCCAAGACGGCTACGATGGCTCCAAGATGCCTCCCAGGCGGCCCAAGAGGCACCCAAGACGGCCTAAGATGGCCTCAAAATGGCCCAAGACGGCCCAAGAGGTCCCAAGGGGCGCCCAAGACGGCCCAAAAGGCGTCCAGGAGGTCTTCCAGGAGGGCACGAAGAGGCCAAAATCACTGATTTCCCTGAAGTGGTTTGGAGATGTTTGCAGTTGCTTCTTCTCAGCATTCCGACGGCTCAAGGCGGCGCAAGAGGCCCGCAAGATCGCCCAAGGGGCCTCCAAGATGGCCCCATGACGGCCCAAAAGGCCCCCAAGACGGCCCCAAGAGGGCCCCAAAACGCCCCAAGAGGCATCCAAGACGCCCAAGATGGTCTCTAAGAACCCGTGGTATGCCCCAAGAGGACCCCAAGACGACCCAGACAGGCCCCCAAGACGGCTTCCGACGGCGTCAGACAAGCCAGGAACGCCCTAAGACGGCCAAAGACGCCCCCAGGAAGCCTCCAAAGGCCCACAAAAACCCGTCAAGGGGCCCACAGGAAGCTCGCAGGAGGCCCAAAGAGTGCCCCAAGAGGCGCCCAAGAGGCCTCCTCCTCCTCCTCCTCCTCCTCCTCCTCCTCCTCCTCCTCCTCCTCCTCCTCCTCCTCATCCTCATCATCATCATCATCATCATCATCATCATCCTTGTTTGTTCCTCATCCTCCCCCTCCTCCTCCTCGTGCTCCCCCACGCGTTCCCCGCAGTCTTTCCAAACCAACTCGGAGAACAGCTGGCCCGATAGCTCGGCCAAGCTCTGGCCCAGCTGTCGGCCACAGAGGCGCTTCCAAAGGGGCAGGGGGCGGCGGTGATTCGCCGTAGGCGTCTTCGATAAATAAATCCTCTCTGTCGCACCCCAGACGTGTCGATAGGGCGGCCTGGGCGTTTCGCCAGAGACGTCCTCACCATGTATGGTCATGGACCTTGAAATCTGCAACATTTTAACAGATGGGATGGCTGGTCGTTTTGAAAATGTGGCTATCGCCTGAACACCGTGCGCATTAGTCTGAGAAGTTTGCAACAGCTTCAAGGATAGAGGGCACGTCCGTTTCAAAATGTGGCTCTCGCCCTAACGCTGCGCACAGTCGTCTTAAACGGTTTCAACAGATTCACTGATGGAGGGCAGCTCCGTTTCAAAACATTGCTCTCGCCTTAGCGCCGAACGCATTCGTCTGAAAAGTGTGCAGCAGGGTCAAGAATTCGTATGGCTTAAGACTCAGGAAGCGCATTCTGGTACAACTTAGGAGTGCGAGGACGCAGCAATCACGTTGATTCGAAGTGTTGAAATCGAAGGAGAAATGTTCCTGCACGGTTTAGGACGGTCAGGACGCAACAGTCACGTTGATCTGCGGCGCTGAATTCCCAAGAATTGTGTTTTGACACGATTGGGATCTACCAGACGGCTGTCTTCTAATGAGCCACACCCCGCAATGAAAAAAACATTCCTCGGTGACCCATTGAGCGGAACTCGGAGGGAGAGCTTACTGCAACATCTTTGCCCTGTCTTGGATGTACTGGTCCTCATCCTTCTCTTCATCATCATCCGCACTCTTCCTCGCTCACTCATTCAGGGGGGAAAACAAGCACCGATGCCGTGACTCCCCAGACCTCTCCAGGCGTGCGTTTTGACAAACATGTCGTAGCGAGTCCAGCGATGGCGACGACGGCTCGCCAAGACGAGCAGCGGTCCAGACATCGTTTCCTCCTCTGGCTTTTTCCTCCTTCTCCTCCTTCTCTTTCTCCGCCTCCTCCCGAGGCGCTTAAACACTAACGGCATGAGGTCCCTGCGGGTGCTGCCCTCCCCCACAGGGCTGGTCGACCCTCGGGGTTTGATCAAACTAGTGAGCCTGTTGAAGGTCATCGCTGGCTGAACAGGGGTCGCCTCCTCTCCTCCGCCGGCTCCTCCGCCTCCTCGCCTCCTCCCTCCTCCCCAGGACCCCGGACGTTGCGTTTCTTTTACCACGCGGACCCGCGGAGGTCTGGAGTCTGCAGTTTTCCCCCAGCACCGGCTTCTCCTTCCGAGCCTCGGGGATCAGCTGACCCGGGTCAACGGGTCCATCCAGGCCCAGAGCAGTCGGGCCCTGCAGGATCATCCGAGCTCCTGCGGGATCCTGCCGGATCCTGTACACCAAAGCCCTGGTCAGGGCACCCCTGGCCCCTGCAGGATCCTGCAGGATCTGGCGCCATGACGGACCCCGGTTGCATCGACCCCCGCCTCTTGAGTCCCGGTGCGGGTTGTTGGCCCCCCGGGGGACGCTCCCGCGCTCCCGCTCGAGCGGGGGCCCGCATCCACCCACGCGCACTCATAACCCCGTCCGTTCCCCCATATATGGGTATGGGTGTGTACGGGTGGGTGCTGTTCGCTCGTCCTCCTCTGGGCGGAGAAGGACGTGCCAATACCGCTATACTTCCCAGGACCTCTCCCCGGGGGCGCGCCCTGCCCGGGCGGTCGAGGCGCACCCGGCCGCGGCGACGAAGGGCGGGCAACGGTATCGGTACGCGTGCGTTTCTCCTCTGATGTACCAGGCGTCCCTTTGCATGCACATCGCCTTCGGCACCGCCTGATTCCGGGGCTTTGCCCTCTCTTGGCCTTGACGTGAGGCCCCTCCTTCTGCCCCCCCCTCTCGTGAATTCAAGCCGTGCGCGGCCCGCTTAGCTTCGACCGGAAGAGGTGCGCTCTCGACCCGCGGATCAAAAAAGTTCCTCCTCTGATCCTCCTCCGAGGCCTCCCCAAACATCCGACATCTTGATCTGCCCATGCGCGCTCCCCGGAGGTCGGGCCCCTGCCCCATGCAGGACTGACATTTGTTTGATCCGCAGGGCGAGAGCGAACCTCTTCCGCTGAAAGCTAAGCGGGACGAGCACAGCTTTCATTCGCAGAGAAAGGGCGGAAGAAGGCGGGGCCTCACTCAGGCCTCCCCAAACATCCGACATCTTGATTTGCCCATGCGCGCTCCCCAGAGGTCCCGGCCCCTGCCCCAGGACTGGCGTTTCGCTCCTCCCAGCGACGTCTTGGACGGCCCCGGGGGCCCGGCGGGGGCCCCAGATCTCGAGACCCCTCCGCCTCGAGCTTCGCAAGACGTTGGAGGTCTGGGTTTACTGGGCATTTTCTTTGGGTGGAGGGCTCGGGGTGAAATCCATATGATTTTTGCACCTTGAAAATCAATCCGTCCTGTGATTCACCTTCTGCAGATTCAACCTGCAGATTCAACCTCGAAAATCAATCGGAACGGCATTTCAAATTTCACCCTTTGCCCTCCACCCAAAGAAAATGCTCGGGTTTAGGTCGGGCATGTCCCTCTACAGGCGTACTTTGGACGAAAAATAAAAAACGGCCCAAAACAGGTTCGAAAATGCCCACGAACAGTCGAGAACTCGTCCCCATACTATGCTTTGACTAGTGTTGAATCTTCCTCCTCGAGAGGGACATGCCCGACCTGAGTCTGGGTCCTCCTCCTCCTCTCGGCGGTTCAGAGATGGGGTCCTGAGGGATGGGATCCTGAGGACAGGGTGCCTCAAACAACGTATAAGGCTACCCTTCGACCCCTTCCTATCCTCAGGAACCCATCTCTCGGGACCCCACCTCTGAACCGCCGATCCTCCTCCTCCGAGGACTCCCGGCTGCTGGCACCCCGCAGACGCGACCGGCGTGGAGGAGCCGCCGGCCGGCCAGGCAGCAGGCCCGGGGCGCCGCACGGCCCCGGCGGCGGCGCGCTGCAGGGCCTGGCGCGGTGCCGGCGCGGGAGGCCTTAACTCGGGCATGTCCCTCCAGAGGAGGCAAATCTAGAAATAGCCAAGAAGTAGTATGGGGACGCGTTCTCGGCTATCTTAAAATATGTTCTAACTTCTTTGGACTAGTTCTCATTTGTTCGTTCAAAATCCGCCTCTATGAGGACATTTCCGACCTAACCATAGGGAAATCTAAAAATAGTAAAAACATAATATGGGGACGAGTGCTCGGCTATCTTAAAATCTGTTCTAACTTTGATTGACTAGTTTTCATTTGTCGTTCTCAAAATCCGCCTCTGGGAGGCGATGCCCGACCTAAGCATAGGGGAACGAACGGTGACATGAGCATAAAAACTCTGAGGCCCGCGTGGGTTTCTCGGATCGGCGCTGGGCCCCCCTGGCGGCGCCTCTGGCGCTGCCCCTGGCGCGCTCAGCGCGCCAGGGAGGGGGGTTCAGCGCCGATCCGAGAAATCCGCGCGGACCTCAGAGCTGTTATGTTTATGTTGGCACACCCCTCACGCGCTTCGTGGCCCCATAGGGAGCTCCACTGAAGGCCCCAGCGGCACAGCCCGAATGGCGTACCCCAGGCCCCTGGAGGCCGAAAATTGCGACAAACCTCCGCCTGGAATCTTCTCCGTCGGGCGAGTGCCTCCCGTCGTGATTGTTGCCCCAGGGCGAGCCTGTCTTGGCCTGGCAGCCCCCGAAGAGCCAGCTGCGCGCAGGAGTGACCCTGGGTGGGAGCGACCTTTGGTGCGCGGCATTTCGGGGGGCCGCGGGGGGGCCAGGCACGAGCGCGCGAGACGCTGCCATCGCACCGCGGTCGGCGCTCGGCCGAACCGGGTGGGCCCGCACCAAAGACACCCCGGCGAAGGGGCACTCCGACAGCCGGACCTGGGCCAGAAGCGCACCCCTCGAGCACAGAAGACTAAAACAGGGCTAGGATCGGGATAAATCGCTCCAGAGCGTTCCGGAGTGCTCTCAGAGCGTTCCGGAACGCTCTGGAGCGGCCGCGGCGCCCAATACATCCTCCAAACCCGCCGACTCTCAGAGATTTCGAGTTATCCCGATCCGATTTTGTCCCGATCTTCGCGTCGTTTTACCAAAGGCACTCCGGCGAAGGGGCACTCCTGCAGCCGGACCTGGGCCAGAAGCACACCCCTCGAAAGCAGAAGACCCTCCATCGGCCAAAACAAACAGAGCATCCAAAACGGGGGAGGTCGGCTACACTTGTGGGAGGGGGGGGGGGGAGGAGGGGGAAAAAGGAGGAGGGGAGGAGGAGGAGCAGGAGCAGGAGCAGGAGGAGGAGGAGGAGGAGGCGGCGGCGGAGGAGGAGGAGGAGGCGGAGGAGGAGCAGGAGGAGGAGGAGGAGGAGGAGGAAGACAGCGGAGCCGCGCCGGAGGCGCCTGCGCGGCGGCCGAGTTCTCGAACACCAGCGAGCGCGCGCGCGCGTCGGCCTCGCAGCGGCGCCGCACGAGGTCGTCGATCTCGGACCGCGCGCGCAGCACGGCGCGCTTCAGCGCCTCGTTCTCGCCCTCGCCGGGCGCTGCTGGAGTTGGGCCCCGGGGAGGCACAGGCGACTTCCAGAGCACCCCATCACGAGGCCCAGGGGGGCCTCCTCCTCCTCCTCCTCCTCCTCCTCCTCCTCCTCCGCCTCCTCCTCCTCCGCCTCCTCCTCCGCCTCCTCCTCCTCCTCCTGCTCCTCCTCCGCCTCCTCCTCCTCCTCCGCCGCCTCCTCCTCCTCCTCCTCCTCCTGCTCCTCCTCCGCCTCCTCCTCCTCCTCCGCCGCCGCCTCCTCCTCCTCCTCCTCCTCCTGCTCCTCCTCCTCCTCCTCTCCTCCTCCGCCTCCCCCTCCTCCGCCGCGCTCCCTCCTGCTCCTCCTCTCCCTCTCCTCCTCCTCCTCCCGCCGCCTCCTCCTCCTCCTCCTCCTCCTCCTCCTCCTCCTCCTCCTCCTCCTCCTCCCCTCTCCTCCTCCTTCCTCCTCCTCCTATCCTCCTCTCCTCCTCCTCCTCCTCCTCCTCCTCCTCCTCCTCCTCCTCCTCCTCCCCTCCTCCTCCTCCTCCCTCCTCCTCCTCCTCCTCCTCCTCCTCCTCATCCTCCTCCTCCTCCTCCTCCTCCTCCTCCTCCTCCTCCTCCTCTCCGGTCCCAGGGGCCCCAGGACGGCGCGAGACGCTGGGAGCACCCTGGGCCAGGACCACTTCGGGCAGCACCCGGCCTCCAGGGACGCGGTGAGGAGCCGGCCGTCGGCAAGCAGCCACTGCGGCTTCTCCATGGCCTCGGACTCCAACGTCGTGGCGAGGGCGAGCTCCGCGCCCTGCTCCGGCGCGGGCGCCCGGGACAGCCGCGGGGGCGCCGACCTCTGCCTGCTGGCGGAGCCCTGGCCTCCGATGCCCACGGAGGCCGCCGAGACGGGCGTGTGCATGCCGCTGCCGCCCACGCTCTCCTCGGGGGTCCACAACGGTGCGGTGGCCGACCGCGCGGCGACCTCGGGATCCCCCACGACCGCACCGCACGGGCCGTCGCCGCATGGCCCTGGGGCCCCGGAGGCCCCCGCCGCCCGAGACGTCCTCGGAACGACCCCCGAGCCCCGAAGAGCCCGCATCCCACTGACTCTAGCGGGAGAAACAGCGACGTCAGCAGAATGTCTCGAAGGTCCGCCCAGATTTTTTTGGATCGGCACTGGGCCCTCCTCTGGCACGCGGAGCGCGCCAGGGGCGGCGCTGGAGACACCGCCAGCGGGGGGGCCAGCGCCGATTCGAAACCCGCGCGACCTCCAAGAAGTTACGGTTATGCCGTCAGTTGTGCTTCGGGGCTCACCACTGGAGGACTCCCAAAAAATAGGGTCCGAGCAGCTGGAGTCGGAGAATTGTGCCGCATCGTCGATGCATCGGCGCCGTCGGCATGGAGAAAATCGGGCTCCACATCGAGCCGCATCGGCGGTGCAACGGCGATGCGGCGCCATCCTCCGACCCCACCTGCTCAAGTCCTCTGGTGGTGAGCCCCGAAGAACAACAGACGGCGTAAACTGAAGGGGCCCCAGGACACACAAATAAATACACACAAATAAAAAGATCCCCCATATTTTCCCATGTGTTTGGGATTTTCGTCTTCCCCCCCACTTGCCATAGTTTCCCATATTTCCGGGGGAATCGACGATGAATTGTGTCTGTGTGTTTGTTTCCCTCCCGATAAACGCAATTCCTTGGAGGTCGCGCGGGTTTCGAATCGGCGCTGCCCCCCACCCCTGGCGGCCTCTCCCGCGCCGCCCCTACCGCGCCATCCTCTGGGACGCACCGTGTGGGGTGGGGGGGGGGCGATCTTGGGGGGCGGCCAAGAGGGGGTCGCCCGAAAGGGAGGGGCGCAAATCACGGCCAGCGTTCAGTCGGACGTGTCCCCCTACCGGGGGACCTTCGACGAAAAGTAATAAATACTCAAACAATACTCCAACATGGTCAACAAATACTCGAAAGCTGGTCCCCAGACCATTAGTGGACTACTCTCGCATCTTCCCCCTGCAGAGGGAGTGCGCGGCCCAGGGCGGGGGGGGGGCCATGCACGCCACAACATACGAAGCCGCGCCACGACGAGAGCGGAGGAAACATCTCGTGGCCCACGCCATGACCGTCCACCCCCGCCGGCCATCACCCCCCCCCCCCTCCTCGCCGCCCCCGAGGAGCGCCCCGTGCGGCGGGGGGGGCCCGCTCTCCGCGAAGCGGGTCAGCGCGCTGCGGCCGGGGTCGAGGACCATGGTGTCGAAGACGCGCCGCCGCTCGCGCTCCAGCTCCGCGAGCCTGTCCAGCGCTCCCTGGTGGGCGGGGGTGTGCACTCGGGGCGTCGACCTAAGGAGCCCCAAATAAGGAGCGAGGCCCCTTTTCTCCACAAGTTGAACTTCGATTTTCCCATCGAAAGCCCAAGGAAACTCCAAGGCAAGCTGCGAAACAATTAAAGGAACACGGAGCCCCTCCCCAACGAAAAGGGTTCCTTCTTCAGGGCCCCGGCTGTGCCCCCGGGAGCGGCCAGGAGGGGGGTGTCCGAGAGGGCGGGGGGCGAATCATGGCAGGCGGCACGTGCGCGGCCCCGCGGGGGGGCCAGGGACGTCATGAGATAAGAAGAGGCGCCATGAAGTCTGGGGAAACACCCTGGCCCACGCCGTGATATCCACCCCCCTAAAGGGGCCCCACGACACACAAATAGATACACACAAATAAAAATATCCCCCACATGTTCCCATGTTTTCTGAGTTTCTGTCTTCCCGCCCACTGCCCATATTTCCCATATTTTCTGGGGAGTCGAGGATTAATTGTGTCTGTGTTTTTTCCCCTCCTGACCCCCCCAAATCATCACCCCCCTCTTCGCCGCCCCCGATACACGTGGGGGCCTCGGGACTGCGGCTGGCGAGGCGCAGCCGGGACGCAGGACCGGTTAGAGGGCGGGAGCTCCAGCCCGATAATAGCCACCCCGACACGCGAAGCCGTCTACTGAACGCACCCACAGACAGGGTAGGGCTGTTTTAGGAGGGCGCCAACTATACGCCAACACCGATCCTGGCCAGGACCACCCTGGGCCCAGGATCGGTGTATACGCCCTCCTGCCTGGGGCAGGAAGGCATATACACCAATCCTGGGCGCAGGATTGGCCTGGCCAAGATCGGTGTAGGTGAATAGCTGGTGCCCTCCGATGTTTAGTAAACGCCCAATGCCGTTCAGTAAACGCCAATTGTAGGGTCCGGGTGGCTTTTCCTCCCTCGACCAGTGCCCCCCGCCCATGCTCGCGCCGGGAGCAAAACAAATCGCGGCGGAAGGTGCTGGGGGGCCGTTTCTCTGGCGACCATGCAGGGGCCTCGCCAGGCCCAGAGACCGTCCAAAAAGTGCTCGGGATGCAGAACTGGCCCTGGGTCGGGGACGCACTGACCCGGGTCAATGCAAACCCAGGTCAGTCAGGCTCTGCAGGGTCCTGCAGTATCGTGCAGGATCCTGCGTGATCCTGCGCGCTAGCCTGGGTCAATGCACCCCTGGCTCTGCAGGATCCTGCAAGATCCGGCGCACTGGCTGACCCTCGTTGGCATTGGCCCCGTCTCAAGTCTCCCGACTGTGGAAAGGGTCGGGACTCCCGGGGACCCCGTATTGAAAAATCATTCGACGCGGAGATCCCCAAATGTGCGTCTATTTGTCCACACCTTTCCCGCTGCGAGCGTCTGTGCGCGAGAGTCTAAACGTGAACGGGTCTGAATATGACAATATTGGAACAGGTGAGTTTGAGCGCATGAATCTGAATGTGAATGAGTAGGAGTGTGAGTGAGTCTATGCGCATGAGTGTGAGTGAATGTGAATTGTCAAAGTGTGGGCATGAGCGTGAAAGGTCTGCGTGCATTTGAGTGTGAGTTGTCTGCGTGCGAGTGTGAAGAATATGAGAGCATCTGAGCGTGAGTGCTCCCACCCCTGCGGGCTCCCCCTTGGGAGTGCTCAAACCAGCGCCTCACCCGAGACATCCTAACAATCTGCTCCGAAAGCAGCAAAGCACGCTGGGCACCCAGACAAGACATCCCCACAATCTGGGCGCCAATCCTGGAGTGTCCCCACCCCTGGCGGCTCCCCCTTGCGAGTGCTGAAACCAGCGCCTCACCTGGAGTATCCTCACAATCTGCTCCGAAAATAAAGGATGTTGGGTACCCGGCAAACCGCCTGAGACATCTCCACAATCTGGGCGTGAATCCTGAATGTCCCCACACCTGGCGGCTCCCCATTGGAAATACTGAAGCCAGCGGCTCGCAATCCGCACCGACAGCAGAGGATGTTAGGCACCCAAACAGGCAAACCGCCTGAGGCATCCCCAATCTGGGCGCGAATCCTGCAGTGTCCCATGCTGGCTCCCCTCTGCGAGTGCTGAAACCAGCGCCTCGCCTGAGACATCCCCACGATCTGCTATGGACGCAGAGGATGTTGGGCACCCAAACAGGCAAACCGCTTGGCACATTCCCAGAGTCTGGAAGCGAATCCTCTGGCGGCCCCCCCATTGGGAGTACCGAAACCAACAGCTCACCTGATACATCCTCGCAGCTTGTGCTTGAGTGGTTCTGGGTATGAGTGAATCTGAACAAGGAAGTGATGAGACGGAGCCTGAGTGAGGAAGACTGAGTCTGAGCATGAGTAAGTCGGAGTATGAGTGAGTCTGAGCGTGAGTGAGCCTGATAATGACTGGGTATGATTGCGAGCGAATCAGAGTGAGTCTAAGTGTGAGGTGAGTCTGGATCTGAGTGAGTCTGAGCACGAGCGAGTCTGAGCGTGAGTGAGCCTGGGTCTGAGCAAGTCTGAGCATGAGAGGGCGAGTCCGAGGAGGAGGGCGAGGGCGTGAGGTGCGAGGGGGGAGGTCCAGAGGCGCCTGAGTGATAAGAAGAACCCCATCTTAGGACATGGGGAGACGTCGAGACATGGCCTGTCTGGGCCCGGCCTGGCCGGGGCATACCGTGCGCTAAATCCTGGCCGAGGGTGGGCCTGGCCAACAGTGGCGCTCTGCGCGCCTCCTGGTGCGCAGCAGTGGTGGGCAATCTGGCCCCCTCGTGCCCTCTCGATGAAGATCCTGGTGCGAAGCCCTTTCGATGAAGATCCTGGGCGCTCTGGAGCTTCCTAGTGTGAAGCCCCCTCTTGCCCTTTCGATGAAGAGCCGAAACTGTGCCGATGGCGAGTGGCCATGCGCCCTCAAGTCCCTCATGGACCGACATGAAAATCGGCCATCACCCACGCAAGGAAATCGGCTGTTTCGGTTCGTGCCGCGCCTTGGGCGAGGCTATCCGTATCCACAGCCTCGCAAGCAGGAGCCCTGGGCGGCAACCCCGTGGATATGGGAAATCGTGTTCGCCAATCCGACGCGCGGGAAATACCCATTCGACGGCGTATCCGCGGCAACGCGCCCAAGAATCCACACCGCGAGGGCGTGGATGTGGATGCGTCCGCCGCTCATGGGCAAAGCGCGAGTGCGAAGAGGATCCTTCCGTAGCTACGGGCACCTACGTTTACATTGCCTGCTTCCCCCCAAGCCCGGCCCTGGAGGGCTGGGTTGCTCACTGCTTTTGTTCGTGGGGGGGTTCCCGCGGCCGCCCCGTGGTTACATAGATCCGTAGCCCCGAGCGTCCCTGAGTTGTCCCATGGTCATCCCATGGATGTTCCGAGCGGTTTCCGTTGTTGGGCCGTAGCTGGATTGATGGCCATAGTGCTCTCCCTCTCACTCTCTCTCTCTCTCTCTCTCTCTTTCTCGACCTCTCTCTCTCTCTCTCTCTCTGTATCTATATATATATATATGTGTGTGGTTGTGCATGTTCGCAGATGCAAGTATAGGGTATATGTACGCATACATACACGAGTATACAGCTTGCTCGGTAAGCCTACTGCTCACATGTGAGAGAAAGTTGAATCGCCAAGTAGAGCACGCATTTCCAAAATATGTTTTGCAACATGCGTGGGCACTTGTTGAGGCAACTGCGCATCCCCCCCCGCCCAGGGCCTCCCCCGCCCCACAACGCATCGCAGTCAAGCACGGTGAATGAATCCTCTGGTCCATATGCGTCAGATTACAAAGGACAGGGCTCCCGAACGACGTCCACATCCTCGTTGATCCCTCCCCGCTCACTCCTCCATCCTTCCCCTTCTTTCATAAGCCAGTATCCCTCCTTCGTCCGCCGCTCCCCCTGCGCATCTCGTCTCCTGTTACCCTCCCATGGGTGCTTCCAATCGCATAGCGATGGCCACTTCCTGTGCAGCAGGGGGGTTCAGCGGAGCGCCCGCCCAAGGAAAACCAACCTGGACCTCGCCTTCCTGGGCGCCGCCAGACGTCATGGGTGGATCTCAGGGCGTTGGGTTTCCAGCGCCACCGACAAACATGCACAGAAAGGATGCGTAGTGATGGTCACAAGTCAGTTGGCACATTCTTCCCCTCGGTTCGGACGCGTCGGCTGTGGGCGGCCCATGGACGTGCGCGCGGGCATGCAGATCGGGGCGTCTGCGTGGCCAACTCCGAAAATCCTGCACCGAAAAAAGGTGCCGGAAAAAGTAGCGAACACCCACGCCAGGTTCATCTGTCAGCGCCTCCCCCTTCCCCCGGTGTTCAAAGTCGGCGGTGGGTCTGATGAGCGGCACCTCGTCCGCAGTCCCCTCCGCGCGTGCCAAATCTGAGTTTGGGGGGAGGGGAAGTATTGGGCAGCTGTTTCCCTCCACCGTCACTTGTTTAGCAGGGACCGGCAGCCCTGGCATTACGATAGGCCTACTACGACATGCTCTTAGAGCAACAGAACTGCAGAAACACAAAAACAAGAACCTGAGGACATACACCCGATGCATTAAACCAAGACGTTCTCAGCCAGAAAGAACCCGAGAACATCCCGTGCAGACCACAGGAGGTTCTTAGAACCTTCGCTGGTGGGCCTGCGAGCAAGCCTGGACGCCTCGCCACTGCTTGATCCTGGGGGCGCAACTCTCACTTCCGCTGGCCTCTCTCCTTCGGACGCCCGAAATGAGCACGGAAACCATGGGCACCGCTGTTGGGCGGGCGGCCTTCTGTCTCGAATGGACACAGGCCGCGGCGGCGCGGACAGCGAGTCCTGTTCAAAAGGATCAGAAACTGCTGCGTATCGTACCCAATTCTTTCCCTGCCCATTTCGATCGTGCAGCTCTCCGGCGGAGCGGCCCGCCGCTTCTGCCTCCGCTGGCTCCCGCTGGCGCCCCCGGCGCCTCCCGCCGAGGCGGGGACGCACCGCCTCCTCCCATATCCTCGACGTCGAGGCACCTGCCGAACAAGGCCAGCGCCTCGCGCCGTGGCGCGCCCACTGCGCGTCCCCCCCCCCAAAGTGCGGAGGTGCGGCCAGGGCCACGCTGACGGCGGTGTCGGTCGACGGCGGTGTTGGGAATGTGGTTCCTGCGGCGCCGAACTCGCGCAGAAGGAGCTGCAGGAGAGCACGAGCGAGCCTTTCCTGCAAGCGTGGGCCGGCCGCGAACCGCCCCCACGGGCAGTGCCGAGACCTGCATCGCCGTGAGCGTGTCTGCGGTGTGGGCTGCAAGCGGGCCCACGGACGTGCCCGCGGGCACGCGGCTCGGCGCGCCTGCGTGCGAGGGAAGAGCAGAAGGTACCGATGCCGCTGCTCCCCCAGACCTTTCCTGGGGCGCGTTCTGACCAGGATTTAGGATTTCGAGGTGAATCCTGGAGGCTTGGAGCTGGGCACCAGCACCGACACCGCGAAGTGCCTCCGCCCGGGGAAGGTGATCCTGGCTGTTGGCGTTGGTGGAAATAGTTCGGCCACCAGCTTCCCTCGGTGGAGGCACACCGCCGATATGGGTGTTGGTACCAACCCCTAGGCCTCCGAGAATCCAGCCGTGGCGACGAGGGCCTCCCAGGGAGCCCCAAAAATCGACAACGAGGGAAGGGTAGCGAGATCGGTAGCCTATACTCCTCTGAGGTCGGAGTTGCAGATTGGCGGCGCGTCTGCGTTGACGGGGGCTCGAAGTCTACACGGAGTCGCCTGGTCGGCCAAGGAGCTCTGTGCGGAGACGCCCCAGCTGCCCCACCTTTGGGACGATGGAGCGTCTGTACGCCGAATTCCTTCGCCGAACTCCTTCACTCCCTGGCCGATCTGACGACACGGCTTCCACGCGGAACATCACGGGTGAAACAACCACATCGCGAATCAAGAGGCCGACAGCCAAGCAAAACGGGAGCACCGCACAAGCCGACCCGCAATAGGCAAACTCATGCTACGAACCGTGGCCTGAAAACAGCACATCGACACCGCAGTTGCGACAGGAGGGAACGCGGCTGCGACGGCAGGTATTGGCGTCGGGCTGGCACACCAGACGACAGGTGTGAACACGTCGAGCCCCTGCGATGCGTGCTGCCCCCCCCCACCCCACCATCGGGGGCGTCCAAGAGGGGGGCGTCCAAGAGAGGGGGGGGGGGGGGGCGCAAAGCATGGCCGGCGGCACGTGCGCGGCCCAGGGGCGGGGGGGCCCAGGGACGCGATGAAATGAGAGGAGGCGCCACGAAACCTGAGGAAATGTCATGCCCCACGCCATGACATCGACCCCCCCGACCTGGCGCGACAGGCGTGCGGGGGGGAAGCCACGTGCCAGAGGAGGAGGAGGAGGAGGAGGAGGAGGAGGAGGAGGAGGAGGAGGCGGGAGGAGGAGGAGGACGAGGAGGAGGAGGAGGAGGGGGAGAACGAGGAGGGGAAGGAGGAGGAGGAGGAGGAGGAGGAGGAGGAGCAGGAGGAGGAGGAGAAGGAGGAGGAGGAGGAGGGGAAGGAGGAGGAGAAGGAGGAGGAGGAGGAGGACCCCAGTCATCACCCCCCTCCTCGGCCCCGTCCCCCCCCCCCCCTGCAGGGCCTGCAGCTGGTGCAGGGCGGGCGGCGCGTCCTCGGCGCAGCCTCCTCCCAAGGCGTCCGCGGGCGGCCCCGCGGCACACGGCCACGGCGCCGCCTGGCACCACGCGAGCGCTGGCCATCGCTCGGACGCCCATTCCCTGTGTTTTTTTCGGTTTCGTGCGTGGCTTGTTCGCCAAATGATCAAGGATGCTCCTCGATGGTCCTCGCCGAGGAAAAAGGCACCCGTCCGAGCGATGCCAAGAGCGCGGGGCCCGGAACCTCTCAGGTCGTGAACAAAAACGCCAAGTGAGCGTTTTTGTAATTCGGCGTTTCGACATTGGGCGGAGAGGGGGGGAGGGGGGGGTTCTGGCTC
This sequence comes from Prorocentrum cordatum, assembly GCA_963575745.1. Taxonomy (NCBI): domain Eukaryota; class Dinophyceae; order Prorocentrales; family Prorocentraceae; genus Prorocentrum; species Prorocentrum cordatum. The sequence goes on from CAUYUJ010014496.1 coordinate 183,452, forward strand.
CAGACCGCCGCCTAGAGCGACTGTTTGCAAGAGTGCTGCCTCTGGGGGCGACTCCACCCGCTCGAAAGAGGCGCCCAAAAACAGCCACCCACGATCTATTCCATGGGGGGGGAAGAGGGGGGGGGGGCGAGAGACCCGCGCCGATCGGCAAAACAACGAATAAGAAGACGATCACCAACGGGAGGTGCTCTGTCTGGGGTCCGTCCGCCTGGCATGCAATTTCAAGCTCATACCCTTCGGGTGGGTGCAGAGCTCGCGCCGGTGAGGAGGAAGAGGAGGAGGAGGAGGAGGAGGAGAAGGGGCAAGGGCGCTGTGTGACAGTTCCCTGCGGCACGAAATGCCGACAGGACTCGGCCATTTGTGTTTTATAGCCCGTGACTGCCTCCGCCGCCCCCCCCACTCCTCCATCCCTGGACACATCTTGATTCGCGCCGGCGCCGTCTGGGCATCAGCCATCCCTAGGCGATCCCTGACGGCGCCGACGCGAATCGTGACGTGACTGGCCTCCTCCCCTCCCCCCTCAGAACACACACCCGTTACCGCCGGAAACAAAAACAAAAAACAAAAAAGGGGCCCAGACCCCCCTCGAGTCGTGACACAAAATGCCGACGGGACTCCGGATGGGACAATAATCGCCACCCCTTGAATCCGCTGTGGGGGGGGGGGGTGGCACGTGCTGATGGAACTGGTGGAGGGAGGGTTGGAGGAAGAGGTGGAGGATGAGGAGGAGGGGGAGGAGGATTAAGGGGGGCGGGATTGGGCAGGCTCAGTCGGGAGGTGAATCACCCCCCCCGGACAAATACCCCATCCAGATGAGATGTTAGGCCAGCCGCTGTTTGGTCGCTCGGTCGAAGTGTGGGGTCCCGCCTCGTCTTCCCCGGAAGAGCATGCGCCGTTCGCCGCTCGCGAGGGTGGAGCTGGAGCGGGGAGCTGCTTTCACCGCCGAGGCTGGCCGTTACCAGGCCTGGGGGCGCCCCAACTATGCGTATAGGTAGGTATGGCTGTAAATGTATACGTAAACATGTACATGCACAGATCTGGACGTGTGTGGATGCATACATACATATACTTACATACCAATAGACAAGTATATGCATACGTATATGCATATAAGTGTATATACACATGTGTGCTGATTTATACATCTGTATATAGACATACATACAGAACAGAGGCCGGCCCTGACCATGCCCGCGCCCAGGACTGGCGCATGCGAGGCCAGGACCCAAGCGCCCTCCAGAGGCACAGCAAAATCGCGTGGGAGGTCTTCGGCGACTCTCCGGCCTCCGGGAGCTCTTTGCCAGGCCCGGGGACCGTCAGCACCCCGCTCGGGAGGAAAGACCGATGCCAGGAACCGAACAGGGGATCGACTACAGAAGTGATCGACCCCTGGAGCGATTGATTTTCTCGTCGGATCACGCGCAGGATGCTCGCAAATCTGTGAACAATATACGCGCTTCTCACGGGTTCAACAAACAGATTGCTTTTGGAGTGCTTCAACTCTGTAGTCGATCTCCGACTCGAATGAAAGGGCTCAAGACCTCCGGGG
>CAUYUJ010014496.1:190000-197500 GCA_963575745.1 Prorocentrum cordatum
CATAAACGAAACCGTTTAGACAGCACTTCGCAAGGTTTTGGAAAGCCCCACCAAATCATCCAATTGGAAAGCCTCCGGTTTGGAACTTTGTGCGAAGTGCTACACAAGGATTCCATTGTATGGCCTCACAAAGGGGATCCGGTGGAAAGCGCTGTCAAGCAACACCCATTTTGTTAAAGCAATAACCGTTGGAATATTGTGGAAAGCGCCACGGAAGGATTCTGCGGGAACGAACACTTGGAACACTTTGGAAAGGAATCGAACACGTTTTACCGGACGGCCTCTCTAGATATAGATTCTCTGGGCAACGCAACGAAGGAATTTGACCAGAGCGCAACGCAGCAGGAAGTCTTCGGAAAACAGCACAAGGATTCCATTGGAAAGCCATTTGTTGGAAAGCGGCACGAAGGGCTTCTGCTGGAAAGCATCACAAGACGAATCCTCTGGAAAACGCCACAAAGGAAGTCCTGTGAAAAGCACGACACCGGGATTCCATGGAATTAGAAAGCGCCACTAGGGGGGGGGTCCTATTGGAAGACCGCACAAAAAGGAACCCACGGGAAAGCACCACAGGAGGATTCGATTGGAAAGCGTCACATCAAATTGAATGCTTAAAAACACAACGCAGGGCTCCTATTGGAAAGCCGCACAACAAGGAATCCATCGGAAAACACCACACAAGGGATTCCATCGGGAAGCTTCACAACAGGAATCCGTTGGATAGCGTCGCAAAAGGGTTCTATGTGAAAACCTCACGACAGGACTCCTTTGGAAAGCACCACGCAAAGATTCTACTGGAAAGCCTCGCAACAACAATTTTTTAAAAAGTACCACACAAGGATTCTACAGGAAATCCTCAGTGGGCAATCTTTGGGACGGCCCGCAAATTGGTTCTATTGGAAAGCACCACAAGGAGATTCGATTGGGAAGCACCACGAGAGGAGTCCTGTGGAAAGCACAACAAAAATATTCAAATGGAAAGCCTCACACTCGGAATCCACTGAAAAGCACCACAAACAAATTGATTGGAAAGCCTCACGACAAGAGTCATTTGGAAAGCACCATACAGGCATTCCATTGGGAACCGTCACAGTGGAAATCCATTGGAAATCACCAGAGAGGGATTCGATTGGAAGGTATCACCTTGGAAACCTTTTTGAAAGCACCAATGAGGGCTCCGATTGGAAAGCCGCACAACAAGGAATCCATCGGAAAGAACCACAGCAAGATTCAATTGGGAAGCCTCACGGGAGGAATCCAATGGATAGCGCCGCAGAAGGATTCGACTGGAAAGCCTCACGACAGGACCCGTTTGGAGTGCCCAACAAGGATCAGTTGGAAAACACTACTCGCAATGGGAAGCCGTTGGATCGTGCCGCAAAGGGGGTCGATAGGAAAGCATCACAACAAGAACTCTTTGGAAAGCATCACAAGATATTATATTGGAAAGCATCAGAAAACAAGGAATCCGTTGGGAAGCACCACGATGACATTATATTGGGAAGCGTCACAGCAAGAATCCTTTGGAAAGCATCACAACGACGTGTTACGGGAAACCGTCAAACTGTGAATCCTTTGGACAGCGGCACGAAATCCTCACAACAGGAATTCTTTGGAAAGCGCCACAGAAGGGATTCAAGTGGAAAGCCTCACAACAGGAATCCATTGGAAAAAACCACAAAGGGAGTCGATGGGAAATCCTCACGATGGGGCCCCTGTGGGAGGCACCACAGAAGAATATTTCCCCACCGCGCCAACCCCACCCCCCCAAACAAATACTCATGTGTTGTTTCACGTGTGTGCTTTCTGTTTGTTCTTCGGGGGGAGAGATGGAGAGAGAGAGAGAGAGAAAGAGAGAGAGAGAGACAAGCAGACAGAGAAAGAAACAAACAACCCGGACGAAGGACCCAACCATATGCAGCTGCGAGTGCCGCATTGTGGGTACCGTTTTCGGTGGAGACCCCTATCGGGCCACGAAACGTGCGAGGGGTGCGCCGACGTCGGCGGCGCGGACGCATGTGGGCAATGCCACTGGAGCCTTCGGTAGACGCATGCGAAGTGCACCATTGGGACCTGAGCTGGAGATCCTGATGGGGCCACGAAACTCTGTCATGGATGGGGGAGACGCATGCGAACTGCGCCACTGCCGCAGGTGCATGCGAACGGCACCACTGCGACCTTCGGTGGAGCTCCCCCTTGGGCTACGAAGCGTTGTCCTGGGTGGCGCTGACGCATGCGAACGGTGCCACTGGGGCTTTCGGTGGAGCTCCCTATGAGGCCACGAAGCGCTGTCATGGGTGGCGGTGGCGCATGCGGACCCTGCCACTGGGGCTTTCCATGGAGTTCCCTATGGGGCCACGAACTGTGTGAGGGGTGTGCCTACATGGTGGCGCTGACGCATACGAACGGTGCCACTGGGGCCGTCGGTGGGGCTCCCTGTAGGGCCACGAAGCGCTGTCCTGGGCAACGTTGATGCGTGCGGACCCTGCCACTGGAGCCTTCGGTGGAGCTCCCTATGGGGCCACGAAGTTCTGTCCTGGGTGGCGTTGACGCATGCGGACCCTGCCACTGGAGCCGTCGGTGAAGCCCCTATGGGGCCCCGAACGCTGTCCTGGGCGGCGTTGGCGCATGCGGACCCTGCCAGTGGAGCCGTCGGTGGAGCTCCCTATGGGGCCACGAAGCGCTGTCCTGGGTGGCGTTGACGCATGCCGACGCTGCCACTGGAACCTTCGGTGGAGCTCCCTATGGGGATATGAAACGCTATCCTGGGTGGTGTTGACGCACGCGGAGCCTGCCACTGGAGCCTTCGGCGGAGCTCCCTATGGGGCCACGAAGTTCTGCCCTGGGTGGCGTTGACGCATGCGGACCCTGCCACTGGAGCCTTCGGTGGAGCCCCCCTATGGGGCCACGGAGCGCGGCCCTGGGTGGCGTTGACGCATGCGGACCCTGCCACTCCCTATGGGGCCACGAAGCTCTGTCCTGGGTGGCGTTGGCGCATGCCGACGCTGCCACTGGAACCGTCGGTGGAGCTCCCTATGGGGCCACGAAGTTCTGTCCTGGGTGGCGTTGACGCACGTGGGCCCTGCAACTGAAGCCGTCGGTGAAGCCCCCTATGGGGCCACGGAGCGCGGTCCTGGGTGGCGTTGACGCGCGCGGAGCTTGCCACTTGAGCCTCCCGTGGGGTTCCCTATCGGGCCACGAACCGTGTGAGGGGTGTGCCGAAATGGGTGGCGTTGACGCATGCGGACCCTGCCACTGGAACCTTCGGTGGAACTCTCTATGCGGCCACGAACTGTGTGACGGGTGTGCCTACATGGGTGGCGTTGGCACATGCGGACATGGGGTGTGCCTACATGGGGCCGTCGGTGGAACGAAACGTGTGGGGGGAGGAGGAGGAGGAGGAGGAGGAGGAGGAGGAGGAGGAGGAGGAGGAGGACTGCCAGGTACGCTATAGGCTTTGAGGGCTCCTAGAACCCATCTTTAAGGATGAGGCGACCATCAGATGCCTGGTCCGGGTGGTTGCGGTTTCCCACTCACCCGCTGCGCAACGCAGCATGCCCATGCAGAAAGGGAGTTGCAAGGGCTCTAGGAGGTCTCATCCTTAAAGTCTTGAGGATGGCAGAAACCAACCCTTTGAGTCAAATGGTTTCTGGGGATCATAACGCATGGGGATGAGTGTTATGAAACCACGGCCTGGCGTTCGCCACCTGGGGGTCAATGTTTTGGTGCACCCCCGAACCCCAACGCTATGCACAGTGCGCTAGAAGAGGTACTCTCCAGTTCCTCATTGCGCCTGGATCGGGGCGTCGGCAGAGCTCGCGTCTGGCACGCCTGCCCCCCTTGGGAATGAACGCGCCCCTCGCAACTTGCCCCTCTCGGTACCTGATTCGGGACAGCATGGAGTAATGGTACGCTGTCCTACGCACATGTAGTGTGAAAGTCTGAACGGCAGGGAAGGGCGTGGGACAGGAAGCGTAGCAGGTGGACGAAAGGGGAGGGAGACAAAGGTTGGGAGGGTGGAGGGACGCGTGGAAGGGAGAGGGGAAATAGAAAGAACGAAGGAAGGAGGACGGAGCGATGCTAACAAAATGTGCCCCCCCGTGCCCGGCAGGAGCGTTCACAGCGCACCTGCAATGTGAAAGTCTGAACGGCAGGGAAGGGCGCGGGTCAGGGAGCGTAGCAGGGGGACGAAAGGGGAGGGGGACAAAGGCTGGGAGGGTGGAGAGACGCGTGGAAGGAAGAGGGGGAGGAGAAGGAAACCAAGGAAGGAAGATGGGGCGATTTTAACAAATTGTGCCCCCTCGTGCCCGGCAGGAGCGTTCACAGCACGCGTTCATGCAAATTGCAATGTCAATATTATGTTGCTGTTGTGATCGCTGGGCCTCCGCAACCGCGCTGGCTCTTGCGTTCAGTTGTCACTGACAGGAGGAGGAGGAGGAGGAGGAGGAGGAGGAGGAGGAGGAGGGGGAGGGGGGGAGGAGGAGGAGGAGGAGGAGGAGGAGAGGAGGAGGAAGAGAAGAGCGCTGATGATGATGGTGCTGATGATGATGGTGATGATGATGATGATGATGATGATGATGATGATGATGATGATGGTGAGGAGGAGGAGGAAGAGGAGGAGAGGAGAGGAGGAGAGGGGAGAAGAGGAGAGGAGACGCGGGGCGCTGTCTCTTCAAAACGAGGACCCAACACCTCAGGATGTTTCGGAAAAACAAAAAACCTGCTTCCTTTGGGGAGGAGGAGAAGGAGGAGGAGGAGGAAGGGGAGGGGGAGGAGGAGTGGAGGAGGAAAGGAGGCAGAGGAAGAAGAGGTGTTCGCGGAGCATGCGCACGCGCGCGCGCGATCTCAGTGTGAAAGCCTCGAGCGCGCGCCGTCGACCACATGTGATTCCACAGTCCCCCGTTCTCGAGAACCACGGGACAACTACGGGACGGACAAGGAAAACCAGATTAAGATCGCGTCGTCGCCCACCCAACAACAAACAATGCTGAGACAAACCCAGAGCGCCCAAATGCAACCAAGCAACATCTGACCTCGCACCCTGCAAAGAAGAATAGATGCACTTAGCAAACCGCGATATCCTTGGATGCCCAGGGGAACTCGGTATGGAAATGGCGTCGTGGCCCATCGATTGCCCCTGCACCTGTGCAAGACAACGTAATACCAGCAATTGTCCTACGTCGCGCTGCCTGATCGTGGCACCAACCGCCAAGTTGGTACGGCAACCCGTTCCTGATCCCTCCCTCTAGCCACCCACATCCACTCACTCTGTTTACTACCTCGTGCTCATACACACGTACTCCGATCCGCTGCCCGCTCCCGCTCCCTACTCTAAAATGCGATTAATCCGAAGCCCAGTCGACCGTCGACAAACACCTCCGAGGGTATGGTGTCACACTTCGTCAATTGCAATTGACGCTGGGTCACCGAACCTGCGAGCCCTCCACGCGACATACGTTTCGAAACTCCTGCTCAAGACTGGATTCGGCCCCCTGCGTGCAGGTGCATGTCCACATATGCAGCAGGCCATCCCGCGCGCGCACACACACTAGCAAGTGCTTGCTGCTGAACGTCCTGGATACACTCTCTGGATACATTCTCTCTCAGGGTACATGTCCATCTCGCGTTCCCTCTCGCTCTCTCCCTCTCTCGCTCTCTCTCTCTCTCTCTCTGCTCTCTCTCTCTCTCTATGTGTATGTCTCTCTCTCTCTCTCTCGCGCTCTCGCTCTCTCTCTCTCTCTCACCATATATAAACGTATCGCGTGCCTCTCTCGTGACGGCCTGGTGAAACTCTGAACGTGCCACTGCCATACAGGAAGGAGAGCAAGGGACACACACGGCATATGCACTGACGGACAGCGCCCTGGGGGGCCGCGCCCTCCTCGACCTCCGTGGCGCCTCCCCCCTTCAGGTCCCCAGCGCCCTTACCCTCCACGGCCTATGCCAGCTACGCATAGCATGCGCCCACCTTGTTCTCTCCCCCCTCCGGGATGCGGTGTGGCCTTCAGCCTTGCATCACTGCGCCTTGACCTGCGGCCCTGTGTGCAGTGGCGGGACGAGCCGAAGGCAACTGGAAGGTCCGGACCAGCGGCGCAGCCGAGCCAGGCTCCATGAGACCACACAGGGGAGGGGTGGGGGCGATGCGAACGAGAGAAGGGGGGGGGCGATGCGAACGAGGGAAGGGGAAGAGGAAGGAGGGCCACGACGGCGTCGGAGTCATCATCCTCCTTCTCCTGACTCCTACCTCCTCCTTCCCCTCCTCCGACCTCCTCATCCCCATGTTTCTTCCTCCCCCTCCTCCTCCTCCTCTTCCTGCCTCCTCCTTATCCATCCCTCTACGCGCGCATGGGGGGGAAGGGACGGGGAATAGAAATGACGAGGGAGAGGGGGAAGAGATGACCTGACCGCGACTGACCAACATGCCCAAGGTTGGGGACGCCGTGCGTGTGCATGGCGCGACTGCCGCTGCTGACTACGCCTGTCGCGCATCCCCATCCGTTCCCGCCTCGAGTATCACGTCCGCACAGATGTTCGCGACCCTTCCACTGAGTAACCTGCACGGAAGCGGCATTGTCCCCGCCCCTCCACCCATCCTTCGGCCAACGCGCCTCGCCCTGCCTGCTTTGCGTGTGTGAACCGTCTGCTGCCGTGCAGAGGCAACAGAGACGATGCCGCCCTGCGCGCCAAAGCGTTCCGCACGCTCGCAAGAGGCAGCGAGACCATCATATAATTCAGACGTTCGCCCACGCACTCAAAAGAGATATTCACGACAAATCTGGCATGGCCAATCGCTCCTTATTAGGCTCACCGTTGCAAGTCGCAGTTCTTGTTGGGTCCAATTCTGATCGCGCCCGTACTTGTCTAACTACTGCGGGCCGCTGGTTGGCAACAGAAGGCCCCGCATACGTATCAGAATTAAGGATTGGGGATCTTGGAATCGAAGATCGACCCACCAGACATGTGCTGGGTCGCATTCTGGCCAGGACTCCGAAGCGAGTCAAGCCGTGGCGACGATAGCCCCCACGAAGGCACAAACATGACACACACACACACACAGGCGTACACACGCGCACAACATGGCATCTTCTCCGTTTCCTCCACAAGCTCCGCCTCCTGCTCCTCCTCATCCCTCTCATCCTCCTTCTCCTCAAACTCCTTCTCCTCCTCCTCCTCCTCCTCCTCCTCCTACTACTACTACTACTACTACTACTACTACTACTACTACTACTACTACTACTACTACTACTACTACTACTACTACTACGACTACTACTACTACTACTACTACTACTACTACTACTACTACTACTACTACTACTACTACGACTACTACTACTACTACTACTACTACTACTACTACTACTACTACTACTACTACTACTACTACACTAAACTACTACTACTACTACTACTACTACTACTACTACTACTACTACTAACTACTACTACTACTACTACTACTACTACTACTACTACTACGACTACTATACTACTACTACT
>CAUYUJ010014496.1:205000-207500 GCA_963575745.1 Prorocentrum cordatum
ACTGGCTTGTGGCACTGCCACGGGTCAGTTTTCCGATTGGAGTTCGCAGCGCCACGGATGCCACGTACGCCTACATACACACCACGACTTCTCGATCACCAGGGGGGGAGACGAGACCGCGCGGGACTAGTCGGGCCAGGTGTTGAGACCAAGGCGGTCCACTCAAACGGGCTGCCTGCGCCGCAACCCAGCGCCTCACCATATGGCAGCCTCTTTCTCAGGGCCAGCCCCAGGAGACCCTGCGACGCGCCCTCCACGGCCCTCCAGGTAACTCCTCAGAGCCGGTCATCTCGGGTGTTCGTAACTAGACGAAGGGCAACAAACGAGGCATGGAGAAACGCGCACCGCGCGCCTTTCATGAACTTCTTGGGCCCGCGGTGACAACTTAGGGGCCAGATCCACGCTCCTGCAATCCTCGATACCACCACGCTTCTAACCTCCCCGTTGCCGTCCGTCCCTGGACCTCCCCTGGGGCACGTCCTGACCAGGACTGAAGGAGGCGAGCGCCCCACTGGCGTTGACGACAACGACAACGACGACGACGACGACGACGACGACGACGATTTCTCTTCCTCCTCCTCCTCCTCCTCCTCCTCCTCCTCCTCCCCCTCCTCCTCCACCTTCGCTCCTCCTCTTCACACCTCCTCCTCCAGAGGAGAAGGAGGAGGAGGAGGAGGTGGAGGAGGAGGAGAGGAGGAGGAGGAGGAGAGAGGGAGGGAGGGAGGGAGGGAGGACGAGGAGGGGGAGGCGGGAGGAGGCAGGAGGAGGCGGGAGGAGGCGGAGGGAGGGGGGCCTCCCTCTCCCCTCCCTTGCCCCCTCCTCGTGCCTCCTCCTCCTCCTCCCGCCTGCCCCCCCCCCCCAGGCCGGGCTCACGGCCATGCTGTTTGACGGTGATGCTGGGAACCAAGGCCGCAGGACATGACGAGCCACGCTTCCCTGCATCTCCAGTCTGCGTCTGCATCGAGCGAGCACGACGCAGCGAACGTGTCGGAAAGCGCGACGCCCCGCTCTCCCACGCGGCCGAAGCCTACACCGCCGCGGCCCGCGGCGCCGCCGGCCTGCCCGGGGGCGGCCCCCTGGGGGGGACCTCCGGGGGCAGGGCCTCGCGCCCCCGGGCCCCGGCGCGGCAGCCGAGGCTGCTGCCGGAGGGGGCCCTCGCGGAGGCGCGAGGGCCCTCCTTTCGAAGGATTGCAAAAAAGAAGGATTGCAAAAAAAACCCTGGAACGAAGGATTGCAAAAAAACCCTGGTTTTTGTTTGCAATCCTGGGTTTTTTTGCAATCCTTCGTTCGGGTTGTTTGGCAATCCTTCGTTTTTTTGCAATCCTTCGAAGGAGAGAACTGGGACACACAAATCAACAGACGCAAATGGCCAGCAGATTCCTCCTATTTTCTGGGCTTTTGTCGTCCCCCCCACTCCCCATCTTTTCCCCTATGGTCTGGGGGGTCGACGATGAAGTGTGTGTCTGCGTGTTTTTGTTCCCTCCTGATGTTTGTGCCATGGGTGAAAGGGGCCGCGGCTTGCGCAGAATACGCACTTCGACTCGAGAATGGTTGGTTGGTTGGTTGGGGCTGGTGGGTGGATGCACTGTCTTGCCTTGTCTTCTCGGCATCGGTGCCAAAGGGTCGACGGCCGGCAAGGCATCTCTGTATAATGGTGCTTTGCTCGAACTCGCTGAGCAAGCGAAGGTACAGCAAGGGTTGCAGAGGTCTGGGCCGAGCCAAAAACCTCATCGCCAGAGCAAGGGTGTTGCCAATTCCCTTCGTTTCCCCGTCGAAAGCCTAAGGTGAAGTCGGGCGTGTCCCCCTACAGGGGGATATTCGACGAAAACTATAAAATACCCCAAAAATGCTCCAGAATGGTCAAAAATATTCAAGAAATCGTCCCCCGACTGTTTTTTGAGTATCTTTGAACACTCCCCCTGTAGAGGGACAGGCCCGACTTAAACCTGATGGGGAACCTATGAGACAGACGTTGGAACGGTTCCGCAGCACCGAGCCCTTCCCCCACGACGAGGGGCTCCTCCTTCGGCGGCCCGACCGCAAGAGCGCTCCCCGCAAGGAGCCTCGACGTCACGCCAGGCGTTTCCTTGGACAGTACAGTCAAAACGTATATGGGGGGAAAACAAACCTCCCTCGCTTTTGACCACCCTCGCTTCCAAGAGATACCAAACGATGCCAAATTGCAGCCTGTACTGGTCAGGCCGCTTGACGAGGAGGCGCGTGGTATGGCTTGGTTTTGCCTGGAAGCGAAAGCGGGGTAGGTAATTCACGCTCTGAGTATAGTAAGGACGCGTGGTAAGGACGCAAGACCCTTGGAGGCCGAAGTTGGAAGTATTCTGGGCGGCAGGCGGCCAAACCCCCAGAGAACCGGAGAAACTGGCCTGCGAAAATTGCTGGGGACGGGCCGCAGAGGCTGAGGCAGGCAAGGACCCAAGGGTACCCTTGAAAAAGTCGTTTGTCCTTACTATGCGCGTTGACTGTAGTCCAGGTCCAGATCTGC
>CAUYUJ010014496.1:217500-230000 GCA_963575745.1 Prorocentrum cordatum
AGTCTTCCTGGAACGTCTCCTGCGGGTATGGTGAGTCTGTTGGCGGGGGGGGGAGGAGGTTCAGGCAGAAAGCAACCAGCGCGCCCCATCAACATGTACGCGTTGCTTTCCTCACCGTCCCGCCTCCTCTAGGCGTCTGCGCGACATCACTAGCCGCGTGGCCGCAGCGCGCTCCTGCGAAAAGCTCGTTCGCACCTCACCGTCCTCAACATCGAGTTCGTCGTCTTCAGGATCTCCGACCTCAACAGTTCAAGAGAAATGACCGCTCTTTCCCTACCAAAATGCATCTTTCCTCATCCTCCTCCTCCTCATCTTCCCCCTCCTCCGCATCCTCCTCCCGTGCTCCTGTTCCTCAGCTGCACGACTGGTAATCGGCGTTGTTCCTCCTCCTTTTCCTCCTCCTCATCATCCTCTTCCCCCTTTCTCTCCCCCGCCTCCAACCCATAACAGCTCCACAACCCAGTCCAACCATGACAAGATCGGACCACAGCACAGACCATAATGACCCTCGCCGCGCTGCTCGTGCATGGACGCCCACGAGAGTTGCGGGACGATCTCTCCCCAAGGTGACCTCCTCCTCCTCCTCCTCCTCATCCTCCTCCTCCTCCGCCTCCTCCTCCTCATCCTCCCTCCTCCTCCTCCTCCTCCTCCTCCTCCTCCTCCTCCTCCTCCTCCTCCTCCTCCTGCCCCCAACGGCACAAAAAAAGCCGAAGCCTCGAGCACATACCCGCGGGGACCTCACGGAGCCGCCGCCACCGGCGGCGCGATAGAAAAGGCGCGCCGTGCCGAGCGGCCCGCAGCTTCCGGAACTGCAGGGCGTGCTGCAGAGCTTTGGCACGAAGCCCAGGAGGAGGAGGGGGAGGAGGAGGGGGAGGAGGAGGGGGAGTGGGAGGAGGAGGAGGAGGAGGAGGAGGAGAAGGAGGAGAAGGAGGAGAATGAGGAGAAGGAGGAGGAGGAGGAGGAGGAGGAGGAGGAGGAGGGGGAGTGGGAGGAGGAGGAGGAGGAGGAGGAGGAGGAGGAGGAGGAGGAGGAGGAGGAGGAGGGGAAGGAGGAGGGGGAGGAGGCACTGCTCGTGAACCAGGAACAAAAATATGCAGCAGGAGACCGCTGCACCCGCCCTTGCCTGCGCGCTGAGGCCACGGCCGGCGCCATCTGGCCCATCTGGAGGCTGCTCCTGGGAGGACCGCGCCACGGCATCCAAGACTGATGGGCCAGTTTTCCACCACCACTACCATATGTAGGACGGGGAAGAAGGGAGGATGGGGAGGTCCTCCTCCTGTCCCCCTCTTCCTTCTCCTCCTCCCTCTCCTACCTACATATGGTAGTGGTGGTGGAAAATCGGCCCATCAAAGACAGCTGCTGCTGCCCGGAGGCCCTTCGATAGCATCGAAAAGGTTCCAAGGCTGACGCTTGGCAACGATGTCTCCGCCGCCGTCGCCACCTCCATTAGGAGGCAACTACTGGGAGGTTTTCGTCGGAAGGATTAAGGAGGATTAAGCCCCATTGGGGGGCTCTTACGCAAGAGTGGGCCTCGGATTAAGCGGGATTAAGCCGGATTAAGCGGGATTCATCCGGATTAAGCGGGATTAAGCGGGATTAAGCCGGAGTTCGGACCAGGGCAAAATCAGAATTTGACCTCCCAGGAGTTGCGTCCGAACCTCCATCTCCGTCCCTGTCGTCGTCGTCGTCGTCAGCGCCACCCCGTCGGATGATGCCGTCGCCGTCGCCGTCATCTTCCATGTCGCACGACTGCCAGTCAGCAACAGGCATCGTAAACGCAATGGAAGGAGAATGGCGGCATGTGAAACGGAACGCAACTATGACATGCAACAGTTGCGGCCACGCGACGTGCGATGCCCCCACCACGCCCCCCGAATCTACGTTGAGTGCCACTTCTCCCCCATGTCTCCGGGGCTTACACTCCTGGCAGCCAACATTGAACACTGAGGGGCGTCTTCCCGTTGCTTGGGATGACTTTCGGTGTGCCGTCGCTGAGTCCGCGATCCCCTTGCCGCTCTCACATGCCGCCGCTCTGGACCCACATTGGCACGGCGGGCGCTCACCCCGCGACTTCTCGCTGCCGTCGCCGCCGTCGCCGCAGCCGTACCGCCGCCGTCGCCACACCGTCGTCGCCGATGTCGCCACTGACGACACAGGTGCCTTCGGGAAGTCGACAAGGCAGAGTGTCAATTCAACTTGCGCTCGTGCGTGACTCCGCGGCGACGGGACACGGGTCACCTTCTCCTCCCTCCTTCTCCCCCCGCCTTCTCCCTGCCTCCTTCTCCCCCCTCCTTCTCCCTGCCTCCTTCTCCCCCCTCCTTCTCCCTGCCTCCTTCTCCCTGCCTCCTTCTCCCCCCTCCTTCTCCCTGCCTCCTTCTCCCCCGAGTCGAAGCTCGGGCACGAGGCACGGGGGCAGAGCGTGGCGGTCGCATCGAGGGACGGCGCGGCTGCCCATGTGCAGCGGGGGCCGCCTTCCTGAAAGCCATACGCTGCTCGCTGGCCCAGGACTGAAGGGCAGCTTCACGAGTTTGCGTGCTCCCTCTCTGATCGGGGAGACGTAAGACCCGGGTACAGGGGACTCGGAAATCCCCGACGAGGTCGTCAAAAAAATGACGAGGCCGAGCCTGCATTTTGACGAGGCCTCCCGCTGCAGACATCCCACGAAACTCCTCCTCGTCAAAATCCGAGGCGCGGTCGTCAAAAAACGGTGGTGAACCCGAGTCCCGGCAAACCCGGGTCTTACGCTCCCCCGATTCTTGAAAGCCATACGCTACTCGCTGGTCCAGGACTGAAGAGCAGCTTCACGAGTTTGCGTGTGCTCCCTCTCTGAGTACCCGAAGCCTGCACGAGGGAAACGATCAGACACATGCACAACCACGCGCAGGTGCAAAATGAGAGCCATGCGGCTGGAAACGAAAGAAAATCCACACCTGTACTCGAATGCGCACGCGACTGACAATACATGAGCGGCCATACGCTAGCAACACGCGCAGTCCTCAACCGGCTGAGCTGCTTCCTCCAGGAATGCTTGGAGCGCTCGATAATCCCAGCCCGCGCTGGATGCACCGTTGTCCTCCTGGTGGTGGAGGCGAGCCGCGCGGGGAGAAGAGCAACCAGCAGCTCGAAGAGAGGACGTGCAGAACACACACTCGTCTGGACGCCCGAAATGGGCACGGAAAGAATGGGCACAATGCCCAACAGCAAATGTTGTCCCAAACCAAGAGCGGTGGCTGTTGGACAGGCGGCCTTCTATCTCAAATGGACACAGGCCGCGGCGACACCAACAGCGAGCCCTGTTCAAAATGAACAGGAACTGCTGTTGGGCCTTGTACCCATTCTTTCCGTGCCCATTTCGCTCGTGTAGAACTCGGCCACGTCCCTGAAGAAGGAGCAGCAGGCCGGCACGCGGAGGCGCCAGACTCTTGCGATCTGGATCGTGCGACCCCGAGCCTCAAGTCGGGCCTGTCCCCCTACAGGCCGATTTTGGCCAAGAAATAAAAGATACCCAAGAAATACTCAAGAGATGCCCAAAAAAACTCAAAAAACAGTCCCCAGACTATTTTTTGACTAGCCCGACTTAACCCGAGCCCCAAACGCGCGCGGCCGCTTCTCACGGGGGGCCTCCTCGCGTACTTCCGCTTTGGCCTTCCACTGGGCCCTCCGCTGGCGCAGCCGCCCCCGCTTGTTGGGAGAACGAAGGATGATAAAAATAAGCATCAAAAGAGCATAAATCATGGAAAAGAGAAAATAGGGAATATAATTTTTTTTTATATACAAAAATGTCATAACTAGAACGAGGAAATCAAGCATGGCTTAAATAACGAGAAGCGGCTGCAGGAATGGGGAAATCAATAATGGCATAAACAAAAAAAATCGGAGGTACGCGCGGGTTTCTCGGATCGGCGCTGGACCCCCCTCCCTGGCGCGCGGAGCGCGCCAGGGGCGGCTCCGGAGGCGCCGCCAGGGGGGTCCAGCGCGGATCCGAGAAATCCGCGCGGACCTCCGAGTTTTTATGTTCATGCCATGCTTCGTTACCTAGTTTTCCACCTCCACCCGGCGTTCGCTGGCGTCGCCGCCCTCCGCCCAGGAGGGGGAGGAGAGGCACCCGCGCGAGCGGAGAATGCCGACTCGGGCGAGCTGCACCCCGGGGCGCTCCGCAGTGTGCCCGACGCCGAGGCAGAAGCCAGAGCGGAGGCGCACGGAGAAGTGCAAAGGGCCCACCCTGCGGGCTTGGCCGACAGCACATCGCTGAGAGGTGCTGCAGCCTCCCCTGCTCGCCATCGCTCGGACGTCCGTTCCCCGTTGCAGTTTCGGCAGCGTGCGATTTTCTGTGTCGCAAGATGGTCCAAGATGCTCCTCGATAGTCCTCGCCTAGGAAAAGATGCACACGTCCGAACGATGCCGAGCCAGACCAGTCGGGTGTGCACCCTTCCGCCAGGGAAGAAGGGGCAACCTCTCGGTTCCTCGAGGGCGAATGCTTTTTTGGCGTGCCCCATCTGGGCCGTCATGGCAGGCGTGGCGTGCGAGCGGCTGCAGGCTGCGAGACCTCCCTGGGCCGCCTCGGCTGAGGCCCGTGTGGGCTCATAGGGGACAGCTGCACGCACAGGAAAACACATGTCGGAGGTCCGCGCTGATTTCTTAGATCGGCGCTGGACCCCCCTCCCTGGCGCGCACATCGCCCTCCCTCAGCGCGCCAGGGGCGGCGTCAGAGGCGTCGAAGGGGGTCCCAGCGCCGATCGAAGGAGTCACGCGCGGACTTCCGAAAGCCGATTCCCCAAAAAGGTGTTAGCACTTGGGGGTTTTAATTTCTCCTCTAAGGAATTCGGCCTCAAACGTGGTCTGGCGGCTATGTCGTCGCCGTCGCCGCCGCGTCGCCACCCATCATCTGGATTTCAAACCGAGTCAATGAAACACATACATACACCAATAGGTCTGGCAACCGGCTCCTCCACAACAGAGAAAAGGCATGCGTTCGCGCTCTTGTGAATATTGAAGAAATCACCGGCTTTTTCAGGCAATACTACGAACGTACGCATCGCGCGCGCATGTCAAAATCGTTCGAACGACCTGTTGCGAGCGAGCTGTCACAAGAACCCATTGCAACAAATGGGACGAAACGCACATGCAACCCAGAATCGAGCCCCGAAATCACACAACATACCTACAGCTTTGCAACATACGTGACCAAGAAAACTGCGATCGCGCTCTCGCGAATTTTGTCCAACAGCACAAGCCCTCAATATTTGCATCACGCTCTACCTAACGTGCCTCTCGCGCTGCATGTCGAAATCATTCGCACGCCGTTGCGCGCGTGCTGCGGGGGGAATGATACCATGCGGGTTTTTCGAGCGCGTCGGCCGCCCGCGCACGTCGAACTCCTTCCGAAACCGTCATCGCCGACGCGAAGACACCGTTATCGCCATCGTCATTGCCCTGGTACCTCGCCCGCCCACGTCGCCGACTCGCCCTGAAGTGCCCGCTGGGAAGTGCCCGCTGGGAAGTGCCCAGAATCAATGCTACGTCGGCCGCGTCGGCCACGCTAAACCAGCTGGCCGCTATGCGCGTGAGCGCGCGCTGGCTGGCGCGGCCGCTGAGACGCACCAGCCAGCACCAAGCACTAATCGCAATCGCCGTTTTGCCGGTTTTGCATATCAGGTTGCGGGTGGGCGGGTGGGATGATTGGGCGAAAACTGGAGCTGGCAACCCAAGTTTTTCCAAAATGAATTGCACACCAACGGTTGCACCAAATGGATTAGACTACATGTAACGCATACATGTGTTCATTCCTGATGGAGTACTAGATCTACCTCTCCCCGCCCCAACTCAACGGACCCCCTTTTCGTAATGCAATTTGCGCACGACTATGCCCCATCGTCCATCCTGCATATGAATTCATACTATTCCAGTCAAACCGATATCTCCCCCCCCCCCGCACACACACACACACACACACACCTCCGGAGAGGGAGGAAAAACAACAACAACAAGAAGAAGAACAACAACAACAACAACAACAACATCAACAATAATAATAATAACAATGATAATAATAATAATAATACTAAATAAATAAATAAATGATAGTAATAATAATAATAATGTTAAGACCGTTCGCCCTCATATGCTCGAGTGTCCAATAACGCGTATTTCCCAAACCCTCGATACCCGCCCTCTGCGTCTTCGATCGAAAACCCTTTTGGGGGGTATACCTTTCTTCCCTGCAGGCCAGGCCCCGGCAAGCGGCGGGGCGGCCGCGGACCGTCGACCTGGTCAACGGCAGCGCTGATCGGCGGGCCGGCCGCGGACCGTCGACCCGACCCCAAGAGGGACGGACAAGGGACCGACCACGACGACAACGACGACGACGACGACGACGACGTCGAAGACGACGGCGACGACGACGACGACGGCGACGACGAGCGAAAGCGAGAGCGAGAGAAAACGACAGCAGGGCCACGAAGGGCACGAAGTAGGCCACGAAGGGCGATCGCAGGGACACGAAGGGATTGCGTATGGGGCCACGAAGAGCGCAAACGAGCGGGGGCCACGAAGTGCAGATCATGCGGGGTCACAGATGGCAGGCCACGAAGGGCATGCACATGGGGCCACAACGGGCGCGACTCCTGGGTGCCTGGGTGTCGGGAGCGCGGCGCTTGGGCAAATTGCAGAAAATTCCAACGCAAGGCCATTCTTCAGTAAGTTGCAAGCAAGTCTCCAGCGAGAGCGCGGTTCCAGAGCGCCGGGAGAGCGATGCCTGAATAAATTGTTAAGAAGTCCCAAGCGAAAGCGCGATTCCTGAATAAAATGCGAGGAAATTTCGGGCGGAAGCGGGGGTCCTGGCTAAATTGTAAGGAAGTTTCAAGCGGGAGCCGTTGTTGTTGCAACCCGGGGGCAGGGGGCCAGTTTGAGCAGGAAGATTTTCCCGGTCAACTAACAGGGTGCGAGCGTCGAGGGGCACACTTTGATTGAAAAAAAAGTATGCACCAGTGGGTGGGGATCAACAATAATTATTCTTTTGAAGTGAGAATTCAATAACAACAACAACAACAACAATAATAATCACTTTACCCGAACGCTCAGTGTTCTCACCAGTGCCAGGGTTTTCATGCGACGCCAGCCAATACCCCCACTTTTGTGGGGGGGCAGTGCAAGCTCTACCAAATATCCACACGACTCTTCGCCACCACCCACACCCAGCTTCCCGCCCTATGACGTTCGGACACTTCACTTCGTGGCCTGCGGACGACCGTGGCTACTACACTGGCGTGGAGTACACACCCACAGAAGTTGTTAAGCCTACGTTCGTACACCCACAGAAGTTGTTAAGCCTTGTTAACCCACAGAAGTTGTTAAGCCTTCCACAGAACATCTGTTGCATATGATGCATATGGTACATGATACACATGATACACATGATACGTACTCACAAGATAGTTGATCACATCTTTAGGGCAAATTCCTGAGGGATGTGGGAATACACAAGAGAGAGAGGATATGGTTGTCCCGATGGTTGTCTCGATGGTTGTCCCGATGGTTGTCCTGATGGTTGTGGTTGTCCCGATCGTTGTCCCGATGATTGTCCCGATGGTTGTCCTGATGGTTGTGCTTGTCCCGATCGTTGTCCCGATGACTGTCCCGATGATTGTCCCGATGGTTGTCCCGATGGTTGTTCCGATGGTTGTCCCGATGGTTGTCCCGATGGTTGTGAGCGATGCCGGATCCTCACGCCCCCCGCCGGAGGAGGAGGAGGAGGAGGAGCAGGACAAGGAGGAAAGGAGAGAAGAGAGAGGAGGGGCGGGAACGGCGCTTGCACGCCCACCCACCGTCGGCCGAGGGCGCAACCTATGGCGCAACCAATAGGGGGACGTTTTATTCTCGGCGGCCGAGGGCGCAACCTATGGCGCAACCGCAAGGGATTGTGGCCCCTGGCAGGCGCGCGAACCCCGTTGCAAGAGCGTGCGAAAGTAGCTCGCGCGAGCTCATGTAACATAAATGTTGGAAAACCATTGGTTTTTTTAGGATTCGGACAGCGCGCGCGGGTAGAAATTTTGAAAAGTCGTGCAGGTGTTTTTCGAGGACCTACGGTGCGATTCGTGTGATTTTATGATGCGCGGTGCTAAAATTCTTAAGAAGCCCAATGGTTTTTGGAGATTTCGGCGTGCGCGCGCGAAGAAAAAACGAATGTGTCCCGCATGGTATTATTTGACAGGGATGATGGCCCTGGCAGGTGCGCAACCGTTGTCGCAGAAGTTCGAAAAAGTTGCTCGCAAAAGCCCGTTTGACAGAAATGTTTAAAAAGTGTTGGGTTTCCTACGAATCCGCAAGAGCGCGCGGGATGAGATTTTGACAATTTTTTGTTGAAAAACCATTGGTTTTTTGATGTTTTTATGTTAAAATCGCTGCGAACACTAAGGTTTTGGAAGGATTTCGTCTTGCGCGCGCGAATGTCCACTTTACCTTATTTTTTGCAAGGGATTCTTGAAATTTGATTATATTAGAACAAGAAATGTCATTTTCTATTGTTTTTTGCAAGGGAAAGCGGATTACAACAAAACAACCGGATCCTGTACACACCCTCTTTTCTGAGGCTTCCTCACGAAAATGATGAAAATGTAGCTGCGGCCTAGGCGGCGCAGGGGGGGCGCGCACCAGGGGGCCCAACAATAATTATTCTTTAGAATAAATAATGTTTAACAACAACAACAACAGCAACAACAACAACAACAACAACAACAAGAGCAGCAACAGCAACAGCAACAGCAACAGCAACAGCAATAACAGCAGCAACAACAGTCATTTGAAGACTGTTCGCCCTTATATGCTCGAGTGCCCAATAACGCGTATTTCCCAATCCCTCGATACCCGCCCTCTTCGTCTTCGATCGAACCCCTTTTGGGGGGTGTACCTTTCTTCCCTGCAGGCCGGGCCCCCGCAAGCGGCGGGGCGGCCGCGGACCGTCGGCCTGGCCAGCGGCAGCGCTGATCGGCGGGGCAGCCGCGGACCGTCGACCCGACCCCAAGAGGGACGGACAGGGGACCGACCAGGACGACGACGACGACGACGACGACGGCGAAGTCGACGACGGCGACGGCGACGACGAGCGAAAGCGAGAGCGAGAGAGAACGACAGCAGGGCCACGAAGGGCACGAAGTAGGCCACGAGGCGCGACAGCGGGGACACGAAGGGAATGCGTATGGGGCCACGAAGAGTGCGAACGAGCGGGGGCCACGAAGTGCAGATAATGCGGGGCCACAGATGGCAACTATGGGGCCACTGAGGGTAGCAACTGGGCCACGTAGGACAATGAGGGGGACACAAATGGCGACAGCCGGGCCACGAAGGGCATGCACATGGGGCCACAACGGGCGCGATTCCTGGGTGCCTGAGTGTCGGGAGCGCGGCGCTGGGGCAAATTGCAGGAAATTCCAACGCAAGGCCAGTCTTCAGTAAGTTGCAAGCAAGTCTCCAGCGAGAGCGCGATTCCAGAGCGCCGGGAGAGCGATTCCTGAATAAATTGCAAAGAAATCCCAAGCGAAAGCGCGATTCCTGAATAAAATGCGAGGAAATCTCGGGCGGGAGCGGGGGTCCTGGCTAAATTGTAAGGAAGTTTCAGGCGGGAGCCGTTGTTGTTGTAACCCGGGGGCCAGGGGGCCAGTTTGAGCAGGAAGACTTTCCCGGTCAAATAACAGGGTGCGAGCGTCGAGGGGCACACTTTGATTGAGAAAAAAAGTATGCACCAGTGGGTGGGGATCAACAATAATTATTCTTTTGAAGTGAGAATTCAATAACAACAACAACAACAACAACAACAACAACAACAACAAAACAACTACATACGAGCGCGTTCGTCGATAAAACATGATTCCGTTTTAAAAAACTGGGCGCAACAAGCGGGACGAACTGCGCATGCGCGCGTCGTCGCGCGGGCGTGCCAAAAGCCTGGAGGGCCTTAGGCGTCATGAGGAATTGAAATCCGAGTGCACCGGACATATCTTTAAAACCCAACAACACGGTTCCCCAACAGCGCTTTTAAACCCAAAAATTTGCGCCCAGGTTCTCGCGGAACCCCAACAAAACCATGGGATGTTCACCGCGTTCAAAACCAGCTACAAACTGCCCTCCCGCGCGCACGTCGGAATCGCAAGGGCGCCCTTGCGCGCGCGCTGCCACAAGAGCGCCTTGCCCCAAAAAAAAACGGCATGCACGAGCGCGGGCGGTCGCGCGCGCATGGATGAATCCTTCAAAATCTGAGGTTCCGAGCTCAGTGTTCAACCGAGAGCCCCGACGACATGTAAACATACATGGTTTTGCAACATCATTTTTCAACCAAAAATGCGTCGCCTGCGTTGCGGAATCTCTATCGCAACACAGGTTCTCAGAAGTTTCTTTCAAGTCTCCCAAACGGGCCTATCGCGCCGCACGTCGAAACCATTCGCACGCCATTGCGCGCGTGCTGGGGGGGGGGAGCGGCCCGCGTCAAATATAATAATGCGGGCCACTCTCGCGCGTCGTCCGCGCGCGCATGTCGAACTCTTTCCAAAACCTGCATCACCGACGCGAGGGCGCCGTCACCGTCGTCGGCGTAATCAACATCGGCGCCGTCACTGGCCGCGCCGTCGTCATTGTCATCATCTTCACCAGTATCGCTGCCATCATCATCGCCCCCACCGAAAGCTTGCGCTCGCGCTCTTGCGAATTCTGAAGCAAACCATCCGGTTTTCAATCTTTTGTATGCGAAACTGCCAGACGGGCCTCTCTCGCCGCATGCCGAAATCATTCGCGCACCCTTGAACGCGTGCCGGGGGGGGGGGGCCCGATCCGTGTCAAATTGAACCATGCGGGCCACTCTCGCGCGTCGGCCGCGCGCGCATTCCGAACTCTTTCCAAAACCTTCATCACCGACGTGAGGGCGCCGTCATCGTCGTCGGCGCGATCAGCATCGGCGCCGCCACTGCCCGCGCCGTCGTCGTTGTCAACATCGTCACAAGCATCGCAGTTATCATCATCGCGTCTACCGTTGTCGACGTTGCCATGATACCGCGCCCCCCCAACTTGACGACTCGCATTGACGAGCCCGCTGGGGTGTGCCCAGCGGTCAGCGCCACCGCGGCCGCGTCGGTCGCGCCACACTAGCTGGCCGCTGCGCGCGCGCTCGGGTCGGCGCGGCCACAGAAACGCACCAGCCAACACCATGCACTCATCGCAATCGCCGCCACATGGGTTTTGCAAACCAAGTTGCGGTTGGGTGGGTGGGACGTTTGCAAGAGCCTGGGATGTGTCAACTCGTTTGTAAAAATCAATTGCGCCACATAGATTGCACCACATTGCTTGCACCACACCGATTGCACCACATGCACGGCACCACCTGAATTGCACCACAAAAAATTACACAACATATATTACACCACGTATACACCACCGATTGAAGCACATGGCATGTACAATCTAGATCGCACCACATAGGTTGCAAAACACAGAGTGCACAGCCTATGCGGCACAACATAGACTGCATAACGTAGGTTGCACCACCGTTTTGCTCCACGTGTATCGCACAATATAGATTGCATCACATTGTTCGTTCCCCATGAACTGCACAGCATATATTCCCCTTTCTAAGAAAATAGCCTCGACCCCCCCCCCCCCGGACTTATCAGCTCCCCCTGGGATAGTATGATTTCATACATACATATATGTATATATATATAGATATATTCTGCACACTCGTCCATCCTAAATATGAAATCATACCATCCCTGCTACGCCGATTTCCCCCCCCCTGAGGGTCCCTTGTAAGAAACACTATGCGGTGACATTTTTTGTTTTAACATAACACGTGTTCACGAATCCCCTGCAAAAAATGAAACGGAATGCACTCGCGCGCGTCGTCGCGCGCATGCCGAAATCCTTCAAAAACCTTCGGTGCCGGAAGGATTTCGCAATCGAGGTTCCAAAAAACCAAAAAACATACAGAAACATAGGGTTTCGCAACACTGATTTGCTAAAAACGCTTCCGCGCGAGCTCTTGCGAAATCTTAGGAAAACTTAAGGTTTTTCAAGATTTTCACATAATGCTACCAAACGGGCTTCGCGCGCGCTCATGTCGAAATCGGTCGAACGCCCTTGCGCGTGTGCCGTCGTGAGAATCCCCTGCAAAAAATGGGACGAAGTGCAGACGCGCGCGTCGTCGCGCGCGTATGCCGAACCCATCGGTTTCGGAAGGATTTCAAAATCGTGTCAAAAAAACATACAAAAACACAAGGTTTCGCAACTCATATTTCCAACAAAAGCGTGCGCGCGCGCGCTCTGGCGTCGTCGTCGTCGTCGTCGCCGTCCTCCCTCCTCCCGCGTCGTTGTCGTCGCCGTCGTCGCCTACGTCGTCTTCTGTCTTTCCTCGTGTTCGTCGTCGTCCTCGTTGGCGTCGTGGTCGTTTCCGTCGTCGTTGTCGCCGTGGTCGTCCTTCCACCTCCTCCCTCGTCGTCGTCGTCGTCGTCCGTCGTCTG
>CAUYUJ010014496.1:237500-280000 GCA_963575745.1 Prorocentrum cordatum
GCGAAGCAGGCCTCCTCCTCCTCCTCCTCCCTCCTCCTCCTCCTCCTCCCCCCTCCTCCCTCCTCCTCCTCCTCCTCCTCCTCCTCCTCCTCCGCCGCCGCACCTGGCACCTCTGTGGCACGATCAACGGAAAAAACTCTCAAGCAGAGGACGGGGGGGCCCCTCGCGCGCCCCCAGCAAGGGTGGGCCAGCTTGGCCCAAAAAGACTCGAACCCCGAGAGGAGGAAACGGGAGAGCGAGCAGACACGGGCAGGAGCAGAATAGAGAGAGAGAGAGATGAAACCCGCACATTCCTGAGGGCTCAGGAAGCCTAGCGCCCACAACAGACAACTAAGCTTATGTCGGGCGTGTCCCCCTACGGAGGGATTTTCGACGAAAAATAAAAGATACCCAAAAAATACCCCAGAAAGGTCAAAACATACTCAAAAAATAGTACGCATACGATTTTTTGACTATTGTTGAACATTCCCCCTGTAGAGGGACAGGCCCGACTTGAAACTAAGCTGTCCCTGCCAGCAATAACGCCTGAACGAGCATCGCGAGCCTGCGCAGAGAAGGCTCGAGGGAGGAGAGGAGGCGGCATCGGAGTCTGATGCTGACGACGACGATGTTGGCATAGCACATGAGGCGCTGCACCGCGTCATGGCCTCCTTCCGCCACGCAAAGCAGCCCTCCGCCGCCAGCAACCAGCAAAACGTCGTGGAGCTCCTTTGCGCCGTGCACTACCGCCGGTCCCGGCAAGCGCCCTGAGCCGCTGACCCTCGGGGAGAGCAGGAGCCCGTCCGAACCGATCTCAAGGTGGATGTCCTCGCCACGAGGTCCGTGAACGTGGATCCTGGTGCTCTGGCGTCCCGCGCGACGGCCCCGTCGACCGCGCCCGGGAAGATGACCCGCTGGGGCCAATCGGTCTGGCGAGCGTGAGCCTGTCGTCGGACCAGGCCCGCCCGGGCGCCGCCCCCCAGCGTGCTCCCCACGGGGCCCTGCGCCCAGGCCAGCGCTGGCGCCGCCCGACGAGTGCGCATGCCAGCTGCGGCCTCTGAAGCTCGGCGACGCTCTGGCCCCTCTGGGACCTGCCGCACTCCTGCACAGTCGGGGCGTTGACCTAAGGAACCCTGAATAAGGAACGAGGCCCCTTTTTTACCATAAGTTGAACTTCGATCTCCCATCGAAACCCCAAGCAAAACCAAAGGCGAACTGCAAAACAACTAAGGAACACCGAGCCCCTCCCCAACGAAAAGGGTTCCTTCCTCGGCGCCCCGACTGTACATCGACAGCCTGCGACGCAAGGAAGCACACCGTCTGTCTCCGCAGTCCTCCGATCTCCCGGAAGCTCTCTCACAAGACGAGCGCGCGCAGGCAGGCCAGCACAGACCGGGTCGCAAGTTCAACGAGAAGCACTGGAACACGCACAGAGTTAGTGACTGGTCTGCTCCGACTGGCTATCGAGCCCATGAGATCACATGAGATCGTGGAGACGCCGGCCGTGCGAGCGCACAAACCGGTCACCAGCAAACCGGGCAGCAAGTTTGACGGAGGACACCGGAGGAAGACGGAGAGGAGAAGGACGGGGAGGAGGAGAAGGAGCAGGAGGAGGAAGAGGAGGAGGAGGAGGAGGGGGGAGGAGAGGGGGAGGAGGATGAGGGGGAGGAGGATGAGGAGGAGGAGGAGGAGGAGGAGGAGGAGGAGGAGAACCCCAAACTGAATGAATGGTATGTGCTGGCTGGTCAAGTCAACGCGAGCATGCTCAGGGCCTGGGGGTGTGCACTGACAGGCCCCCAGGGGTGGCCCACGCTGACCTCAACAGGCCCCAGGGCAGCCCAAGGCAGCCTCAACGCGCTCGACGCCGCTGGAGGAGACGAGAGGGGACGGGTAAAAAAACAAGTATTCGGAACGGGCAGAGGCCCAGGGCTTCTTTCGGGAGGGTGATCGGTCCCTGATGCCAAGTTCGAAGGGGGCAGGCGGAAGAATATGCGATAAATAACCAGGTCCAAGGGGGCCGGCGGATGCAATGTTCAGGATGTCCCGAGCGAAACGCTGGTTTCCGAAATTCCGATCGATCAAACTCATGGTAACATGAACATGTTCGTTTGTTGCAGATTTCTCGAGAGAAACGCTTCTTTTGCAGAATTTGCTGAGGATGTCCCGGGCGAAACGCTTGATTCTCCTTTCTAAAAACAGAATAAGATCTACCCCCCCCGGGGCGTTATCGGTACCCCTTTCAGGTATGTACATCATACATGAGTCTGACCACATGTCCATCCTAAATATGAACTTACACTATCCCAGGGGGGGCGATATCCCGCCCCTGAGGTTCCCTGGTAAAAAAAACACTATGCGGTGTTATTTTTTGTTCTAACATAACACTGTTTCGCGAATCCCTTGCCAACAAATTGACGAAGTACACACGCGCGCGTCGTCGCGCGCGCATGCCGAAATCCTTCAAAAACCTTCGGTGCGGGAAAGATTTCGCAGTCGAGTTTCCAACAAAAAAACATACAAAACACAGGGCTTCGCAACACTAATGTGCCAAAAAACTTCCGCGCGAGCTCTTGCGAAATCTTCAGGAAACCATTGTTTTTTTCCAGATGTTCACGGGCTTCGCGCGCGCGCATGTCGAAATCTGTCGAACGCCCTTGCGCGTGTGCCGTCGCGAGAATCCTCTGCGAAAAAATTGGCGACGTGCAGACGCGCGCGTCGTCGCGCGCGTAGGCCGAAAACCTTGAAAACCCATCGGTTTCGGAAGGATGTCACAATCGCGTGTCCAAGAAACCTACAAAACCCCGAGGTTTCGCAACACGGATTTTCAACAAAAGCGTGCGCGCGCGCTCTTGCGTCGTCGTCGTCGTCGTCGTCCTCCCTCCTCCCGCGTCGTCGTCGTCGTCGCCTACGTCGTCCTCTGTCTTTCCTCGTGTTCGTCGTCGTCGTCCTCTTTGGCGTCGTGGTCGTTTCCGTCGTCGTTGTCGCCGTGGTCGTCTTTCCTCCTCCTCCCTCGTCGTCGTCGTCGTCCGTCGTCGGCGTCTCGTCGTCGTCCCTACTATTTCGTCGCCGTCGTCGTCGTCGTCGTTGTCGTCGTCGTCTTCCCTCCTCCCTCGTCGTTGTCGTCGTCGGCGTCGCCGTCCTTCCTCCTTCTTCGTCGTTTGCGTCGTCGCCGTCCTCCCTCCTCCCTCGTCGTTGTCGTTCTTGTCGTCGTTGTCGCCGTCGTCGTCCTCCCTCCTCCCTCGTCGTCTTCGGTGGCGACGTCGTCGTCGTCGTCGTCGTCGTCGGCATCGGCGTCGTCGTCGTCGTCGTCGTCGTCGGTGTCGTCGTTGTCGCCGCCGTCGTCGTCGTCGTCGTCGGCGTCGTTGACGTCGTCGTCGTCGGTGTCGTCGTTGTCGTCGTCGTCGTCATCGTCGTCGTCGTTGTCATCGTCGTCGTCGTCGTCGTCGTCGGCGGCGGCGTCGTTGTCGTCGGTGTCGTCGTCGTCGTCGTTGTCGGCGTCGTCGAAGTCATTGGAGACGTCGTCGGTGTCGTCGTAGTCGTTGTCGGCGGCGTCGTCGTCGTCGTCGTCGTCGTTGTCGCTGTCGTCTTCGGCGTCGCTGTCGCTGCCAAGTGCCATTTGGTACCCACCGTCACGGTCTTAAGAGATTTTGCCAGCCAAGTTGCGGGTGGGTGGGTGGGATGTTTGCGCGAGCAGTGGAGTGGACAACTCACTACGAACAGAAATTATATTCTCCCATAGATTGCTCCTCTCCTGGGGACCAGAATTTAATCGATGTTTCTGGCGAAATGCTTGTTTTCACGTGCCCAGGTCGCCCACGATGATTTCTAACATGGTTGTCCCCAGACGGGACCTGTGTTCACGCGTCCAGGCCACCCACGGGGGTATCTAAGATGTTGGTCCGGAGCTGGAGCCACGTGCTTTTACATGTCCAGGCCACCACCCAATGGGGTTTCGAAAATGGAGGCCCCGAGCTGAATACGTGCTTTCACGTGCCCAGGCAACCCAAAAGGGTATCGCACATGTTTGCCGCGAGCTGGAACCACGTGTTTGTTTCGTGCGCGGGCAGCCCAGAAGGGGGGTATCTAACATGTGGTCGTCTGGGGCCCCCCAGCGTGGGGCCCCCACGAGAGCCAAACCAAAGCATTAAAGCGACACCAACTGCGCAAGAACTTGGCAATGTCTCTTCGGCGGGCGCTTCCCTGCCTTACCCCTGGGGCATCGAACACGGTGGTCCCGAGCTGGAACCACGTGTTTCCAAGTGTCCAGGCCACCCAGAGAGGTATCTAGCATGGTGGCCCCGAGCTGGAACCGCGTGTTTTTGTTACGAGTCCGGGCCAACAGGCGGGTATCTAAGATGGTGGTCCCGAGCTGGAGCCATGTCTTGTCCAGGGGGTGGGGGGTCAAATGCTTGCTTCTTGCCCCTCGCTGGAAGCACGTGTTGTCACGTGCCCAGGCCACCCAAAGAGGCATCCAACATGGTGGCCCCGAGCTGGAGCCACGTGTTTTGCACGTGTGCGGGCCACCCAAAGGGGAGGGGTATCTAACGATTGGCCCCCCCATCGCGGAGGCCCACGAGAGCCAGGCAAAACCAACAAATCGGCATCAGGTGTGTAAAAATCTGACACAGTTTCTTCGGCTGGCGATTTCTCCAAATTTCCAACTGGGGTATCGAACATGGCGGTCCCAAGCTGGAGCCACGTGTTTTCACCTGTCCAGGCCACCCAGGTGGATATCTAACACGGTGGTCCCGAGCTGAAGACACGTGCTTTTTTTGTTCACATGCCCCGATCACCGATGGCGGTACAGAATATGGATGCCCCGAGCTGGAACCACGTGTTTGAACATGCCGAGACCACCCAGGGAGATCCAGCATGTGTTCTTTTTGTCAGCAGCGCGCGCGAGAGCCCCAACTCCATGAACAACCACGCAAGCGAGCACTCCATTGAACACCAGTGGCACCAGACCACCCAGGGATATCCAGCATGAGGGTCAGAACTGGAACCACGTGTTCTCACTGTTCCCACGTGTCCAAGCCACCCATGGGGGTATCTAACGTGGTGGCCCCGAGGTGGAAGCCGGATTTTTTACGTGCCCGGGTCGCCCAGGAGGGGGTGGATATTTAAAACGGTTGCGTCTTGCCCCTCGCTGGCAACACGTGTTGACATGTGGCCAGGCCACCCAGAGAGGCATCTAACATGGTAGCCCCGAACTGAAACCAAGCGTTTTCACGTGCCCATGCCACCCAGGAAGGGTCATCCAACACGGTGGCCCCGAGCTGGCACCACATGTTGTCACGTGTCCAGGCCAAGGATGTGTTTAACGTAGTGGTCCCGAGCTAGAACCACGTGTTTCCACGTGTCCAGGCCACCCAGAAGGGATATCCAACATGGTTGCCCCGAGCTGGAACCACGTGTTTTTGCGCACGCGGGCCACCCACCGGTGTATCTAACATGTGATCGTCTGGGGCCACCCAGCGTGGGGGCCCACAGTAGCCAGACAAAACCAATAGATCGACACCAAATGTGCACACAAGAATATGACACGGTTTCTTTGGCTGGTGATTTTCCAGATTCCCAGCTGGGGTATCGAACATGGTGGTCCCGAGCTGAAGTCATGTGTTGTCACGTGTCCAGGCCACCCAGGCGGATCGCTAACATGGTGGTCCAGAGCTGGAGCCATGTGCTTTCACATGTCCAGGCCGCCCAAGGGGGTATCTAACATGGTTGCCCCGAGCTGGAACCACGTCTTCACGCGTCCAGGCTACACAAGGAGATATCCCGCATGTGGTCGTATGGCTCTATGTCTGGGTGTCTCGAGCGAGGACTGCGGACCTGAATCGGATCTTGAGCTCGAGCTGGTCGAGCACCACGCGCGTTTCGATTGCAACTAACCCAATATATGCGTTCAGACAGCTCGAGCTTAAGATCCAATTCGCTTCAGTCAGGATTGTGATGCCAAGGACGGCTGGACCCACACTGCAATAGCGCATGGCACAAACCAACGCGGCATGTCCCCTGGCGCGTCCCCTAGTACTTTCACTGGCACGTTCCGTGGCGCGTCCCTGGCACGTCAGTATGCGGCGCGGCACAGCGCAGAGCAGCACAACACACTACTTGGCAGAATATCACCATCATTGATATCTTCAGCACTGCCACTGCCCATCGCCCAATTGACGTGCTTGGAGACGATCCCATGCCTCACAGTTCTAGATCCCTTTCGGGGCTCGTGGGCCGATCAGGTTTAACGGGTGTTGGACATGACCATTCCAGACAACCCTGCTATCACGAGGAGCTCTTGACGACGAACGGAGGGCTTTTTTAGGGAACCGAACTCTATACACCGACGCCTTTGTCTGGCCTCGCAGTGAATCTCGCCGCACAGAGAAGCGGATCCTGTCGTATACGGGATCCTGATGTGCACATTCCTATATATTTCCCAAGGAAAACGGGGATCCTGGTGTATACATTCCTATACATTTCCTGGGATCCTGTGGTATATTTCCCCAGGAAAACGGGGAACTATTATACACCACGCCACCCCGACGTCGCCCCCGACCCTCAGAAAGTCCAGGGATTGAGAAACGGCCCGCCACTGGTGATGCTGGCCATGGCGAACCTCGGCCCCACGAAGAGGTACCCCCTGCCCTGGACCTCGACAGCGGCCCGCAAGCCGGAGCCCCTCCTCGACCCAAGGTGGCCCTCGCTTCGGAGCCCTGCCTGCACCTCCCAGGCATCTCCGTGCGCAAGAGGAGGAGGAGGAGGAGGAGGAGGAGGAGAAGGAGAAGGAGGAGGAGGAGGAGGAGGAGGAGGAGGAGGAGGAGGAGGAGGAGGAGGAGGAGGAGGAGGAGGGAGGAGGAGGAGGAGGAGGAGGAGTGCCCCTGGCCCAAAGGTGCCCCCAGGAGTTCCAAAGAGAGGCCCCCACGGCCTCCAGAGCACCCCTCACGAGGCCCCGAGGGCCTCAGGGGCTCCAAAATTGAGCGAAAAGCTGAGGGAACCCTGGGCCAGGGGAGCCTTTGGCAACACCCGAAAATGCCTTTCAAATCCCTCCGCCGCTCCTTGTACCGCGAGAAGATCATGCCCTGCCACCTCGGCCGGTCGGTCTCTCGGGCGGGCGTCTGTGAAAGCTCCGCGGCGCGCGATCGGAAGCTGCAGCACGGCTGCGTCATATCATCCAAGCGGATGCCTGTAATGATGGCGGCGATGAGTCCGTGGTGACAGCGGGGAGGGCAGAATCAGTCAACATCAAACCGAGAAAACAGATCGAATCGGAATGTACGTCGGACGGGGCTGCGTCGGCAAGGAACCGAACTCGAATCGGATCGGCCGCGCCATCGGATGCTCAATTGAGCCAGGCGAGCGCCGGGCCGCATCGGACCGGTGGAAAGAAGGAACTGAACTGGATCGGATGGGCCAACACCAACATCGAATCGGACAGGTCGGATCGAAAGGAGTCCTGGGAAGGTTGCGAAGATTACCTGCGGTCGGGAAGGTTTGTTTACCGTGTCGCGGCGGCGGCCACGGCGACACGCCATGCGCTGCGAGCGGAAAGCGTGTCGCGGCTGAGGAAGCCTCGGGGCGTTGATGCCCCGGGACCAGGACGCGGTTAGCGTGTCGAGGCCGAAGCAAGGCAGGCCAGAACCAGCGGAGCGACATGCTGACCTAAAGTTCCTGATCGCGGGTCGCTTAGATTAGCGCGTTCTCGCCGAGTGAAGCGCAAAACTCGGTCGTCTTCGCGCTCGCCCGTGGCGCCCCTGAAAGAAGAGGGCCCTCCGTCCTGGACCGCAGGTCGCGAAGCACAGTTCGACACTGGGCACAGACGGTAATAAGTGTCAGCCAACGCGGACCCATAACACCGTGTTTCTAGCCATCTATGGTCGGCGATCTACGTGGGACAACTTATGTTATGAAAAAAAGCTGGCTCGATCTAATTTTGAAGTATGCGTTGTGCAATAAATGTTGTGCGAACGATGTTGTGCGATCTACGTTATGCTGTTAATGTAGCTCAATTAGCCGAAGCTCACCAACGACTTGTCATCTCCACCGCTCGCGCCTTGGCTTGTAAAACCCATGCGGCGGCGAATCCGTTGAGTGCTTGGCGCTGGCGGCCGCATTGTTGCGGCCGCGCTGGCGTGCGCAGGCTCGCGCGCAGAGCGGCCAGCGAGTCTTGCGCGACCGACGCGGCCGCGGTGGCGCTGACCACTGTCGACTTCCAAGCGCGTCTCGCAGGCCGCGCTGGCGCGTGGGCGCTCCAGTGCGGGTCAGTTATCGGGCGGGCGCGGTATCATGGCGACGTCGACAACAGCAGACACGATGATGATAGTAGCTGTGCTGATGACGATGACGACGACGACAACACGGCCAATGGTGGCGCCGATGCTGATCACGCTGATGGCGATGATCGTATCCACGCGTCGGCGACGAAGGTCTTGGAATGATTACCACACGCACGCGCGGCCGATACGCGCAAGTGGCCCGCATGGTTCTGTCTGGCAGGGATACAACCCCAGCTAGCACGCAAGGGCGTTCGAATGATGTCGACGTGCGCGCGCGAAAGGCCCGTTTGGTAGCATGTGGTGACATTGTTAGAAAACCTACGGTATCCGTACAACTTGGCAGGGCCGCGCACACACCCTGTTTGACAACCGCATTGCGGAATCAGTGGTGTTTGTCTGCGTCGGGAAACTCCGCCGACCCTGTCGGCGTGTGCGAGGGGCTTGGCTGTTCGAGTCGTCGTCTCCGTCGGTCGTCGCCTCCGTCGTCCCCTTTCCCTGCAGCTTCCTTCTCAAGCTCGTGAGCGAGAGAAAAATCTAGCAGTGTCGTAATCGAGTCGAAGGGAAGCCCCTTCCCTTCGATCCCTTCCCCAGGGGGGGGGGTCCGGGGGGGTCCCGGGGGGGGTCCCGGGCCGGGGGGTGTCCCGGGGGGGGTGGGGGGGCAGATTCGTTTTCCCTCGGGCGGCCTAGAAACCTCGAAAACACTCCAAATGAGGTCCGAATGCCCAAGATGGCCCCCGAGACGGCCCAAGAGGGCCCCGAGTCGCCCAAAGATCGGCCGAAAACGCCCACGATAGCCCCAAGACCGTCCAAGAAGCCTCCAAGACGTCCCAGGCCCCTCCAAGAGACCCCCAGAAGGCCCCAAGAGGCCCCCACGAGGCTTCCAAGCGGCCCCTGAGAGCTTCCCAAGAAGCCCACAAACTACCCCCAAGAGGCCCCCAAGAGCGCTCGTCGTCGTCGTCGTCGTCGTCGTCGTCGTCGTCGTCGTCGTCGTCGTCGTCGCCATTCAGAGTCGGCGGCACCGGCCGTAAGGCCTTCGCAATAGAAAATCTGTAAGGAACGAAAGCGGCTGCTTAGAAAAGTTCGCCATCCGCGCGCAAACACGCGCGCGATTTGGGGGAACTGCTGAGTTGTGCTAAACGAGCGCGCGCATTATATGATCGGGATCATGGGGGGGGCGACATGTGCCTGGCTGGGATTGTATGAACTCATGCTACCCTGGGCGATGAGGGAGAATCCTATGAAAATGGCAATGCCCCAGTGCGGCAACAAACCGTGGGGGAGATCCTAGAGGGGAGCGAATTAACTTTATCACTCCTGAAGCTAACAACTCCAGTGGTCGCGCAATCACCC
The DNA here is from genome assembly GCA_963575745.1 of Prorocentrum cordatum. NCBI lineage: Eukaryota > Dinophyceae > Prorocentrales > Prorocentraceae > Prorocentrum > Prorocentrum cordatum. Next base: position 247,103 of record CAUYUJ010014496.1, read on the forward strand.
CACCCACCCAGCCGCACTTTGGTTTGCAAAACCCATGCGGCGGCGATTACGTTGACTGCTTGGCGCTGGCGGGCGCATCGCTGCGGCCGCGCTGGCGTGCGCAGGCTTGCGCGCAGAGCGGCCAGCTGGTCAGCTAGTCTGGCGCGACCGACGCGGCCGCGGTGGCGCTGACAACCGTCGACTTCCCAGCACGTTTCGCAGGCCGCGCTGGCGCGCGGGCGCTTCAATACGAGTCGGTGACTCGGGCGGGCGCAATATCATGTCGACGTCGGCACAGGCGAACGAGATGCGGATAGTAGCGATGATGGTGACGACGATGACGATGACGACGGCAAGGCCGATGACGGCGCCGATGCCGATCGCGCCGATGACGATGATCGTGCCCACGCATCGGCGATGAAGGTTCTGGAATGATTACAACATGCGCGCGCAGCCGACATGCGCGAGTGGCCCGCATGGTACTCTCTGACAAGGATCGTGCCCTGCCCCCCACCTCCCCCCAACAAGCGCGCAAAGGCGATCGAATGATGTCGACGTGCGCGCGCGAGAGGCCCGCGTGGTCTCATTTGACAAAAATGCAGAAAACCCAAACAAATGATGGCTGCAAGTGGTCAAATCCGCAAGAGCAGGCGCGTCGATGTGCTTGAGCCGTCCTGTTGCGAAAATGAATCCCGCACAAAACCCAAGGTTTCTGAAGGAATTGAGCAGAGCAGGTGTAGAGCAGGCGCGGGGTAGAGTAGGGCATGAGCAAAATAAAGTAAAGTAGAATATGTGGGGGTACGGGATGGTGAAGTAGAGTAGGGCTGAGCAGAAATGAGTTGAGGAGAGGAGAGGAGAGCAGAGTAGAGAAGAGGAGTATAGTAGAGTAAGTGTAGAGTAAAGTAGAATAAGAGTAGAGGAGAGCAGATTAGAGCAATGTAATGTAAAGTAGAATAGAATAATATAGAATGAGAGCAAAGTGAGGTAGAATACGACAGCGCACGGTGAAGTGGAGCAGAATAAGATAGAACAGAGCCGGGCAAATATAATTGAGTAGCGAGGAACAGACGAGTAAAGTAAAGCAGGAAGATCGTAACACATAAATGAGTAAAGCAGGGTAGAGTAGGAGCTGAGTACGAGTATGTAACCAGGAGCAAAGAAGGGTATAGTAGAGTAGGTTCGGGTACGGTAGAAGAGAGTAGAGCAGAGTAGAACAGGGCAGAATATAATAGAGTCGAGAGGAGTAGAAAAGACATAGAGTAGGGTAGGAGCAACATTGAATATAGTAGAGTATACAAAGATACAGTAGGGTAGAGCAGAGTAGGGCACAACGAAGGGCCAAATAAGAGTAGAGTACAATACGGTAGAGTAGAGTAGAGGAACGTTGAGTTGAGTATTATCAGACAGATTAGGGTAGGGTAGCGAAAAACATACACTAGGGCCCTAGTGGGATACTGAGAGAGCTGGATCGAGCCCTGGTAGAAATCCAACAGGGCTGGCGCCTGGCGCGGGCGCTGGCGACAGGTGCGCCGCCGCCACCGCTGACGGCGTCGTAGTTTTCGGCGTCGTCGTCGTCGTCCTCGGCGTCGTCGTCGCCGGCGTCGTTGTCGTGGATGTCGTCTTCACCGTCACCGTCGTCATCATCTTCGCCGGCATCGGCGTCGGAGTCGGCGTCGGCACCGGCGCTAGCGTCGTCGTGGTTGTCGTCGTCGTGCGTCGTGCCTCGTGCGTCGTGCGTCATGCGTGGTAGTCGTCGCCGTCGTGGTCGACGTCGTCGTCGTCGTCGGCGTCGCGATAGTCGCCGTCGCCAAAATCGGCATGGTCGTCGTCGGCGTCGTCGGCGTCGTCGTCGTCGTCAGCGGCGGCGTCGGCGTCGTCGTCGTCGGCGTCGGCGTCGTCGTCGTCGCCGTCGTCGTCGTCGTCGTCGTCGCCGTCGTCGGTGTCGCGATGGTTGCCGTCGCCATAATCGTCGTTGTCGTCGTCGGCGTCGTCGTCGTCAGCGTCGGCGTCGGGGACGGCGTCGGCATCTGCGTCGGCGCTGGCGCCGGCGCCGGTGTCGTGCGTCGTGCGACGTGCGTCGCGCGTGGTGAATCGTGCATCGTCGTCATCGTATTCGTCGCCGTCGTCGTCGTGAACGCCGTCGTTCTAGTCGTCGTCGTCGTCGTCGTCGTCGTCGTCGTCGTCGTCGTCGTCGTCATCGTCGTCGTGAACGTCGTCGGCGTCGTCGTCGTCGTCGGCGTCGTCGTCGTCGGCGTTTTCTTCGTCGTCAGCGTCGTCGTCGTCGTTGCCAGGGGGGCTGGGGGGGTCCAGACCCCCCCGACTAACGATTCCGGGGGGGGGGGGTCCAGACCCCACCAGCCAATTTCCAGGGGGGGGATTTCCGGACACACCGGCTAATTTTCCCTGGGGGGTGGGGTCTGGACCCCCCTGCTCATTTTCCCCAGAAGGGGGGGGGGTCCTGAACCCCCACCCCTGGTTTGGAGAGGGTGTTGAAACTCCCCCTGGCAGCAGCGGCTAAAAGTTTTTTTTTCTCCAAAGACTCCGACGTGCGCGCGACACACAACGCACGTGTCGACGTTGTCACATTTTTTGCCAGGGATGTTTGACAACGGCTGGTCTTTGCTACGCGAGCGCGCGCATAGTATTACTTGCCAAGGGTGAGGGGAGGCGATGACGGCCTGGCTGGGATGGTGCGAACTCATACTAAATTTACGATGGGAACGATGGGGCCGAATCAGTTGTAACTTGTATTATTCCATGGGGGTGAATACACGGTGGGAAGGTTGTAGATCCTACTTTTCTCAAGAACGGAAATTCTATGTGGTGCGAAACTTGTGCGGTGACACCGACGTGGGGCAATCTAAATGGTGCATTTCATGCCGTACTATCTACGTGGTGCACACTATGTGGTGCAGTCTACGTTATGGCATATATGTTGTGCGATGCGCGTGTTAGAATCTGTGTTTTGCAACTTGTGGTGCAGTCAGTTGTTGCTACGCAGCAATGAGTTGTCCAATCCACTGCTCGCGCACCACCCCACACGCCCACCCTATCCCGAGCGGCGGCGGTTGCGAGGGCTACTTGGCGCTGGCGCGCAGACTCGCGCGCACAGGGGCCAGCTAGATCGGCGCGGTCGACGCGGCCGCGGTGGCGGTGGAGACTTCTCAGCGCGTCTCGCGGGCCGCGCTGGCGCGAGGGCACTTCTGCGCGAGTCGGTGACTCGGGCGGGCGCGGTAGCATGGCGACGTCGACCACGGCAGACACGATGAGATAGTAGCGATGCTGGCGACGATGGTGACGATGGTGATGATGACGACGGCGAGGCCAATGACGGTGCCGACGCTGGTCACGCCGACGTCGATGATCGTGTCCACGGTTCCACAATAAAGGTTCCGGGTGACTTTCGACGTGCTCGCGCAGCCCGGGTCGCGACCCCCACCTTCCCCCCTCCCAACAAGCGCGCAAGGGGGGCATTCGCATAATGTCGACATGTGCTCGTGAGAGGCCCGCCTCGTCACATGCGATGAGTATGTGAACTGTTGAAGAACCTGTGGCGTTCGTTGTTTCTTCGCTAGAGCGCGCGCAGTTTATTTTGATGCGAGCCTTGAAATCCATGCTGTGCAGATGCTGAGACTTGTGGGCACTTTCAGCATGCGCGCGCGACGACGCGCGCGTGTCAACTTTGTCACAGTTGTGCCAAGGGGGTCCTGGAAACTGATGAAATTTGACAGGCGAGCGCGCGCGCGCAGCGCACAACGTTATTGTTCGTCGGTGATGAAGGGGGGGGTAACAATGCTCCCTGGGACGGTGCGACTTCCTTCATACTTAGAACGGACGACGTGGCAGAATCACATGTAGGTTGTACCACCCCAGGGAGAAGCGATAAACCCCGGTGCGCGGGCGCGTGGGCGCGCGTGGGTGCGCGCGCGGGGTGGGGGGGTGTGGGGGGGCGGAGATTTGTTCTGAAAGAACCGTGGCGCGCCTCACGTTGCATGATTGAATACGTCACCTCCGCTGCTCGCGCAACCATCCCACCTGCCTGCCCGCAACTGGGTTTGCAAATCCCGCGCGGCGGCGATTGCGATGACTCTTCAGGGGTGGCTGGCTGGCGCACTCCTGCGGCCGCGCTGGCGCGCGCAGGCTCGCGCGCACCAGGGGCCAGCTGGATCGGCGCGATCGACGCGGACGCGGTGGCGCTGACCGCTGGTCGCAGGCCGAGCTGACGCGCGGGCACTTCAGCGCGAGTCGGTGACTCGGGCGCTGGCCATCGCTCGGGCGTCCATTCCCTGTGCCTTTTTCGGTTTCGTGCGTGGCTTTTTCCCAAAATGATCAAGGATGTTCCTCGATGGTCCTCGCCGAAGGACAGATGCACACGTCCGAGCGATGCCAAGGGCGGGCGCGGTACCGTGACGACGTCGGCAACGACAGACGCGATGGTTTCAGTGGCGACGATGATGGCCATGATGACGACCGACGGCGCCCACGCGTCGCGCCCCGACGTCGGGGCGCGCGGCCGACGCGGGCGAGTGGCCCGCATGGCACGATTTGACGGGGACTGCGCCCTCCCAGCAAGCGCGCAAGGGCGTTCGCACGATGTCGACGTTCGCGCGCGAGAGGCCCGCTGTGCCGCATGTGGTAAAAAAAGATTGAAGACCCGATGGTGTTCCGAGGGGTTCGCAAGAGCGCGCGCAGGTCCTTCGTGAAGTCACACGTTACAAAGCCACGGATGTTCCCAACCATCCTATGGTGTTTGGCCCTCGATTTAAAGAGACGGCCCCCGCGTCCCCACCTCTCCTCTCCTCCTCTCCTCTACTCCTCCTCCCGCTTCTCCCTCCTCCCGTGCCCCCCCTCATTTTAGCACACTCCTCACGCGCTTCGTGGCCCCACAGGGAGCCACACCTAAAGCATCAGTGGCTGCGTCCGCATGCCGCCCCCCCTCATTTTGGTACACCCTTTGCACGTTTCGTGGCCCCATAGGGAGCTCCTCCTAAGGCCCCAATGGCTGCGCCAGCATGCCTTCACCCCTTGCCTGTTGCACACCCAAGGACACGTTTCGTGGCCCCATAAGTAGCTCCACCTGAAGCCCCAGTGGCTGCGCCTTCATGCCGCCACCCCTGCACACCCCTCACACGTTTCGTGGCCCACATAAATAGCTCCACCTAAGGCCCCAGTGGCTGCGCCCGCATGCCGCCACCCCGCCACTGTTGCACACCCGATCACACGCTTCGTCGTCCCCTAGGGAGCTCCACCTAGGGCCGTAGTGGCTGCGTCCACATGCCGCCCCCCCCCCACCCCTTCATGTGGGCACACCCCTCACACGTTTCGTGCCCCCATAAAAAGCTCCACCTAAGGCCCAATGGCTGCGCCCGCATGCCGCCACCCCCTCATTTTGGCACACCCCGTTCCGGCTGACCTCCGCGCCCCACGCGGGTAACCCCAGCGGCAGCGCCCGCATGGCGGCCCCACCCCACTTCGGCACTCTCTTCACGCATTTGGCGGCTTCGTCGGGAAGTTCAGCGATGGCGGTTCTCACACCTGCGGTACCCACAACTGCGTATGATTGAGTCCTTCACCAGAATAATGGATATGTCTGCGGGAAGCCCGATCTTGAGATTTCTTGAAGTCCACGCGAAACCTCCGCTGTTTGAAAAATGTCCAGATGCGCGCGCGACGACGCGCGTTTGTAGACCTCGACCAATTTTGCGCCAAGGATTATCGGACATTTGCGGTTTTCGATGAACGGGCGCGCACGCACAATATCACTTGACAGAGATGGGGGGGAAAGAGGGTCGATACCGACACTCCGTGGGATGTACGCGCTCAAGCTTGAGGTGGACGATGGCACAGAAACATATGCAGATTGCCCTACCATGGGCGGGGCAATTCTGGGCAGGGTGGGGGTAAACCTGAAGTTCTCTTTAGCCCAGATAAATATATCCCGCGCAAGCTGTTGATGTAGTCTGTGTCGCGCAGTCTATGTTGCGCAGTCAATGTGGCGCAATCTATGTTGTGCAAATTATGTGGCGCCGTCTGAGTGGTGCGACGAGCTTCTGCTAGTAACGAACTGTCAAATCCATTGCTCGCGCAACCATGCCACCCGCCCGCCCGCACCTTTGCTTGCAAAGCCCACGCGGCGGCGATTGCGCGGCCGCGCTAGCGCGCAAGCTCGCGCGCACAGCGGCCAGCTAGTCTGGCGCGACGGACGCGGACGCGGTGGCGCTGACCGCTGGACACTCCCTATCGCGCCCAACAGGCCGCGCTGACGCGCGGGCACTTCAGAGCGAGTCGGTGACTCGGGCGGGCGCGGTATAATGGCGACGTCGGCAACGGCAGACGTGATGATTATAGTGGCGCTGATGGTGACGACGATGACGATGACGACGGCAAGTCCAATGACGGCGCCGATGCTGATCACGCTGGTGACGATGACGGTGTCTACGTGTCGGTGATGAAGGTTCTGGAAGGATTTCGACATGCGCGCGCGGCCAACGGGTGCGAGGGGCCCGCATGGTACTTTTCGACAGGGATCGTGCCCCCCAGCACGCGCACAGGGGCGTTCGAATGAGTTCGACCTGCGCGCGCGAGAGGCCCGTCTGGTCGCAGTTGATGGAAATGTTGGAAGCCTATGGTTTTTTACACGGATTCGCAAGAGCGCGCGCAAACTATGTTGCAGCAAGATGTTGCAAAACCAACTGTTTTGTTTCACCTGTGCTCGGGACACTCAAGTTTGGAATTCTCACGGAACCTACGGCTTGTGAAACATGTCAGCATGCGCGCGCGACGTCGCGTGCGTGTGCCTTTTCGTCACATATGTTGCAAGGGGTGCTTGCACATTAATGGTTTTTTGATACCCGACTGCGCGCGCATACTATTATTCGACAGTGATGAAAGGGGTCGAACCCGGTCCGGCTGCAATCCAACGATTTCATATGGAAAATGAACCATGGGACAGAATAAATTGCACATCGCACTATCCAAAGCCAGATTGACAAGTCGGTGGGCGGGGGCTCGATCCCAATTTCGTTGTTAGCAACCGAGAATATACGCGGTGCAGTCTTCGTTGCGCAATTTAGGCGGCGACGGGGCGACGACCTCGACAACATAGCCGCAAAACCGACAATCAGACCCAGAGGACGGGCGGCGACAAAAAGGCGACGTAGCGACGACGACGAGCACGGAGCCGCCAGACCGAAAATCAGGCCCAGACGACGGGCGGCGACGAGGCGGCGACGGGGCGGCGACGGCGAGCACGGAGCCGCCAGGCCGACAATCAGGGCTAGTTCCTCAAAAGACGATTAAGACCACCTAAACGTAAGCACTGCTAAGGGAATAGTGCTATCAAAATCACGGGGCACGTTTGTCACCGCGCTGTCTGCCCGAAGTTCCCAATGGCATCTGTGGCCCTCGAAAGCGTTCGTGGAATCAACAACTTCCATAGGACACCTGTTGGCAGGCCGTTTTCTATTATTCCGCAGGCCTACTGTATCTTCGCGCCCCTTTGGATCTCCTGGCGGCAACGGAAACAATGGAGAAAAGCAAACTGCTGGTCAAAGTTCTGATTGCGTTCGCAGGGAAGTCAAAACAATCATTAACCAAACAGAACATGGAAGCGAGATCACGCTCGGGATGAGAACGACCGTGCATTTCTGATCCAGATGAGTTCCGCTGTGGCCGCGAAGCTGGCTGCGAAGCCTACGCGTATATCGTTATACGCTTGTTGAAGATGTCTGCGTAGTGGGCGGAATACGGACTTGATAAATAGAAGGGGGAGGACATTGGAGGCGTTGGAGAGGGGCGAAATGCAGAAGAGGGAGAATGGGTGGGCGCGAGGGGGAATGGGAGCAGGATGTGGATCGGAACATCGCATGCTGAGCTAGAGCCAGATCCACTGGCCCACGGCGATTGATTAGGAAAGAGAGGGGGAGATAGAGGGAAGGCTGGGCGAGAGCGAGGAGCCCTCCTCCTCCTCCTCCTCCTCCTCTTCCTCCTCCTCCTCACGGAGATAGAGGGGGGGAGCGAGAGCGAGGATGGAGGCCAGGAGGGCGAAGAACTCGGCAGAGGGGGCGACGGGCCGCCGACCCCGAGCCGCCCACATGGCGTCCACCATCATGTTCGTCGCCTGCCGGTGCCTCTGCGCGAAGATGCGGTGCACGGCGTACAGCCACCACATGCGAGCGACGGTGTGGCGCACGACGCCCTTCTGGGGGTAGTCTGTCGGCCAGCTGCTCTTTCTGTCCCCGCGCGGCGCGCGGTCCCCCCGGGGAAGGCCAGCAGGGCCGCCCCCCCGACCACCGCGGCGCGCACGCGCGGTCTGCCGCGATCTCGTGCCGAGGGCCTTGCTTTTAGGTCGGGCATGCCCTCCTACAGGCGGGCTTCGGAAGAAAAATGAATCTGAGTCAAAAAAGTGCACACACACACACACACACACACACACACACACACACGTACAAAACAACTGGAATTCGTCACCCGTTTCTTTCACCATTCTTGGATGCTCCTCCTGTAGAGACGTCATGCCCGACCTGAGCCCTGTTGCGTGCAGACTGTTTTCTTAGCAGCGCCAGACTCCACGACTCGCCCCACACGTGCGAGCTGTTTTCATAGGAAGGAGCTTGACTTGAGAACTCACATCATTCCGACCCCGGGCGCGCGGGGGATTGGGCCCGCCAAGCGCCCCCTCTGTCCCGTTGCCGGGAGATTTGAGATATCCAGGAAATCCAACAACGAATTCCAAACCAGCGCCCTCGCGTGGGACATCCTGTGGAAATCGACCCCCCGAGCCTCCCCAGAGAGGCCTTCAGTGGGCCCCCTGTTCCGTTTCTGGAAAATCTGGAATATCCAGCGACGAATTCCAAACTGGCACCCTCGCGTGGGACATCCTCAGGAAACCGACGCCCCCAGCCTCCCTGAAGAGGCCCTCCGAGGCTCCGTTGTTCTGTTTCTGGGAAATCCGGGGAATCTGTCCACGAATTCGAAGCCAGCGCCCTCGCGTAGGACTTCCCAAAAAAAAACCGGCCCCCCGAAACCTGCCTAAGAAGGCCCTCGGACGCGCGCCGGGGCGCACCAGGCGTGTCCTGGTCTGGAGCTCTCGCCCGAGACATCCTCCCGAAGTCGCCCTCCGCGCGCGCGAGAAAGTCAGACCCATTTCCGGGGATTTGCCAGCGCACGCCCGGGCGCGCCGCGGCGCCAATCCAGGGCTTTCGCTCGAGACGTCCTCCCAATGTTTAAGTCGGGCCTGTCCCCCTACAGGAGGATGTTCGACGAAAAATACAAAATACCCCCAAAATAATTAAAAAATAATCCAAAAATTGTCTGCGGACTATTTTAGGAATATTTCTGGACCTTTTGGTGCATTTTTGGAGTATTTCTTTATTTTTCGTCGAAGAAATCCTCCTGTAGGGGGACAGGCCCGACTTAACCCAATGTCGGCCCCCAACGCGCGAGAAAGGCGGGACCCACCGCGCCCCCCGGGGACCACTTCGGGAGATCTGCGGGCGCGCGCCGGGGGCGCGCCAGCGCGCGCCGCGGGGCGTGTCAGAGCCTGGGGCTCTCGCTCGCGACAGCCTCGCAAAGGTCGGCCTGGGCGTGTCCCAACCTGGGGGGCTGCCGCACGAGGCACCCTCGCAGAAAGCCGCCAAAAATGGCCCCCCGATGGGGGGCCCCCGAGGGCGATGACAAGGAGGAGCAGGGACAGTGGCGTAGAAGGACGGGAAAGGGGAGGACTAGGGAGGAGGGGAGGAAGAGGAGGAAGAGGAGGAGGAGGAAGGGGAGGAGGGGAAACGGAGGAGGAGGAGGAAGAGGAGGAGTAGGAGGAGGAAGAGGAGGAGGAGGAGGAGGAGGAGGAGGAGGAAGGAAGAGGAGGAAGAGGAGGAGGAGGAGGAAGAGGAGGAGGAAGGGGAGGAAGAGGAGGAGGAGGAGGAAGAGGAGGAGGATTAGGGAGGAGGGGAGGAAGAGGAGGAGGAAGAGGAGGAGGAGGAGGAGGAGGGGGAAAAAGAGCGCAGGCGTCGGGGAGGGGGGGGGCGTCGTGGGCCCCGCCTACCCCAGGGCGAAGTGCAGCCCAGGGCCGACTTTGGCCGAACCGAATGCCCAAGGGAAGGTGACAGCCCTCTCCTTCCACGGGAACTCCGAAAAACAGAAAACAGGATATTACCAAGGCGACCGAAAGCAGTAGGGCACTCTAGATAATGCAAGGCAGAGTCGGCGCAGGCGGCGCGGCATGATATGCGGTCCCGAGTGGGGCCCCTAAATCAAGCTGAACAACACCAGGCATTGGAACACATTTGAAGAAGCGAAACTATAGCGGAGCAGGGGGCTAGAGTAGACAGGCGCCTCAGACATATCAGAACACGATCAAGGTGAATGGTATTTTGAGAACCAGTAAGTTTGTTCACACGATATAGCAGGGCAGTGTGATCAACTCGGGGGGCCTGACGGAGTAGCCGTTTCTCAGTTTGACTGTGGATCCTCGGAACCCCTGGAGCTGGAGCAATCGGAATAGCACAAACCTCATCAAAATTCAACATAGAATGGAACACAGAGGTCTCCCGCCATAAAAGATGATATCGCCACGCGATATTGCACCCGTCACTTTCGGCCACGGCGTGGATCCGCGCCCTCGCCCCCCAGACCTCGATCGCATTGCCAGGGGGCCGGCAAAGTGCGGCTCGCGAGGCAACATCCAGCCGATGCGGCTGCCCTGGGAGGCCCATCCCCTCCAAGCCCTCGCCGCGCTCGCACATTCGACTGGGGCTCGACCAGCCGCGCGCGCACATCCGAACGCGATCGGGGCAGGCGAGAAGAACTGCATCACGCAGGACAGATAACTGAACGCGTTCTGATTGCAGACGTCGACGCTCTCGGCGCGCCCGAACCGCGGGGCCTCGATGCCCCGAGAACGCGCCAGACACATCCGAGCAGGGGCCCCCGAACACTTGGAGAACCCACTCCTTCCAAGACCCCCAAGTATTTTGCAGGGGCAACGACCTTCATCTCTAGAGGAAGCCCAGCAGCGACCAGGAGGGGCACGCGCCGATCTGGCGCCAGAGCACGGAGCGGGACAATGAACGCCTCGCTACCGCGGCAACGCATTGAGAGCAAGGACGACGCCAAGGGCTCAAACGCGTCTGGCGCGATCACGCCGACGTCGTCGGCGCGGGCTGCTCAGCCCGATGGCGACCGAGACGGCCGCGACTCCTGCGCGCGCGTTGGGCGGGGCCCTCGCGGGGGGCGAAGAGCGACGAGCGTGGAGGACGGCCCTGCTCGATGCCCACCCTTCCCACCGAGGCCCGCAGAAGTCGATGGGGACCAAAGCGTCCGATGTAGCGCGGCGGCGGCCCCGCGAACCACCCAGGGAAAACGCGCGCCTTGAAGAAAAACAAAACGCAGGGACTCACGGGGCGCAGCAGCGACGGAGACGCAGCGCAAACGTCGCGGAGAAACCATCCTGGAGAAGCCACTCAACAGCCCGAGACTCCAGGGCCAGGATAATGTCGGCAAAGTTCCTCACAGGGGTAAAACCACGCTGGACATCAAAGCTAGCTCCCCGATGGACCAGAGTGACAGGTCGGTTGACAGCGCGGCAAATCAACGACACATTGTCTGAACTGCCCAGGGCGATCGGTCTCGTCTGCGCAGCTTATTGAAAAACTGCGTCGGCGGCATCATCGGGGCAAGCACCTCCAGGCAAAAAAAAAAAAAAAAAAAAAAAAACGGCAGCGCCTTGGTACAGTGTGTTGCGCCGCGAGCCAGGCACGAACAGATCCTGATACACGTTCAAACAGTGGCTCCATCGCAAGAGCGCCACCTCGAGCCCACGCTAAGTAGGGCGCGCCGACATAACCTGGACACGAGTCTTTGACAGAAGACGCGGACACACTAAATTCGCCAAATTCAAGCTGCCAAATCATCAGAGGCGGCAGTTTTGTTGATGAATGGCAGCAGTTCGCGACGACGCTGGGCTTCGCCCATGGCAAGGGCGCGCGCGTTGCCCCAGCGGGCAGCAAGCTGACGGGCAACTGCATGGAGATCGGAAAGCTGCGTGCCAGACGGATCTGGAACTCCAGACAGCGCGACGCGTCGCCTCCGAGAGCCCCAGGCACAGAGGCACGATGTGAGCTTTGCTTTGATGGCTCGCTGTCTGCGCGTTGGCACGCGGGAAGCTCCCTCCACCAAGCTGCGGCTCAAGCAGAGCAGTCTGCACTCGACACAGTGAAGCGCGAAACACGAGATGATCTTACGCGCGCACGACGGACCGCAGAGAAACTCGCCGAGCTCGGGGGGAGCCGCAGAGCACGCCGAGGAAAAACGAGGCGCCCTTGTCGAAGAGACTACACATAGCAGACAAGGCCCAACGCACCTGCCCTTCCAGAGAGAGGGGGCCTCCAAAACGGGCAGAGTCAGCGACGGCTTCGGCGGCGGCCTCAATCGCGTCTTCGATCGCCCCGAGAGCAGCTCACGGGTCAAAGTCCAGAGGGCCCGCAGAGCCCAAGATCCCCCGAAGGTACCGGGGGTACTTCTGGCGCCCAGCGACCCAAGACGGAATCCGAAGGCCTCCAGACCGGGGAACACGAGGCAGAAGAACGACGGGCGCAAGATCCGAAAGTGGCTAATAATCTCCATTGACAGCCCACAAGACAACGCCATTCGGAATATAATCCAGTAGCGTGGCGCTGGGGAATATCACAATGGATTATATCAAGTCACCCGAGAGATGCATTAAAAGGACGCTCGCCAAAGCAGCCCATCACACAACGGGTAAAATGATCTTGCTGGACTTCACACATCTGCGGAAAGATCTCGCCGAATAGTGCCGAAAGACTGCCGGCCCGGCACCTCGCCCTCCCCGCAGCGCGGCGAGAGCCCCCCCCGCCAGCGCGAAACGTAAAGTCGGCCAGCAAAAAAGATGCGCACACATCTGCTGGAAGAAGGCGCCGCTGCATCTGAGGGAGCTCGCCTCTCATGCGAATGGGAGCCTGGTCGGGGTCGATGCGCGCGCCTCTTATCTGCGCGCCGCCATTCCCGCCGTGGAAGGCGAGAGAACGCGCGCGCCCAGTGACAGGAATGCGGTGCCAACGCACGCGAAATTGAAAGCGGAGACGCTGGTGAATCAAGAAAAGACTACCTCCAGCAGAGCGATCCTCGAAGAAAGCCCCTTTCCAAAAGAAATCGTTGATATCATTGTTGAGCAATTCTAAACCATGCCGAGAACCACGAGCTCCCTGAATCCAAACAAACGAGGAAGAAATACTGGACAAGGCTGAACCACTACTGGATGCCGCTGAGCTGGATCGAGAAGCCGAACGCCGCGGCATCTTGCTCCGTACAAGCAGGCGCCCACGCATGCGACTACTATCAATCCCAAACATCGGATCGGACGTGTTAGGCAAGGTAGACCCCTATTCGGTAGCACTCTTCGTCATCGCATATGCCTGCCCTGGTCTACCTGCAGAGACTTGAAAGCTTCAAGTCGGGCTGGATTCTGGCGGACATGTCATGGTTCTCCTGAAGCGTACACAGGATGGTGACGTCAACATCTTTGGTGAAGAACAAAATGTCCTAATGACCGCTGACACCGAGGAAGATGTCTGAGCCGATACCTTTGGCGGCACACTGCTGCGGGATACCGTGACACACCCGACCAATAATGATATTGCGACGGCGCACATCAGGAGTCGCATCGCGCCGAACGCGAATGGGAATGGCGCCGCTTGGGCTGGTGTAGACCAGGCCGTTAGTCTTGACGACCTCCCAGAAGGCCTTGGCACCAGTGGCGCTCTCAAACGATACACTGAAGGCCTTGTTGAGATTAACAGCTGCCACTTCCTTGGGCGACTTAACGTGCGTCCGAAGATGTGGAATGACCTTTGTGTCCATGTAGTTAGTCATCACCCTCGCCAACTTCGGACCCTTAAAACCGCCAAACCATGTCTTCCAAGGATCTGAGCCATCGTCATAGCTGCCAGAGTCTGTGAACGAGGTACTGACTTTATCCGTGCAACTTCGAACTTGACGCTGGTTGCCAGCAGCACCACGGCCGCGTGCATCCACAGCATCGGCAGCACTGGTGAAAGGGCAAGGCACCGAGACGAGCAGGGGGCGGCAGCGGATGCGCCCGCGGGCGCGACGGCGGCTGCAGCGCCCTCCACGGCTGCAAGAAGAGAACGTGGGAGTGTCCATCTGGGCACGACGCCCAGATCGCCCTCTGCAGAGAACTGCCCGCTCAGAAGGCTGCCTGTCAGCAGAGCATACTGAGCCGAAATGGCTCCGGAGCCAAAATGGCAACGGAGGAGGAAGAGGAGGCGGAGGAGGAGGAGGAGGAGGAGCTGGAGGAGGCGGTGGAGGAGGAGGGGGAGGAGGAGAAGGAGGAGGAGGAGGAGAGCTGGAGGAGAGTTGGAGGAGGTGGGGGAGGATGAAGGGAAGGCGGAGGAGGAACGACCTCCAAGGACGTCACGGGATTTCCTGGGAGGATGTGGAGGAGAAGGTGGAGGTTGCCAGCAGTAGCGGGAGGGGCTGGATGCCACTGCCTCCCGCTCAGTCTCCTCTCGCCCACGAGCATACGCCCCTCTTTCCGTAGACAGGAATTCCCAGTAAACCACAGAGCTGCCAGCGGGTATGATAGAACACGCAAAGTGGGCACCCAGACCCCTCGGGGCATGAACAAATCATGACAAGATGGTTTTCTCTGTGTTCGGCCTCCAGGGGCCTTTAGCGGGCCTCGGGACCGTGACAAAAAAACTGCTCAGGATGAAAATCCGGCCCCGGGAAATGGGTCCAGACCTCGTGGTGTCGACGATATGAAATTCATGGCGTCGGTGGTCTGGGCAGCAGGGTTGGCGCCGCAGACATGCAGGGGTCAAGGCGTTCGTCCCACATGTCCGCGCGCTCGCCCTGGATACCCCAGCAGAGCTGTACAGCAGCACGAACTTTGGTCAACCCGTGGGAACCAACGCGCGCACTGTCAGCACCTGCCTAAGCCAATTCACCACTCCGAGCAGAGAGTGTGGCCGTCATTATGGCAGGGGCTCTATGCCCAGGTTGAAGCATGTTCAACGCTGGGGCGAAATCACCATCATGAGCGGGCCAGGTCTACAGCGAGAGCACCATTCCGAGCTGGGGGCACGACTGGTGCTGACGGGATGCGAGCTAAGAACGCGGCTGTCTCTGAGGCGACGGCGCGATTCCATTTTGCTATGCGGCCAGTGCGCAGGAGAGCCTAGCATTCCGAGCCAGGGATGTGGCTGTCACTTGGGACGAGAAGTATTCCGAGCCAGCGGCTTGGGCGACATACTCAGAAACAGTTACAGCTCAGTTGCCGTTCCACCAATCCTCGCGCTCGCAGGTTGCATCATAAACAGGCGTGCGCTGATTTGCACTCTCATGAATTAAATTCTCTCAAACTACGGATCTAATAGATGCTCTCCCACAAAGCTCACCAATCCCCTTCATCATTGAAATCACAACTTCGCACTGTGATTACAGTTATTATGTCCCTGATATCTGTGTCTCGCAACTACATGTTCCCTGCCTTTCGGTATGAATTCAGTGTCGCTGAACATCGGCGCCAGCATTATTCGTATGGCAGATACAACAGACTGCGCGCCCGCATGTGTTCATGAAAATGTGTCCAAGGTCCAAAGGTTTCACATGTCGGCTGGACGTCGCCGCCCGAACATCTGGGTACCTATTCCATCTGAACATACATTGTACGTACACCCTTCGTGCCTTGAGCCCGACTCTGCTGGGGACGGCAGAATGCTCGACTCGCACTAGCAGACAACAGACATAAAATCGTAGTCTTAGCGGATCCTTGGAGGTCGCATATCCGAAGGCCTGGCCACCACTTCATGGCATTGGCGTGGATATTCCAAGACCTGGAGGGTGTGGCGAACACCGTTCGATAACATACGACCGTGGTCTGCGATTGGACCGTCATCAGAACGGCGTAAGCAATGATCTGCTATTCTCCCGACCCACGCCAATCGTAATAGACTGGATCATGGCGCCGTCATGCCATCGCCACCCCTCCTGGAATAATCAATCATCTGCCGTGTCTTCCCACATCATAATTCAAAGAAATCGTGGCGTCATCCATTGCCATGGATATGCGGTCGAACGCGTGAGTGAACATCGCACTCTACAAGACTCGAATGCGGCAAACCAACATGTGAATGAGTCCGCGTACTCTCACAATGTATCACCAGACTACAAAACAGAAGCCACATCATGGCAGGTGTCTTGCCTGATCAGATCGCGCACGTAATCCAAAACACACACACACACATGCACACGTGTGAGGATGTTTTCTTGTTACCTAATAGCGAAGACTGATAGGTTTCTCATGGGGTCAGAAGAGAGCATCTGATGACTCCCCAGGGGGGTCTGGGCGGGAACCGGACAGGCGAGGGCTGGGCTCGCTTTAAGCAAACAGTCACACACTTCGTGCTCTTCGACCTCCCAGAACTCCACTCCCGGGCCACATTTTCAATGCCCGGAGCCAACTGTAGGCCACTTCGTGCTCTTCGACTTCCCAGAACTCCACTCCCGGGCCACATTTTCAATGCCCGGAGCCAACTGTAGGCCACTTCGTGCTCTTCGACTTCCCAGAACTCCACTCCCGGGCCACATTTTGAATGCCCGGAGCCAACTGTAGGCCACTTCGTGCTCTTGGACTTCCCAAAACATTATTCCCGGGCCACATTTTGAATGCCCGGAGCCAACTGTAAGCCACTTCGTGCTCTTCCACTTCCCAGAACTCCACTCCCGGGCCACATTTTGAATGCCCGGAGCCAACTGTACGCCACTTCGTGATCTTCCACTTCCCAGACTTCCAAGACTCAATATCTTTTCGGTCATCATCCCATCATCCTCCTCAATCATCACATCATCATCATCATCAATGGCTTCGCCGAGCACCCCGGTGGAGACTCAGGCCTTACGGGTCCGTGCCCATACTACTACTACTACTACTACTACTACTACTACTACTACTACTACTACTACTACTACTACTACTACTACTACTACTACTACTACTACTACTACTACTACTACTACTACTACTACGACATCACACAAAATCCATGCATGGGAGTGCCTGAAAAGAGAGCTACATTCATTGATGCAAGTGTGTCGTTTGAGGCTCAGCCCGTTGATAGCAGTGTCTCGTTTGGAATCACATCCGTTGATAGCAGTGTCTTGTTTAGACCTCAATGCATGTATACAAAGATCTCATTTGGAGATACCGTTATCGAGAGCAGTGTTTCTACTGCTACTACCACTGCTCCCATCACTCCTACTCGTTCACTCCACACACTACAACTACTACTTCACTGTTACCACTACTACCATCACTACTACTTCTACTGCTACTACTACTACTGTTACTATTACTGCTGCTGCTGCTGTTGCTGCTGCTGGTGTAGCTATTGCTACTGCAACTACTGGCAGTGCCACTGCGACTGCCGCTGATGTTGCCACTGCGACTGCCACTGCGAATCCGAATGCGACTGCGAGAACACCAGAATTCTACAACAGCACTCTTACATGAATACCACAGGCAATGTTTCCAGCTATGCTTCTACACATCGCTGTTAGGTTGCTTTGCCGGGGTAATTTGTGTGTGTGTCATGTTTGCACACGGAAGGCGCTGCGCACGCGTGCGCGCGCAGGTCCCGTCGTACACGGTCTTCCCAATTTCAAGCAGAAGCGGGAGCGCCCCAAGAAAAATTAGAGCGAAACAACTGGTTGTCAATGCTATCCGAACCACGGAGAGGGCATGCCGCAGCATATGCATGACATACTGGTATCCGTCGCAGCCCGGTGCGCAACCTTGAAACAGTACTGCGACGCTTGGCACTCAATCTCTCTCTCTCTCTCTCTCTCTCTCTGCATCCCCCGCTGACTTCACACTGGAAAATACTGTCCGCACAGCATACACCTGCTCGGAATTCACGGAGATGCGAACCGGCTCGGGGATGTCCACATTCCACATCCACTTATGCAACTCCTGATGGTGAGGATGGGGCACTAGAGGCAACTGGAAGAGGTCATTCGCAATACAATGGGTGATCAGAGCCTCATCATTCCCAACGGGCCCGTTTTGAGCTAGAGACGTGCAAGAGAGAGAGAGAGAGGAAGGACAGACAAGCAGGCAGGCAGGCAGGCAGGCAGGCAGAAGGCAGTCAGGCAGACAGACAGACAGACACAGAGACAGACAGACAGACAGACAGACAGACAGACAGACTGACAGACAGACAGACAGACAGACAGACAGAAAGACAGACAGACAGACAGACAGACAGAAAGGCAGAGATGGAAAGAGAGAGAGAGAGAGACACACACATCTAGAGAGAGGGAGAGCAAGAAAGAGAGAGTGAGACACAGAGAGAGATAGAGAGACAGACAGAGAGAGAGAGGGAGAGCGAGACGGCGGGGAAGAACGGAGAGAGGCAGGGCAACGGTCAGGGCGACGGCGAGAGCGAGGGGCGCGGGTGCGGCCGGGGCCGGGGCGGGGGCCCCACGAGGCGAGCGCAGGGGGGGGGGGCGGGCAGGGGCGAGGGCAGACGGGGGGGGGGTGCACGCGGAGGGGCAGGGCGGCGCAGGGCGGCGCAGGGCGGGCGTGGGCGGAGGCAGGGTCGGGGCCTGGGCGGGGCAAGCGAGGGAGGGGCCCGGGCGGGGCGGGCCGGGGAGTGGGGAAGGGGGCGCGTGCCCAGACAGCGGGCGCCTCGAAAAGATCGAGGCGGAGGTTTTTGTCCCCACGTGCTTCCTGGGGGTCTGGTTTTCTTCCCCACATGCTTCGTGGGGTTATTGTTTTCTTCTCTGCCGCGTCCCACCCGCGCTCACTCGCTCACCTCCCTCTTCCCCTCCTCCTGACAGCACTGCTCAGCACAGCACAGCTCAGCTCAGCTCAGCACAGCACGGCACAGCTTAGCACAGTTCAGCTCAGCTCAGCACAGCACAGCACAGCACAGCTCAGCACAGCACAGCACAGCACAGCACAGCAGTCGCCTGCCCGCCGGCACAGCGCAGCACAGCACAACACAGTATAGCACAGCACATCACAGCACAGCTTACCCAATACGTATGCACCACATACTTGGCACCCACATGAGACACACGTCCAAATACGGCCGCACACGCATCATACACATACACATGACACGCCATACACAACACGCACGTGTAGGATGCGCATGGCACGGCAGGCATGGCCCTTTCTCGACACCAGAGGGAGTGCGTTGGGGGTGGTCCCTGAGCGCCTGCGTTACAGGCGACCTGTGCGTGGCGCTTTCTCGAAACCATAGGGGGTGCGCAGGGGGTGGTCCATCACCGCGGTCTATCCGTCCCAGGGTCGCGGGGCGTGGCGGGCGTGGTATTTTCTCCACGCCACACGGGGTGCGCAGGGGGTGGTCCCTCACCGCGGTCTCTATCCGTCCCAGGGTCGCGGGGCGTGCCGGGCGTGGCGCTTTCTCGACACCATAGGGGGTGCGCAGGGGGTGGTCCCTCACCGCGGTCTCTATCCGTCCCAGGGTCGCGGGGCGTGGCGGGCGTGGTACTTTCTCCTCGCCACACCCTGCGCAGGGGGTGGTCCCTCGCCAAGGTCTTGGTCCGTCCCAGGATCGGGGGGCGTGGCATGCGTGGCACTTTCTCGATGGCATTTTCTCGACACCATCGGGGGTGCGTAGGGGGGGGTCCCTCACCGCGGCCGCTACGCACGACGGTCGTCCAGGGCATAGCATGCGTGGTACTTTCTCGACCCCATAGGGGGTGCGCAGGGGGTAGTCCCTCACCGCGGCCGCTATGCACGACGGTCGCCCAGGGCATAGCAGGCGTGGCACTTTCTCGACACCATAGGGGGTGCGCAGGGGGTGGTCCCTCACCGCGGCCGCTATGCACGACGGTCGCCCAAGGCATAGCAGGCGTGGCGCTTCCTCGACACCAAAGGGGGTGCGCAGGGGGTGGTCCCTCAGCGCTATGCACGACGGTCGCCCATGGCATAGCAGGCGTGGCACTTTCTCGACACCAAAGGGGGTGCGCAGGGGGTGGTCCCTCACGGCGGCCGCTATGCACGACGGTCGTCCAGGGCATAGCAGGCGTGGCACTTTCTCGACACCAGAGGGAGTGCGCAGGGGGTGGTCCGTCAGCGCTATGCACGACGGTCGTCCAGGGCATAGCAGGCGTGGCACTTTCTCGACACCAGAGGGGGTGCGCAGGGGGTGATCCCTCACCGCGGCCGCTATGCACGACGGTCGTCCAGGGCATAGCAGGCGTTGACCCCATAGGGGGTGCACCGGGGGTGGTCCCTCACCGCGGCCGCTATGCACGACGGTCGTCCAGGGCATACCAGGCGTGGCACTTTCTCGACACCAGAGAGGGGTGCGCAGGGGGTGGTCCCTCACCGCGGCCGCTATGCACGACGGTCGTCCAGGGCATAGGGCGTTGCACTTTCTCGACACCAGAGGGGGTGCGCAGGGGTGGTCCCTCACCGCGGCCGCTATGCACGACGGTCGTCAGGGCATAGCAGGCGTGGCATTTTCTTGACAACAGAGGGGTGCGCAGTGGGTGGTCCCTCACCGCGGCCGCTATGCACGACGGTCGTACAGGGCATACCAGGCGTGGCACTTTCTCGACACCACAGGGGGTGCGCAGGGGGTGGTCCCTCACCGCGGCGGCTATGCACGACGGTCGCCCAGGTCATACCAGGCGTGGCACTTTCTCGACACCAGAGGGGGTGCGCAGGGGGTGGTCCCTCACCGCGGCCGCTATGCACGACGGTCGTCCAGGGCATACCCGGCGTGGCACTTTCTCGACACCATGGGGGGTGCGCAGGGGGTGGTCCCTCACCGCGGCCGCTATGCACGACGGTCGTCCAGGGCATAGCAGGCGTGGCATTTTCTCGACACCATAGGGGATACGCAGGGGGTGGTCCCTCACCGCGGCCGCTATGCACGACGGTCGTCCAGGGCATTGCAGGCGTGGTGGCATTTTCTCGACACCATACAGGGTGCGCAGGGGTTGGTCCCTCACGCAAGCAAGCACATAAGATTTAAATTAAGTATGTGGGGGTCCGCGGAAGCGAAATCGCAGTTTGGGCCTCTCGGGGCCATCGCCGGGCCTCGGGACCGTCAAAAAACGGCTCGGGATGAGAAACCTGTCTGGGGGAATTGGTCGGGAGGTCGGGGGCCCGCGTCTCGAAAAAATCGAGACGTCGGATGTGTGGGTAGGGAGGCTTACGGTGGGCGGGGTGGGGGGGTGCAAGGACGGGGGGGGGGAGACGGAAGAGGCACAAGCGAAGCGGGCGCCCGCGCCATGCCTGAGCAGCCTACTCCTCCCACCCATCCCTTCCCACTGCGCCGATGCTTTCTCGATCCGGCGACGGGAGTCCTAGCGTGGTCCCCCGCCGCTTGATTCGCAATCAGAACGGGAAGCTCGGTACGTTAGATTCGAAAGGGGGAGGGTCAGGATGAAGCGGCGGGCGAGCAGGATGATGAGCAGGAGGAAGAGACGGGAGGAGCAGCAGCAGGAGCAGGAGCAGGAGGAGCGAAGAGGAAGGAGTCGGCTCCAGCTATGCGACCCCGCGCTGGGGCGAGAATGCTATCATGAACGATGGGGCCACTGCGCCGATCCCGAAGTGGGTCCAGCGCTGCCGCGGGAGCACCAGTCTTGAAGGTCCGAAGGCGTCCTGAGTGATGTTTGAAACCCTGCGCGCTGGCAAACAGCACACAGGATAAGACTGGCCCCACCCTAGAGGGCCACATGCGAACCCTACCCCTACCCCCCACGATTTCTGAGGGGGAGGGTGGGGTTCACTCCGTTCGGGAGCTCCTGAGCGAAATGAACCCCACCCTCCCCCTCAGAAATCGTGGGGGGTAGGGGTAGGGTTCGCATGTGGCCCCCTACACCCGCACAGGATCTGGGATGGGAGGAGAATGGCAATCGGATCGAGCGTGTGTACTAGGGGGCGGAGGGAAGGTATAGGGAGGCAGGATATGCAAAGAGGGGACATGTGGCCGACTTCGGAAACCCTGAACCCAATAAGAAAAAAACACACCTCTTGAGGAAATACCTGTTACTTAGTACTTCCGCTAGCTTCCGCCCGCGGAGCCGCCTCCATTTTACTTCTGCCGCCTTCCGCCGCCTTCCGCTGAGGAAGAGATGTCAACTGCTTCGACCCTCCAAGGCGAGTCACTTTCTGGAGCGCCACATGTAGAGTATTTTGTGAAATGGGAGCGGAGGGACGGCGACGGAGGCGGGAGAGTCAGAGAGGGGACGTGTGGGGCAGGGATAGAGGTCACCCAGATGGGGTCCGAGTAGACGGGGCCGAAGGATCGCGCCAAGTCGCCAGTGAAGCACCGATGCATCGGCGATGCATCGGCAATGTCGGCAAGGCACCAGCGACGTCGGCATGGAGAACGCTGGGCTACACATCGCACAGCATCGCCGATGCATCGGCGATGCGGTGCGATCCTCCGACCCCATCTGCTCCGAGCCCATCCAGGAGGCCCAAGATCAGCGGCGAGCGAGTGGAGGGAAGTGAGGAGGAGAAGGCCTCCTCAGAAGTCGGTGGGACTTCTCGGAAGCCCTCGCGTCTTCTGAAACGTTTCCTATGTCTTCGGGGAAGGCCCAGAAAACTTCTCAGAAGGCCACGGGACTTCCGAGACGTCCGAGAAGGCCCGCCGCTGCTCGGACGCCTGGTGGCTTGGGGGTCACAACTCGGCTCTCCCGCGGCCGCTCGGGCCGATCAGGGCATCCCCAGAACGCCCTCGGCGGGGCGCAGCCGCTGGAAGGCATCCCGAGGCTGGAAAACCGCTGAGAGCCTCCGAAGACGCCCGAAAACCTCGACACTCTGGCCTGGCAAGACTTCCCCCCCCCCGGGCTCGCCGCCGACAGGAGGGGAGCAGCCGTCGCCGAGGTGGCTGCCACGAGACGCGCGGCAGGGAGGGCCGCGCGAGGGGAGGGGCCCGCAGGGGGGGCGGGGAGCCTTCGGCGGCTGCCTCGCGCGGCCCCTGAGCGCCTCCTGGAGCGCGGCGGTGCTCGACCGGCCCTGGCCCGTCAGCAGCGCGGCATGGAAGTTGAAGACGTCGTCGTCCTGAGGGGGGCAGGGAACCACGGGACGCTGACCTAAGGAACCCTAAATCAGGAACGAGGCCCCTTTTTTGTCCACGATTTGAACTTCGACTTCCGATCGAAAACCTGAGGAAAACCTGAGGCAAGCTGTGAAACACGTAAGGAACACGGAGCCCCTCCCCAACGAAAAGGGTTCCTTCTTCAGGGCCCCGACTGTAAGGCGAAAGAAACAAGCACACACACACACACGTGTTCACGTCGCAGCGCGGCAAAGTCGATCCGCACGCGCGCTCGGAAGGCCGGGAGGGGGCGTTGCTAATCAGCCCGGGTGCAGGAGGGGACAGACCAACTACACAGCAAGCAGCAACAAGAACGACAAACAAGCGAAACCCAACGACGGTCTGCAACACCACGGAAACTCATAATTCGCAAACAACAAAACAAGCAAAACACAACATAAACACAAGACACCAAACGACAACAATCCAACAAGCATGCAGTCGGACCTCATTGGACAGGACACGCGAGAGGACAAAAGACCTTCCGAGGGCCACACACTGCCGTACGAATGCAGGAGGCACGGGTCGCGAGACACAGGACAAAAAGGAAATGCGGGATGACGATTAATAACAAATGGGAGAGAACGATTAAAAACAAAATTGAAAAAACAAAAAAACAAAAAAAAAAAAAAAACAAAAAAAAAAAAAAAAATCTGATTGGAGGAGAACAATTTAAAACATAGTTTTTCAGCCCGCGGCCAGTTTTTTCTAATCGTCATCCCGGGCGCCGCCGCGTCAACACGGCCCCCGGTCATTTATCAATCGTCATCCAGGATTACCCTTGATTTGGCAGGGCCGACCTACTAATCCGGGCCGACTGCAGAGCGTAAAAGATCGGAAGCCCCTGGACAGCGAGGCGCCACCCGGGGGGGCTCCACGGCCGTGCTGCGGCGCCAGCGGCACTGCTAGGGGGCCACATGCGAACCCTACCCCTGCTCCACGGCCGTGCTGCGGCGCCAGCGGCACTGCTAGGGGGCCACCTGCGAACCCTACCCCTGCCCCCCACGATTTCTGATGGGAGGGTGGGGTTCACTTCATTTGGGAGCTCCCGAACGAAGTGAACCCCACCCTCCTCAGAAATCGTGGGGGGTAGGGGTAGGGCTCGCGGGTGGCCCCCTAACTGCCCCGTCGGGGGGCGCCCGAGGGCCACGGCAGGCCCGCGCCGCGGCGGCGCCGGCGCAGCTCTCCGACGCGCCGCGCGGATCGTCCAGCCTCGAACGATCGCGGCCCTCAGACAGCGCCTCGCCATCGCTCGGACGTTCATTCCCTGTGCTTTTTTCGGTTTCGTGCGTGGGTTTTTCGCCAAATGATCAAGGATGCTCCTCGATGGCCCTCGCCGAAGGAAAAATGCACACGTCCGAGCGATGCCAAGGCGCAGATCGTCCAACGCTGGACGGAGTGGGGCCCTCCGGTGGCGGCCCGCCCAGAGCGCCCAGCGTCCGGTCGTCGCCGAGCCTCGGCACGGCACGCGCCTGCTGCAGGAAGGGCGAAAGGCGCTGTCAACGCTCGTGAACTCGTGGCGCTCCGCGCGGATTTTCCTTGGGTCTGCGCCGGTGGACCCGCCCTCCCTGGCGCGCGGGGCGCGCCAGGGGCAACGCCAGAGGCACCGCCAGGGGGCGCCAGGAGGAGGAGGAGAAGGAGGAGGAGGAGAAGGAAAAGGAGTTGGAGGAGGAGGAGCGCCAAACGTTTATGTTCATGGCGTTGTTTCTTCTTCGACGTCTGCTTGTGGGCGTTTCTCGCCCCCGAGGTCCTCTTGGTTCTGCACCGTCGGCGCCCTTGGCATGCCAGGGCTGTCGCCCTCGTCCTGGCGGGTTGGGGGGTGGGGGGGGAGGGTGCTCTCCCTCCTCCCTCCTCCTCCTCCTCCCTCCTCTCTCCTCCTCCTCCTCCTCCTCCTCCTCCTCCTCCCTCCTCCTCCTCCTCCTCCTCCTCCTCCTCCCCCTCCGCCTCCTCCTCCTCCTCCCCCTCCTCCTCCTCCTCCTCCTCCTCCTCCTCCTCCTCCTCCTCCTCCCTCCTCCTCCTCCTCCTCTCCTCCTCCTCCTCCTCCTCCCTCCTCCTCCTCCTCCTCCTCCCCCCTCCCCTCCCTCCCGTCCCTCCCTCCTCTTCCTGCTCCTCCTCCTCCTCCTCCTCCTCCTCCTCCTCTCCTCCTCCTCCTCCTCCTCCCTCCCTCCCTCCCTCCCTCCCTCCCTCCCTCCCTCCCGCCCTCTTCCTCCTCATCCTCCTCCGCCTCCTCCTCCTCCTCCTCCTCCTCTCTCCTCCTCCTCCCCTCCTTCCGTCTCCCGAGGCCAACGGTGGCGCACCGAGCCCGGTCGCCACCAGTGGCCTCGGGAGACCGGCGCCGGACCTCGGGGGGCCGTCCGCGCGACGGCTCGGGGTCAGAAGCCGGCCCTGGGGCAGGGCACAGTCGAGGCGTTGACCTAAGGAACCCTAAATAAGGAACGAGGCCCCTTTTTCCCGTAAGTTCAACCTCGATTTCCCATGGGAAACCTCAGGAAAACCCGAGGCAAACTTTGAAACAATCAAGGAACACCGAGCCCCTCCCCATCGAAGAGGGTTCCTTCTTCAGCGCCCCGACTGTACTCGAGAGGTCCACGGAGGCCCTCGCACCGAGCAGCTCCAGGCGCCAAAGCGGCGGCGATCAAAGACGGGTCTTCCCGCGAGATGACATGCAGTCAACCCGTCTTGCGACGCGATGAGGATGCAGCGGCCTTGGACGCCCATGTCGGAGCTGTTCGTGCGGGGAGCGGCCAACGAAACTGGCCAAGGATGGCCCGAGGAGGCAAGGATGCAAGGGTACCCTTGTGAAGGTTGCCTGTCCTCACTGTGCGGGTTGACTGTACGCGAGGTGACATAGCGACCTTACGCGGTGGCTTACGCAGGCCGCCAGCGCGGCATGGCGTTGGAGACGAGGGCGCTTACGCGCGACCTTCGGCGGGCAGCTTACGCGCCAATGCCGGCGCAGTCGACCCCGTTGTGTGAGTCGTTCAGATGTTCCTTTTCAAGAGCGGGCAGGGCACCAGCGGCACCAGCAGGCGTCGCAGCGTGAGCGAATGCAGCGAACTGGCGAGGCAATTGGCCGGGCAAGTATTGGGCTGCGCACCAGAAAGTAGTCCTTCTCCAGAGCGAGAACGACAGCCGAAGGAAGAAGAGAAAGAGTCGAGGCGCAATATCCAAGGCGACATTGACGGCGATGTTGATAAACGGGGATGATGGGAGTATGGTTTCTGCGACGCCGAACCCGCGCAGAACAAATCGTAGAACATTGCGCACGACGCTTTCCTACACTTGGGTTGGCCACGAACTACCCCCACCTGCAGCACCGAAACCTACATCGCCGTTACCTACATCGCGGTTAGCGTGTCTCTAGGGCTCCCAACTTCGCGCTTCGCGCTCCGCGAAGCGCGAAGCGCGAAGCGCGAATAATTTCGCGTTCTCGCGCCGCCCCCCCAAAGGGAGAAAAGGAGGACGAGGAGGAGGGGGAGGAGGAACGAGGACCGCGAAGCGCGAATAACTTCGCGCCCTCGTAAGAGCCCTTGGCGTCTACGGCAGATGTCTTGTCTGGGCATCAGGGCTTCCCTACCACAGGAGAGAAGGTCAGCCTGCCTTCGTCGGCGCAGCAACGCCGAATGCCTCGGCATCCACCAGTCGCTCACTCGCCGCTCGCTGGGGCGATCCATTTTTGTATGTTCCTTGATGTGTGAGCTTTGCTTATGCGTGTATGTATGTATGTTCTCGTTCTGTGTACATACCTCGATGTCCAGCGACACAGATCGTAGTATGATCTCTTCCGCGTTATTCCTCTCACTGTACATTATTTATATATCCCTCTCTCTCTCGCTCTCTCTGTTCTGCCTCTCTCTCTCTCTCTCTGTCTGTCGCTCCTCTATATATATATATATATATATATTGACCTATATATATTATTGTTTGTCTCTCTTTTTCTCTCTTTCTCCCTTTTTCTCTCTCTCTCTCTCTCTTTCGCTCGACGTCCACCTCTCTCCGTGTTAAAGCAAAAGTGCCTGGGCCGAACGGTCCTGCACTGTCCCTGGATGCGCGCCTGAAGCCTAGTTTCTGCGGTGCCGATGATGGAGATCTCACCTCCGAGAAAAACGCTTATCAATCCAAGTGTGCCCATCGACGCTCGAACGCTGTTTTTTGTCCAGGATGGCCTTGAGCATCGGACTGTTTTTCCCAACCATCCTGTGGTGTTGGGTCCTCGTTTTGAAAAGACGGTGCCCCGCGTCTCCTCTTCCCCCTTCCTCCTCCCGCTGCCCCCTCCCTCGTCACCGTACCCATTTCGGCACACCCCTTACACGTTTCGTGGCCCCATAGGGAGGCCCCAGTGGCTGCGCTGGCATTCCGGCGCCGCACCCATTTCAGCACACGCCTCACACGCTTTGGCATGGCGGCGCCGCACCCATTTCGGCACACCCCTCACACGCTTCGTGGCCCCATAGGGAGCTCCACCGAAGGCCCCAGTGGCTGCGTTGGCATGGCGGCGCCGCGCCCATTTCGGCACACCCCTCACACGTTTCGTGGCCCCATAGGGAGCGCCACCGAAGGCCCCAGTGGCTACGTTGGCATGGCGGCGCCGCACCCATTTCGGCACACCCCTCACACGTTTCGTGGCCCCTAGGGAGCGCCACCGAAGGCCCCAGTGGCGGCGTTGGCATTCCGGCGCCGCACCCATTTCGGCGTTTCGTGGCCCCATAGGGAGCTCCACCGAAGGCCCCAGTGGATGCGTGCGCATGGCGGCGCCGCACCCATTTCGGCACACCCCTCACACGCTTCGTGGCCCCATAGGGAGCGCCACCGAAGGCCCCAGTGGATTCGTTGGCATGGCGGCGCCGCACCCATTTCGGCACACCCCTCACACGCTTCGTGGCCCCAGAAGGAGCTCCACCGACGGCCCCAGTGTCTGCGTTCGCATGGCGGCGCCGCACCCATGTCAGCACACGCCTCACACGTTTCGTCGCCCCATAGGGAGCTCCACCGAAGGCCCCAGTGGCTGCGTTCGCATGCGCCCACCGCACCAATTTCGGCACACCCCTCACACGTTTCGTGGCCCCATAAGGAGCTCCACGTCCACGACTCGCGCGCGTCGCTGGGACCCTTTCGGGGCGATCAGCGCGCGTCGCGCAAACTCCGCGCTGCGCTCTGCCCAGCGCCTCGCCCGCCCTTCGCCGCTTTTCCAGCAGCCAGAGCCAGGCGCGCTATCAGTTAGCCAGCAAGCACTGTCTGCCCTGCACAGCGGACGAACCGCGCGCGTCACTGTGACCCCTTCGGGGCGACCTGCGCGCGTCGCGAGGGCTCCGCGTTGCGCTGCGCCCGCAGACTTGGACTTTGGAGTGCGCGGCCAAAGAGGAAGGAACATGAGGAGATGAAGCGGGCGCGATCCTCAGTGGGGCGTGCCGACATGGGCGTCGCGGCGCGCGGGCGCTGCTGTCGGGGTTCCCAGGGAAGCTCCCTGCGAAGGCTACATTCAGCGTCGCGAGTTCACACTCGGAGACATTTACACTAGGCGTATCCATGCTCGCACTCATGCACATAGAATCAATCGCACACAGCCTCAATCATAATCAGACTCACTCGCGCTCAGACTCACCCGCGCTCAAGATTTCATACTCAGGCCGATCGTTTTCCGTTTCGTCTTCCGTTCGTATCGTGTACCCGGCCAAAAAATGTCGGCACCCCCCTCACACGGTTCGTGGCCCCGTAGGGCTCGCCACCGAAGAAGATGTTCACAATAGCGGTGCTCACAGCTGCATATGGTTGGGTCCTTCGCCAGGCGAATGTTTATTGCTAGCTCATGGGAGCCTGATTCAAGCAGAGCACTGCAGCCACAAACACAACGCTAAGCACTGCGAAACTGCTAGTTGAGAAAGCTGTTCCTTTCAAGCCGGCGAAATCGCTCCAACCAGACGGGGCTAATCAATTAGCAGGAGTGGGGCTAGGATCGGGCGGGCAGACCCTAGCGGGCGGGTCGGGAAGGCGGGCCCAGGCGGCCAGGTCGAGCAAGCGGGTTGCTGAAGCGTGAGTCCTGCATGGATCGCGAGCGAGGAAGTCTCGAGGGATAGCGCGATTTCAGTAGAAGTGATGAGAAAGGCCAGAGCGAAAGCGTGATTCCTGGGAGTCGAGGGCGCGGCGTTTGAATAAATTACAAGGAAGTCCCACGCGAGAGCGCGATTCATGTATAAATTGTGAGGAAATCCCGCGCGAGAGCGCGATGTTGGAATACACTGTGGGGAAGTATCAGGCGGGATCCGTTGTCGTTGCTGTTGCTGTTGTTTTTGTTGTACCTCGGGGGCCAGGGGCTCAGCTTGAGCACGAAGACTTTCCCTGATAAAAACCGTGTGCCAGCCCCGGGAGGAGAGCATTTCGATTGAAAAACACAAGCTGTACACTGGCAGGGTGGATCAGCAACGAGTCTTCTTCAAGAACGAGCATTCAACGAACAACTGCCGAACCCAGCGCGTCGAACCTGCCCGCCCTGCTGGCTGGAACCGGTGCTGGGCCTCAGACCCCGAGCCCGCTCCAAACACGACGATCGGCGACTCCAAAGGGTGTGGTTTGCAAAGGGTGTGGTTTGCAATCGGCCCCCGGGGGTCACCATGGGGGGCGGGCGGGCACCTCGACAGAGCTCTCCGCCGCGCCCCGAGGAAGCCCGACGAGGACAGTGTCGTGCCCTCCAGGCCTCCGCGGCGCCGATCGCAAACCACACCCTGGCGTAACCGCACCCTTTGTAGTCGCCGAGACGAGCTCCCCCCTTCCAGGGCCAGCCCCAGCTCTGGCCGAGATCCACGCGGCCGCCCCCCGAGCAGCGGCCCTGGCGGCCCGAAGGTGGCGAAACGCTCGGCCGGAGCGCCTGCCGGGGCCCTCACGAGAAAGACGAGGAGGACCGACGTCCGAGCCTGTCTTGTCTGAACCCGATGCGGGCAAGGCTCACATCTGGCGATGGCTGCTCTGGGTCGAGGAGAAAGGTGCGAACGCCTCCCCTCTCTCAAGCGTCGTCGCTCCGGGGCCTGCCGCGCCGCCGGAGCTGGACCCGCGGAGAAAGCCCCCCTGTGGAGGAGGAGGAGGAGGAGGAGGAGGAGGAGGAGGGAGGAGGAGGAGGAGGAGGAGGAGGAGGAGGAGGAGGAGGAGGAGGAGGAGGAGGAGGAGGAGGAGGAGGAGGAGGAGGAGTGGTCAGGCTTCGGGTTGCGCACTGACGGCCAAACGCCGGCAGTCCCCGCTGGCCTCAGCAACCCCCCCGATGAGCCTGGGACGGTCTCAACTCTCTGGCGCCGCCTCAGCCGACCAGCCATAACTGGGGGAGCTGTGGTCCTTACCCCCCTGGGGGAACCCATCGCATCGACGATCCCTCGAGAGGGGTGTCGAAATCGATGAGGACCACAGCTCCCCCAGTCGTGGCTGGCCTGCTCAGGCGGCGCCACTGGGGCGCCTCGCGCCCCGAGGCTGGCGTGCTGAAACCGCCCGGCCTACTCACGGGGCCTGCTGCGGCCAGCCACGACTACCTGCCTGTGCGCAACACGGGGCCATGAGGATCCAGGAGGAGGAGGAGGAGGAGGAGGAGGAGGAGGAGGAGGAGGAGGAGGAGGAGGGGGACCACGACGATGAGCAAAGAAAGTAGAGAAGAGTGAGGGCGCGGGCGAGAAAGAGCTGAACGGGTCCGTTTCTTGTGGCAACGTTTGTCTCCGTGCCGTCCGTTTCCCCGACCTGTCTGGCGCAGCATGGCACTCCAACCTGCGCGGTGCTTCGAGAGGATTGAAAGATAGGGTGCGCGTGGACGTCACAAAAGCAGCACCATCAGGCGAAGGACTGGGAGAATATCAAAATGACGGCACGAACAAGACATGTAGAGGAAGTTTGGATAGAGGTGAACGATGACAAGCTCGAAACAGAAAGAAACACAAGAGCGATCAAATCGCGCAGAGGCCACTATGGACATCGAGACAACGGGTCCACCAACCTCACTCTGAAAACAGTCCGACGTCCTCGATGAGCTATGCGTCCACCAAACTTATTGGCATGGCGGCACCGCATGCATGTTTCCGATATGACCGCGAAATCTGCGAAAAAGCCAAACTTACCTACGAACACGCGTTTCAGCATATATATATATATAGATATAGATATATATATATATATATATATACATATATATATACACATAACTATGTATATAGAAAGAAAACCGTTCAGCGAGCAGTGGCCACCTCAACGAGCTGATCCAAAAGGGATAGCACCCACTAGATGCTGCCACCAAAGGATCCAGCGCCTAATCTCCAGCGCTGGGAGCGTAGGAGCGGAAGGCGCAAGAAGAAGGCGAGAGCGCATAGAAAATCACACACACACACACACACACGCACGCACGCACGCACGCACGCACGCACGCACGCACACTTTTAGGCGTCGCGCCACGCGCGCGGCAACGCGGCGTGGGAGGTCAAGCGAAGGCACGCGCGCGGCCAGCCCAGGTCACGCGGCGTGGGGACCCCGGGTCCGCCCTCAGGGGATCAACATCGCATCTCGCGGGGGGGGGGCTACGCTTATGTTGCTCCCATCGTACTTAAGAACCACATCCCAGAAATAATTTCGAGCACCCGGAAGAGTGTCAAAGGAGTGTCGAAAGAGTGTCGAAACGGTGTCGGGCGAGGGTCTCCCAGGGCCCGACAAGTGAAAACCCTCGAGTTTCGGAGTTTCGGAGTACTTGTTGGGGCGCTCGAGATGAAGGGGCCCTGAGACACACAAATAAATACACACACATAAAAAGATTCCCCATATGTTCTCATATTTTCTGGGTTTTTGTCTTCCCCCCCACTGCCCATATTTCCCCATATTTTCCTGGGGATCGTCGATTCATTGTGTCTGTGTGTTTTTTCCCTCTTGACGAGATTCTTCCTGGCGATCAAGGCCAAAGCAGGCTGGAGCATCATGAGGCTACGGCGAGGGGAACGCGGGGAAGGCAGGAGAAGGGCGGGCGGGCGGGCGCTCGCCATCGCTCGGACGTCCATTCCCTGTGCTTTTTTCGATGTCGTGCGTGGCTTTTCCCCCAAGTGATCAAGGATGCTCCTCGATGGTCCTCCCCGAAGGAAAAATGCACACGTCCGAGCGATGCCGAGGGCAGGGAGGCGCAGGAGGCGCGGGCGGCACGGCACCGAGGCAGCCACGGGGCGCGGGGCGCTGCTCGTGGCGAGCCGCGGCGGCGGGGCCACCGCATGGGGGGGCGGACGGGCGAGGCCCCCGCGATCGGGGCACGCCGCACACACGGACACACACACACACACACACAGGCACACAGGCACAAACAGACACACACACACACACAGAGAGGCATGCAGACACATAAAAAACTCTCTCACGCACACACGGACACACACACACACACACACAGAGACACCTTTTTGATTTTGATTCGCGGGTCGAGAGCGCACCTCTCCGGGTCGAAGCTGAACGGGCCGCGCGAAGCTTCAGTTAACAAAGAGGGGGGGACAGAAGGAACACACAGAGACACACACACACACACACACACAACACACAAACACACACACACACACAAACACACACACACACACACAAACACACACACACACACACAAACACACACACACAAACACACACACACACACACACATACACACACACGCACGCGTGTCGCGTCGCAGCGCGGCAGAGGCAGAGGCAGTCCGCACGCGCGCGCTCCGGCGGCCCGGGGGCAGCGGGAAGCGCAGATGAGCCGGCGGCAGGTGGAAGAGAAGAAGGGCGGAGCGGCCGCGGGGCGGGAGGGAGGGAGGGAGGG
>CAUYUJ010014496.1:285000-287078 GCA_963575745.1 Prorocentrum cordatum
CACCACCACCACCACCACCAGGGGGGGAGGGAGAACGGAGGAGGGAGGAAACGGGAGCAGGGAGGAGAAGGAGGAGGAGGGAGGAGAGAGCAGAAAGGAGGAGGGAGGAGGAAGGAGGCAGCAGAAAGGCAGGAGGAGGAAGGACGACAACGACGACGACGACGACGACGACGACGACGACGACGACGACGACGACGACGACGACGACGACGGCCATAATCTATATCGAACCAGGTCGATCGGATAGACATGGACCCTGACCTCGTTTCTCATGGTCATAACTCGGGTCTCCAGCGGCCGTTCAAGACAAGCACTGCCGCGACGCTCTCAGCGAGGAGCACCTGCTGGAACGCATCCCGGGGCAGGAAGACCTTCAAGAGCTAACGAAGACGCCCGAAAACTCGTCCGACCCCAGCTTCGGCTACCCCCAGAACGCTCTCGGCGAGGAGCAGCTGCTGAAGCGCGCTCCAGGGCAGGACGACCTCCAGCCGGCCACGCGCAAGAGTGACCCTGGGCAAGAGTTAGATGCTCATTCTGGGGACCTTCCTGGAGCCACTCGCTCCACTCGTGCGTCGAAGCTGCGTCGAACCTGAGTCGAAGCTGAGTCGAACCTGAGTCGAATCTGAGTCGAATCGGTGTCGAACCTGAGTCGAACTTGAGTCGAACCTGAGCCGAACAGATCCATTAGGTGGGCCCCAGGAAGGTCCCCAAAACGAGCATCGAACAAGAAAGACCTCTGGTGCGCAGCTTTGGGGGGCTGCGGGGGGCCCAAATCCAGGCGCGCAAGCCATGGCCAGGGAGAGCCCGGCGGGCCCGCACCAATGTCTTGAAGGTCACGCCGGCGAAGGGCCACTCTTACGCGTGGCCGACTCCAGGAGCCGACGAAGACGCCCGAAAACTCGTCCGACCCAGACCTCCGACATCATGGTTCTTTCAGAACCTCGACCCCAAGAGGTCTCGACCCATTCCCCGGGACCGGTTTTTCATCCTGAGTCGTTTTGTGACGGTCCCAGGGCCTGGTAAAGGGCCACGGAAGGCCGAAAATAGAGAAAAACCTGCCGTCATGATTTTTTCCTGGCCCGAGGGGGTCTGGGGACAGCATCAGGGGGAGCATCGCAGCCTCAGCACCGAGAACACGAGGTGCCTCTCTGGGAACCACGTGAGCCACGCGTGTTTCTGCTTGTCGGCGTCCGCCTGGCGCCCCTCCCTGTGCTTGGCCTGCAGCGCCTCCAGCGGCGGCGACGGAGGAGGGAGGGAGGAGGAGGAGGAGGAGGAGGAGGAGGAGGAGGAGGAGGAGACGCACGCCCAATAAACACCGCCGAAGGAGCGAGGGAGCCACATTTTCAATGAGGAAAACGCTAGGGGAACCGCTCAGTGGAATCCCCATGCGCGGGTGACACTTAGTGGTTCTAAGATGCTTAAGGGCCACGGGTATCCCCCCAACTAACGCTCCATGCAACAGAAACTGTGCACTGGGCAAGCAAAATCGTGGATTGTCTGGCTGAGGGATTCCCACCACGACTCAAACAAAACATAAAGGTGCCTTCGGCGACCAAATGCTTTCCTCGAAAGAAGAGTGAAATCCATGTCCCCTGAAGCCTCGGGCCTACTACACACAGAAGCCACTGGGCAAGGCACACTTCCAGCAGACGCAGTAGCCGAGCTGGTTACAATACGGTTGCGGAAAACTGCTTCCGGCGCAGACTGCCCGTCAGGAGCGCCCGAAACACTAGGCGTAGGGGCGCCAATGGTCCCCTCGGACGTCCCCGAACCTCCCGTAGTAGTCGAATGAGTCCAAGGTCTCGCAGCCGTGCGCAGGCCCTCCCGCGATTAAACAAACTCCGAAAGCGGTCGGCCGCAACGACGGCCACCGCTATTGTTTCCTAGCGGGCCGAAGGGACAGAGGACGAGGCAGAGGAGGAGGAGCTCGCAGAAGCCGCGGCCATGAGCCTCTGCAGCGGCGAGGGCGTGCAGGCCGCGCGCTCGGGGCGCTGCCTGGCCTCGGCGGTGCCGGCGGTGGCCAAGCAGAAAGCGCAGCGCCAGAAGGAGGAGGAGGAGGAGGAGGAGGAGGAGGAGGA
>CAUYUJ010014496.1:287178-312178 GCA_963575745.1 Prorocentrum cordatum
CCTCCTCTTCCTCTTCCACCTCCTCCTCATCTTATCAGTCTGCTGCTTCGTGATAATAGAATTGCTCTTCATACCAGTCGTAACAAAATTAATAGCATCGGTTCTGCCAGTACTACTATTACGCAGGCAAACAAGGCCACAGAAGGCAGCACGAGACGGGTCGATGCGATGCTAAACAATTGGCCCGACCAGTGCTTGGAATCTGGGCTTCTTCCAGGGGCTCCAGGCAAATTGGACGTGCGGGCGAGGGCTTCGCCCAATGCCCGTCGTGGCCGCCCCCGTGGCGGCTCTGCGTTTGGGAGATCGCCGTCTGGCGCGGCGGCCTCGGCAAACGCATCGGACGCTGTCCTCAGAGTGCCGCTGCTAGGCGGGCCAGACCTCCCTCCCCACGGGCAGGGGCCAGGGAGGGGGGGGGCAAGGAAGTGCGCATTGGATCGAGGAGAATGTAAAGAGGCGGCTGATGCCAGGGGACCGGGGCGAAAGCGCCTGGGAGGAAAGGGGGCATGGTGAGGGGCAGGAGAGGGCCGAGGGGGCAAAGGGCGTGATTGGAGCTTCCGAGCCACTCCCAGTAGCCCTCCTCCTCCTGCTCATCCTTCTCCTCCTCCTCCCCATGTTTCTTCTAAGCCCCCCCTTCCGCCTGCCTCCTCCCCCCCCTCCCTTTCCCCTCGACTTGTCCTGGAGAGCGTTTCGAGCAGGATTTCGGGACGGATCCAGCCGTGACGAGGAGGGAGCTCCCAGGCACCCAGAAGCCCGACAAGTTCAAATAAAGCATACGTCGAAGGGCATCCCTTCCTCATCGCCCCCTCCATCCTCCCCATCCTCCTCTCCATCGGCTCGCCTCCTCCTCCCCCCCTTCTCCTCCTCCTCTCCTCCTCCTCCATCCTCCTCCTCCTCTTCCTCATCCATCCTCCTCCTCTCCTCTTTCTCATCCTCCTCCTCCGACTCCTCCTCCTCCCTCCTCCTCCTCCATCCTCCTCCTCCTCGCTTCCCTCCTCGTCTTCCCTTCTCCTCCTCCTCCTCCTCCTCCTCCTCCTCCTCCTCCTACCTCCTCCTCCTCCTCCTCCTCCGCCTCCTCCTCCTCCCCTCCTCGTCCTCCTCCTCCTCCTCGTCCTCCTCCTCCTCCTCCTCCTACTACTACTACTCCTCCTCCTACTCCTCCTCCCCGTCATCATCATTAGCAGCAACAGCATCAACCTCGTCATTACCAGAATCATCGTCAGCATCACCACCACCACCACCATCATCATCAGCAGCAGCCCAAGCATCAGCAGCATCAGCCGCATCATCAGCATCGTCGTCATCATCATCATCATCATCATCATCATCATCAGCATCGTCGTCATCATCATCATCATCATCATCATCATCATCATCATCATCATCATCATCAGCATCATCATCATCAGCATCATCATCATCAGCAGCAGCAGCATCAGCACCATGGTCATGATCATCAGCATCATCATCAGCAGCAGCATCATCAGCATCAACAGCATCATCCTCAGCAGCATCATCAGCAGCATCATCAGCATCATCATCAGCAGCAGCATCATCAGCATCAAGGGCATCATCCTCAGCAGCATCATCAGCAGCATCAGCATCGCCATCACCGTTCTCATCATCAGCAGCAGCAGCATCATCGTTATCATCCTCATCATCCTTATCATCAACAGTATCATCATCAGCAGCAGCATCCTCACCATCAGCATCGTCATCATCAGCAGCAGCATCATCATCATGTTCATTCACATGATAATCATCATCACCACAACTTCCGTCTGTACATCCATCCATCCATCCATCCATCCATCCATCCTCATCATCACCATCACCAGCAGCATCCGCATTAGCATCAGCAGCATCAGCATCATCATCATCATCATCAGCATCTTCATCATCATCATCATCATCAGCATCAGCATCATCATCATCATCATCATCATCATCATCATCATCATCATCATCATCATCATCATCATCATCATCACAATCACAGCCAGTATCGCCAGCATCATCCTGATTATCCTCATCACCACCATCACCATCATCAACAGCAGCATCATCACCAACGTCATCCTCCCTCCGTCCGTCCCCATCCTCCCCTTTCCACCAGGTCATCCTGCTCATCCCCGCCATCATCCTTCTCTTCCACCTCCTCCTCCTCCTCCTCCTCCTCCTCCTCCTCCTGGAGCCTCTGGTTTTCAGACCCCACGGCCCCGCCACTGCATCCCTGGGGTGGTCGCGCAGCAGGTGGTGCAGCTTCTTCTCGGCGTACTTAGAAGGTTCCTCGGGACGAACTGGACGAGGGAAGGCAAGCCTGAAACCCATTCAAACTACGCTTGGTCGTTGAGGAATGATGGGCCGCAGCCCGACATTGCGCGATGACGGACAAAGCTTGAATGTAACAATGGAGCATGTTGGGCCTCTTGGGAGCGTCCTTGGGACTTTTCGGATGCCTCCTGGGGATTCTTCGGGGGCTCTTGGGGCGGAAGGCTCGAAATGTCGGTGGGTGCTCTCCCTCTCGGGAGCCTCTCGGGGCCGCCTTGGGGCCCATTTGGCCAACTTGGGGGCCTCTTGAGTCGTATTGGGGCCGTCTTGGGTTGTTTTCGAGCGCTTTCGGCAGCCACTGGGACCGTCTTGGGGCGATTTGTTTTGAAGGGGCCCCAGGACACACAGATTGAATACACACAAATAAAAATATTCCCCGTACTCTCCCATATTTTCTGGGTGTTTGTCTTCCCCACCACTTCCCATATTTTCCAATATTTTCTGAGGGATCGACGATTAATTGTGTCTGTGTGTTTTTCCCCTCCTGATTGTTTGGCCTCCTGGGCCGTCCTGGAGCGTCGGAGGCCCGAGAAAAGGCGAGGACACGAACACGCCTGTACCAACTGGATCAACATGATTGATGTCCGCGTCTTGGGTCTCCTCTTGGAGCCGTTTCGGAGGAGGAGGAGGAGGAGGAGGAGGAGGAGGGAGAGGAGGGGGGGAGGGGGGGGAGGAGGACGGGGAGGAGGAGGAGGAGGAGGAGGAGGAGGAGGAGGAGGAGGAGGAGGAGGAGAAGGAGGAGGAGGAGGAGGAGCCCTCTTGGGGCGTTTCGGGAGCTCCTGAGGCTGTCTTGAAGGCATCTTGGGCTGCCTCAGGGCCCTCCTGGAGCAAGCCGCTGTGCAAATGCGCGCGAGGCGTCTGAGAGGCAAGAGATCGAAAGGAAAAGCTTCTCCCAGGTAGAGGCGCTCCCCCTGGGGAGGTGGGGGGTCACAACCCGCAGGGCCACCCCGAGCCCCGCCCCCTCGGGACCCGTCCCCCCGCGGACTCTCCCCAGGAGTCTCCCCCTATGGACCCCCCCCCGAAGCCACCCCTCAC
The DNA here is from genome assembly GCA_963575745.1 of Prorocentrum cordatum. NCBI lineage: Eukaryota > Dinophyceae > Prorocentrales > Prorocentraceae > Prorocentrum > Prorocentrum cordatum. Next base: position 290,542 of record CAUYUJ010014496.1, read on the forward strand.
CGGGGAGGGATCAAAGGGAAGGAGCTCCTCTTCGACTTGAGTACGACGTTGCTCGATTTCCATCTGCTGGAACGTTTGAGGACGAGGGCCCAGGGACAGGGGGGGGGCGGCAACGACGGCGGCGGCGACGACAACTCAAACGTCAAGCCTCTCACACACGACGACAGGGTCGGCGGATTGCCACCAGCACCAAAATCTGGGATCGTCCCAGGTGGCAACAGACCCCCCTGTGCTGGTGTCGTTGCCCACTTCCGAGCCTCCAGCACTCTGCCGACGGCAGGTGGCGTCGACCTGCGTCGCACCCGGATGCGGCTACTGTGGCGTCAACCCCCCGTGCCACCACGCCCGACGAAGGGCAACCCACTTCTTGCGAGGCCAATGTGTATACACCACCACCGCCCGCAACAGTAATTTTCCGCGGGCTTTCACCAGAGCAAAACTGCACCAAATCGCATCGTATATTCTTCTCGATCTTGGTGGTGGTAGTCAGATACTGTGCTCGGACTTCTTCCCCCCCGCGCGATGCCCCCCTCCCCCACGCGTTTAGATCCACTTGGAGCAGCCGCTGGCGGTGCCGTGTTTGATGCCGTCGGTGCCGACGGTCGGCGGCGAGCCCAGGGGGGAAATGCGGAGGGGCGCGCCATCTCAGAAGGCTTGGAAGTTCCCCGACCTTCAGAGGTTCGAACTTCGAGGTTCGAGGTTTTCGGGCGTTTTCGTCGGTTCCCAGCGGTTTTCCAGTCTCGGGATGCTTGCCAGCAGCTGCGCCTCGCCGAGGGCGTTCCGGGGATGCCGGGATCGTCCCGAACGGCTGCCGGAGACCCGAATTTTGAGCCCAAAACCGACCTCGGTGGCGCGCCCGGGGGGGGAAGTGAATAGGAGAAGGCCTTCTCAAACGTCTCGGAACTCCAGCGGCCTTCCGAGAAGTCTTCTGAGCCTTCCCCGGAGACACAGAAAACTTCTCAGAAGGCGCGAGGGCTTCTGAGAAGTCCCGCCGCCTTCTGAGAAGGCGCTCTCCTTCTCACTTCCCCCCCTCGCCCGCCGCCGAGGACGGAGTTGGGGTAGTGGCTGGAGCTCGCGCCTCCTGGTAGGACGCGCAGCGTTCTGTCATAGGCAGCAGCTGTAGGTCGCTGGTCCGTCTGGGTGCAGACGGGGTGCCGTCCAGGCTGGGTGGTCGCCTCAACATGCTTTCATCGTCTGTGTGGCCGTCGAGGCTTGGTGGAGGCCGCCGTCGCTGTCATCTGGCGTCGTCGGCACTGAACGAATTAAAAGTCCAGGCATTCGGATTGAAGCATTGAGAATTGAAAGCATTGGAACTTGAAACTCTCAACTCTGATGTTGCGAATTTACTAATGAAAACGTAAAATGATTCAATCCTGGGGTCACGGATGAAAGCCTGAAAAGTTGAAACATCTGTGTTGTTTCATGGTTTCGATGTTGCATTCTGGAGAGGTGCGGATTTTGCAGTCCAGGCGCACATTCGCATCTCATAGTTGATTCCTTCCTTGTTCTTTTCCTCTGCCTTTCCATGCTTGCTTTCCTGTCTCCCGCGACCCTGGCGGTCGAGTCAGGCGGGCAAGCCCTGCCAGGTCGGGCGGGCCGGGCGGGCGGGGCGCATCGGGCGAGCGGGACATGAAAGTGCAGAGCCCTATCGAGTCTGGCCGGGCTCGACGGGGCAAAGGGCGGGGCGGGGCGTCGGGCGGGCGGGACGTTGCCATGCGGGCGGGCGGCATGGCAGGGCGAAGGGCCAATCTCGCATTCCGCGCGCGCGAGGGTGCGGTTTCATGGAGGAGGACGTGGAGGAGAAGAAGGAACGGAGGAGAAGGAGGTGGAGGAGGTTGAGGAAGAGAAGGAGGAGGAGGAGAAGGAGGAGGAGGAGGAGGAGAAGGAGCAGGAGGAGGAGGAGGGGCCTCGTTGGCGAGCGGGACACTCCAGCGGGGGCGAGTGGGACCTGCAGGTGTGCACCTTGCTCGAGCGCGGCCGGCGGAGAGAGGGGCCCAACGGGCGGAGAGCGGGCCGGGCCGGGCGGGGCATCATATAGGTGTTCTTTTGGCGGCGCGCACAAGGGGGGAGGGCTGCCCCCTCCCCCCTCCCCCCCTCCTCCCTCCTCCCTCCTCCTCCCCTCCCTTCCCTTCCTCCTCCTCCTCACTCCTCCTCCTCCCTCTCCCACTCCCCCTCCTCCCCCTCCTCCTCCCCTCCTCCTCCTCCTCCCCCCCCCACCTCCCTCCTCTCCTCCTCCCCTCCTCCTCCTCCTCCTCCTCCTCCTCCTCCTCCTCCTCCTCCTCCTCCTCCTCCTCCTCCTCCTCCTCCTCCTCCTCCCAGATGGGTGTGTGGGGAGGGGGGAGGACAGCGAGGACAGTGCCGAGAGCGTGCAGGTGAATCACGAACACGCCTCGAAAAAAAGAACGAGAGAGGGCCCACATCCAACAAGGGGCGCTCTCCGCGCCGTGCGCGGGGCAGGGGAGCAACGGTGCGAGGGTCACTAACGGCGCAACGCCGGGCAGTCCCCACTCGCACCGCGCCCCCCGCCCGCACCCGCCCACTATTCAGGTGCCTCGGGCTCGGGCGCCTGCTGAGCATCGCAGGCACCCCGAGCTCCGAGAAAACAAGCGGCTCGAGGGGCTCGCCCGCCTTGGGATGCAGGCCCCTTCGAGCCAGCTCGAGCATCGACGCGATGGAGGCCAAGACAGCCCGCTGCACTTAAGGGGCCCTTAAGTGCAGCGGATCTGCTCCTTCCGTGCGCGGGGCTGGGGAGCAACGGTGCGAGGGTCACTAACGGCGCAACGCCGGGCAGTCCCCACTCGCACCGCGCCCCCCGCCAGCACATCCGCCCACTAGTCAGGTGCCTCGGGCTCGGGCGCCTGCTGCGGCATCGCAGGCACCCCGAGCTCCGAGAAGACGAGCGGCTCGAGGGGCTCGCCCGTCTTGGGATGCAGGCCCCTTCGAGCCAGCTCGAGCATCGACGCGATAGCTCCGTCCCCCCCACTCCCAGCTCCCGCCGACCCCGTCCCAGCCCTCTTGCACGCTCGAGACAGGCCGACCGACAGCCGATTGGGGCGCACAGCGTGCGCCCCGCACTTAACACAGATCAAAACTCGATCCAAGGCCTGGACCTGGTGTCCTGGCCCGACCTCCTGGGGGTCGCAAGCACGGGAGGCCAGAGACTTCAACGACGAGGCCGTCGCTGCAAGCCTCCAGCAGGCTCGACATCGAATAGCTCCCCCAGCGAAGACCACAAAGTCGTGATCGGTCGGCCGCCGCGGACGGCGGGGCCGAAAGACAGCCTTCGGAGGCGCACGGGGTATCGGGGTGGAGAGGCGGGCCACGCGCTCGGCAGCCCAGGCCAGACAACGCATCGTGTCCTGGGCCCGAAGCAGATAAAATTTGTGAGCCTTGACCACGGAGGTGGATCCAAGGAAATCAGCCGCTGCCACGCGGGCGAAAACATCAGCCCACATATTACCGAAAAAAATGCTCCAGGGGCTCCTGGGAGGCCAGGCAGGCCTCAAACCCCTCGAGGACGGTCCGATGGGCCTTCGTCCAAACAAACACGGGCCTGACAGGGTCGCCTCTATACAGCTCGTGGATGCTCCGCCAGATGGACGCGTGAGGCGCTCTGGCAGAAGCATGACGACCCTCCCAGGCCATTCCCTCGACCTGCAGCTGTAATGATCAGTCACGTACGTGGCTGGCCTCTGGGCCCTCTGCAGGGCCTTGAGACCAGCAACGCGCTCGGCCCTGGGCACCGTCTGGATAGGGCCCCCCAGGCTCCCGAACAAAGCTTTGTATGGCCACAGGTCTCGGGTCAATGCTACGACGGCCCAGCCACAGCGCCGTTCCTCAGGGAAATCACTTTCAAGACAGGACCCGTCCCCGTACAACTTCGACGGCCACGGCATGTCGATCGCCCCCCACTCGCGCTCAGCCTGAGCACGTGCAGGCAGCGGCCTGAAAGCAGGCCTCAGGGGCAGCGCGTAGAGCACGTCGACGGCCGAGAAGTCCTGCACCTGGCCCCCGTCGCGCCACGGGGCTGCCTCCAGGATGTCCTTCCTCCTCTTGGCCACCTCCTCGGGGTACGGCTCCGTCTCCTCGTCCTCCTGCTGCTGATGCAATACCGTGCAGCCGAAGATCTCATGCTCGAGGTCGCAGCAGGCCTCCCCGCAGAACTCGCACGAACCGTCGCCGCCGTAGCCAGCCTGCATGCGGCGCTGCGGCGACCAGAACCCGTTGGACTGCAGCTTGGCCAGAGCCCCTCTGTGGCCAGGCGCCAAGGAGGCGTGTCCCAGTCGAAGCGCACGAAGCCACACATGCTGCTGCCGCCTGCCGTCACCATCGGCTGGGGGCGCCTCAGGCAGCTGGTCGAGGATACGATGGCTCTGCCAACGGTCGAGGCTGCGACGCAGGAAAAACAGCACCTCACTGGGACAATACTGCAGCAAACTGATATGCAGGCCCTCATCGTCAACCAAGATTGTAGAACTTGCCATGTTCCAGTTGACTCTCCTGAGGGACAACCACAAGGCCGAAAGCGGGCCCTGCGCACTGGCCCACGTGACGTGAGTGTGGCGGGCTTCCCAGGAGTCACGCAAGCCCATCCAGGCCCGCTGCAGTCGGGAGAGCGTCACACGCCCATCCCACACCCACGCCGCGTACTGCCCCACGATGCTGAAGGTAGCGTGGAATATGGGGTCGAAGCTCCACTGCTGCGCGGCCAGGTACAGCGTCAGGGAGCCCGACCCTTTGTAGCCACAGAAGACGCCAGCCATGGTCCTCATCTGCTGCAGCTCCGTGTCGCTGATGCCGCTGACCGTGGCTCCGTGCCCCACGGATGGCAGCACACCCGTGGCCCAGAGCCGAGCCGCCCGCTGTCGTCCTGCTCCCTTCTGCAGTGCTCGAACGCTGGCCTTCTTTCCGTGCATGGCCTTCAGGCGTCCCTTCTGCACGGCCCTTGTGGCCGACGACCCAGCTAGGTCGTGGCCAAGATACCGCATGTGCCTCTTGCCAGCGATCTTCAGCAGCCTGGCGTACTTCTGAAAGTGGTAGCTGGTGCGCCTGGACGTCGTAAGGTGCCCAGACTTATCCATCTGCAGCACCAGCCTGAGGGGCCGGACAGCCCTGCAGAAAGCACGAGTGGCAATGGCCATTTCTCGCACCCCGCTCGGGTCGTTGCCGACCCAGCACAGCGCGACGTCGTCCACCAAGTCCTTGGGCTGAACCTGAGGAGCGACCGACATCGTCTGGCGAATGCTGCGAGTCAACAACACCATGAGAAGCGTAGTGGCGTGGGTGCAGCCTGCCAGGATGCCCTGATACGCCCTGCGCGCCACTGAATACGAAGAATACGAGTGCACCGAGCGCAGCTGCTGGTACATCTGCACAAGCATGAACGCCATTCGCATAGGGTATCCACTGGCCCTGCACTCCAACAAAATGGCATCATGCCTGACCAGCTCGTAGCATTTGAGCATGTCCAGCAGCACAATGATGGCGTCGTCATCGCACAGGGTCGCCATCTCCTTGGTGAGCGCCAAATCAAAGGCCGCATCACTCGACGACTTGCCTCCAGTGTGGCCCCAGACCTCTGGTAGCGCATGGGCCTTCTCCCACGCTGCCGAGACAGGCCGCCTCGCCCGTCCCCAGATCCTGACCAGCGTGTTCATCAGCACAATCAGGCGCTCCCCACCCCCTGGCTTGGGGAGTCTCACGAGCTTCGAGAGGAATCTGCCGTCTGGCCACAGCAGGAGGTGCTCGCCCCGCTCGAAGAGGCGCGCCATAGCCGTCAGCGCCCCGTGGGAGAGGTGCTCCATGGCCCTGGGCGCGATGTTGGTCTGCCCGACGCCTGTCTGCCAAGAGAAACAACGGATTGCCTTGAGTACGTCGGCCGCCTCAAGCCTTGGCAGCTGCTCCCAAGTGTCAGCATCAACAGGTCGGCGAGCCAGCTCACCGCCATGCCGCACCCAGAAGCTTTCCCAATACTCAAGCTTACGATCAGCCAGTACGTACCCATGTTGTAGCCCATTGCCTCCGTCCACGATCTCCTGGAGAGCCTTGGGCTTCATGAATCGGTGAGCTCCCTTGGCTCCAGCCGCAAAAGCTGCCTGCGCCCACTGCCTCCAGCTCTGCATCACGGCCTTCTCATGCTTGGCCTCAGCATCGGAGGAGATACTCAGGATGCGGTCGACCTGCTGCTCGAAGTCTGCCTGCGCTAAGGCAAGTATGCCACGCGAGAAGAAGCCGACGGCTTCGGCGTCCAGGTGCGGCCAGACTCCCTTCCTCCGCCAGATTCTCTGGAAGAAATTCTCGCACTCCAGCAGGTGGCGCGCCGCCTTGGAGTGCACGGCGTCCCACGATAGGTCCTCGCCTGCCCGTCGCGGGGGCTGGTGTCGCTGAGCTCTCGACCGAGGCCGACCACCATCGGAGGAGAGACCAGCCACTCCGACGACCTCCGCAGCAGGGGGTGCCCCATCGCCCAGGCCAGGCACACCGTCGACGTGCGCCTCGCCGACGCTGCCGAGCTCGAAGACCTGCTGCGGGCGTAGCTGGAGCACGAAGCTCTGCAAGGCCACTCGAACCCTCCTGAGGTGACGAGCCCAGCGCGCAGCCTGCGCCCAGGCCTGGGTGTCCGCCGACCTCCTGCTCCAGGCACCTTTCACGACAGGGTGAAAACTCGCCAGCTCGAAGGTCGGGGGGCCTGGCACCGTGGAGTACCCCGCCACGTCCTTCACGACGTCGTAGCGGCCCCGCAGCTCGAACTCGATGCCGCTGAGCACGACGTCCCAAGCCCTGGTGATGCCCTCGCTGTGCGACGCGCTCTGGATGATCGCCAAGGTCGGGTCCCAGTCGGGGGGGAACCTCGCGCACCCCGCCGCAGGCGGCCTCCGAAAGCCGCGTGGCTCGACAAGCCTCCTGACCTTCGCGTCAAAAGCCGTGGCGGAGAGCTCCATGGTCACTGGTAGATGCGGCCACGTCTCCGCGTCGACGACCACTGGTTGCCGAACGCGAGGCAGCAAACGGCAAGAAACCATGAACATGTCAATGGTGCGGCCAGGAAGGCTCTGAAGACAAGTCGGCTCTCTCGGCGCCAGCACCACGCCATTGGCCGACTGGAGCCAGGACAACGGGCCGAGCTCGCCTACCTCCATGTTGAAGTCGCCTCCTACGATCCACGGAACACCCATGGCCTCCAGCGACCTGACATACTGGTACAGCTTGTACAGCATGGCCAGGTTCTCGGGCGACAGCTTGACGTCCACAATGAAATAGCACGACAGCATGACGAAGCCGCCCTTCACCCCAGCGTGGACGTGGGCCGCCATCATCCTGCCTTCCTGCAGCACGTGACTGTCCAGGCCTGGGGGTTTGGTGATGACCACCCGCAGCGGGGCCAGCACCGCAACCCCGCCTCTGCTGCCAACTCCCTGCCCAGGTAGGGCGGGCTCCCATATACCATGGTACCCAGCAGCTCTTACTTTATTCTGCAACTTCGCCAAAGCATCGCCCTCGGCCTTGGCATGATGTTCCTGCACCGCGATGCATAAACTCGAGCACGTGGGCAGGAAGTCGACGAGCGGGCCGCCCGAGGACACGTTCACGGTGGTGATACTTGAAACCGACGCCATGGTGCGACAAAGGAGGACGAACCACACAAGACACGCAAAACATCGCCGTGGAGCCATGCTAGGCAGGGGTGAGCCTGGGCCTCTTGACCTTGGCACCCCAACGCATGAAGATCTCCTCCAGCCTGTGCTTCTCGCCCCCAGCCGCAACGACTTCCTCCATGAACTCAGGGTCGTCGGAGAAGGCAGATGGCTGTGGTGTGCGAGGCGCTGCCGCGTCGTCCTGCCGCTCGGCCTGCTCGACGTCGGGACCAGCCTCGGCCCCAGCATCCGCCTGCGCCTTCTGGGCAGCCAACTTTGCCGCCTCCTCCTCCTGCAACCTCTGCAGCTCCTGGAAGCTCGCCGTGAGGCTGCCCGACAGCTGGTGATCGGCGCCCAGGCTCTGGAGCAAGATCCCGAGGCCCTCGAGCGTGGCACCAACCCCCTTGATCGGCTCGTCGAGCGACGCCTTGTCGCCAGGCGTCGGAACCTGCCCTTGAAGCCTCTTGCGCTCCTGGTCCAGCTCCTCCATGCTAGCGTCGAGGGCCGCCAGCTTGTCCCGAGTGAGCCGTTCCTTCTCCTGCAGGTCGCGCAACTGCGCCTGCAGCCCATCGAGCTTGGTCTGCTGGTCGTCGCGCAGCTTCTGCAGCCTGGTGAACTGAGTTCCCATCTCGCGCAAGCGCTGTCCGAGCGGTCGGGACTCCGCCACCCTAGCCCGCAGCTCGGCCTGCTCGGCCAGCAGCTTGTCGCGCGTGGCCACGACCGACGGCTCGGTGATGCCCTTGAGCTTGCCGATGAGGTCGCCGACCTCGCGTAGCCTGTCCTTGGCGACGGACTCGGGGCCGTCTCCGTCCGCGGCCGGCTCCATCTGCACGTCCTCCCCGCCAGGCGGCGGCCTCTGCACAGCGGCAAGCCGCTTGCGGGCCTCGGCGAGCTCGGACTTGAGCTTGGCCACCTTGACGGAGTCGTCCCAGTAGCCGTTGCCGCTGCCGCCCTGATTGCCCTTCTTCCGCTGGGAGGGGGCCGCGGGCTGGCGCACGCTGTGGAAGACCAGTCCCTTGCCCAGCTTGCACTTCGCACACTGCCGCGCCTCTGCATGATTCCACCACGGTCTCCCCGAGGGCCCGCAGCAGCTCTTGCAGTACCAAGGACGCGCCTGCTCCGAACGGTAATGCGGCGGTGGCATCTCCACGACACCAGGCAGCAGCACACACGGTGGGCCGTGGCAGCGCGATCCGGAAAGGACTGGGTGTGGGCGCCCAACTCCCACGGTGAAGGCGAACGGAGGTCTGGCCGCGGACTAGCGGTATCCGTGCGGTCCCCAGGGGAACCAATCATCTTGAGCCAAAATGGCTACGGATTTTGTGGGGAGGGGGGAGGGCTTCTTAGGAGGAGGCTGCTTCTCAGAAGGCGCCGGCCTCGCATCTATAGAGAAGGCCCCCGCCTTCTAAGGAGCAGGGGTGCTCCTAAGAAGCCCTCCCCCCTCCCCCTACCCCCCTCTGCGCGTGGCTGGTTCTTTCGGACGAAGTGTGGCTGGTGGCGGAGCGGGGCCGACGATGCGGGGCAGGTCGGGCGGGCGGGACACGAATCGAAAGCTGGGCGAGGGCTGCGAAAACCGTCGCTGCCAAAGCGGCCATCCCGGAAGGAAAAAAAGCTTCCCGGAAGGAGGCGCGGCACGCGAAATAGTCGACGGGTTTCCTCCCGGAAGGACGAAGACAACTTCCCGGAGGTCGATTTTAGCAGCCACGGATTTAGCAGCCCTTGCCCGGCTTCCGAATGAAGGTTCGGGCTCTATCGAGCGCGGTCTGGCGGAGCGGGGGGCGGGGCGAGCCCGGCAGGCGGGACATGAAAGTGTGTGCGCCGTTCATGTCTGATCGTGCTCGTTTCTAATTGTGCTCGTTTCTGATTGTTCCTGGCCCCCTAGGGGCCAGGAAGAGGCCCAGGATAGGACAATTAGAAGTGAAAGGATCTTGCCCGCCAAAAAAATCAAAGAATTTCGAAGAATTTGAAACAAACAATGTGTAGGGCTCTATATCGACTGTGGTATGGCGGAGCGGGAGCGACGGGCGGGGCGTGTCGGGCGGGCGGGGCGTGAAAGCGCAGGGCTCCATTGAGCGTGGCCCAGCGAAGAGGGGGCGCGCGGGCAGGGCGGGTCTGTCGGGAGCGCTGATGGCAGGGTGGGCTGCATCGCGTGCCGTGGAACGACCCGGGTTACGCGTGCGGACGGGCGGCTCGGGCGGGTGGGTGACTCATGCCCAGACATGATCGCGCCGGACAAAAGTCAGGACGGGAGGTTTTCGGCCATTTTCGGTCTCGGGGGGCCCTCGCCGGGCCTCGGGACCGTCAAAGAGCGACTGCGGAAGGGGTCGGGACTTCCAGGGGGCCCGTGTTGAGAAATCAAGACGTCGCATGTGAGGGAATCCCAGGACGTCCGGGGAGAGGGAGGAGATGGAGAACGGAGGATGGAGAAGGAGATGGAGAACCACCATGAGATGAGATGGAGAACCACAAAGGAGGAGGGAGGGAGGGAGAGGGGAGGAGGGAGGAGGGACATGGAGGAGAGATGAGGGGGGAGGAGGAGGAGATGGATGCTGCTCTTTTTGGGGGAGGGGGAAGATGTCTGGGGAAGAAGCCTTGCTAGAAGAGATCTTGGGGCACAGTCTTCGTCGATCTTATCGAGGGTGCCAAGGTGCCTCTATAGGGCTTCTGTGAGCCCCTGGGACCGCGGGGCACCTGCTGGCGGGCCGTTCCCATCTGACGCGCCTGCTGTAAAAAAACGCCACGGTGCCAGCACCACCCCCGCACAGGAATCCTCCTCCTCCTCCTCCTCCTCCTCCTCCTCCTCCTCCTCCTCCGCCTCCTCCTCCTCCCCCTCCTCCTCCTCCTCCTCCTCCTCCTCCTCCCTCCTCCCCCTCCTCCTCCTCCTCCCCCTCCTCCTCCGCCTCCCCCTCCTCCTCCTCCCCCTCCTCCTCCTCCTCCTCCTCCTCAGCGGTGGTGCGCCCGGGCTGCCCAGGCCCCCCCAGGGCCGCCCCGGCCGCCCCGGCCCCTTGTGGCGGGCCGAGCCGCCGAGGCGGCGGCAAAGCGCTCCGGGCGCCTGCTTAGAGGGGGCGTGGCTTCACGGGGGGATGAGATGGGACGCACAGGGACGTACTAGTACTATGTGGCCTCCTTGGAGGCGCGCGTCCGACCCGAGCATATAGTATGCCCATCTCGTAGTGGATCGTTTCCCGAGCGGTGTGGCCAGGAAGCGCCCGCCACGACGCATATACTAGAAGACTTCTCGGTGCGCGCGTCGCCCCTGGAGGGGCGACGCACATAAAGTATGTGGGGGTGACGCCGATGAAAGGTCCACCGTTCGTACACCTTCAAGCTGGGGGGCCTTTTTCAGCAGCAGACGGTGTTCAAACGATCGCTCCAGCCGTGTCGCAACGGAAAATCGTCAGCAAGTCCAGCCCATTGCTGTTTGGCCATCCTCCCTATCATTGCTTGATTGATTGATTGGTTGAATGATTGATTAGTTGATTGGTTGAGCGCTACTTCCATTGAGGGCCGTTTCCCTACGGCCCTCGATCCCCCCTGCCTTCCGCGCACCCCCATGACGCCCGAGGTCCTCCGAGGACTGGGCCTCCAGGACGGCCCGGTGCGGGCCGCCCGAGGGCCGCCAGGAAGAGAGCAACCATGGACGAGGCACTGGCGCCAGGGGAGGAGCCGAGAGCTCTGCAGTCCACCCGCATAATATAAGGATGCGCGGTCAGGAGGCAAGGGCACCGGAGGGCCGCACTGACGTTCTTCGAGCGAGGCTGGCCAGCGAAGGTCGCTCAGAATGGTAGGGGGTCTCATGCGAACCCTCCCCCTCAGAAATCGTGGGGGGTAGGGGTAGGGTTCGCATGTGGCCCCCTAAATGGGCCGAAGTGGCAAGGATGCAAGGGCAGCCGTAGACAGGTTGCCTATCCTAGCTATGCGGCTCGACTGTAGGGGGAGGGGAGGGGTATGGGGCAAGTCACGAGCAAGCCGTGGCGTCGGAAGTCTGGGGAGGTTGCGAGGCGCGCGCTGCGCCAGGCGCACAGCTCGACTGCGACCTCGGGGGGTGCAGCGAGGAAGGGGCGGAGGGAGAGGGTCTGCGGTGCCCACCGAAGACGGAAATGCCCAGCCGCACCTTGCTGCGAGCCCGGCCTTCGAAGCCATGTCTCGCGCAACGACTCCAATCACAGAGACACAGATGCCCGCTGTGAATACGCAGCGGGAGACAGACACACACACACACACACACACACACACACACACCGCACGATCCAAAAGCGTTGTGCGATTGCCGGGCCTTTAACAGAAAAGCGGTCAATGCGGGGGTGAAGCCTTGCTTCAGATGGCTGACTGTGCCAAGTGACTTCACGCGTACGGGTGTCGTGTGAATCCGAATCGTGTCCCTGATCGAAGCAAACAAGTAGAGCAATGAAAACGTTATGAAATATGATCGCGGTCGCACAGCTGGTGCCCCACTCCCACATACCAAAATGAGGCTCTGAATATCATGCCACCGCCCCAGTCACGAGGCTTCAAACCGGACAGGGCTCATACGCACTGCTTGCAAACCTCCAAGGGCGCCCAACGAAAGGAACGAGAACCTGTTCTTCATCATCGAAAGTAAAATCCACTCCGCGAAAACGAAATCGACTATCAAAGGTCTGCTCGTGAGGTGGTGGTGAAGACAGTGGGAGATGCAAAGAGCGACTCGCAAGCAACAGCACCCACCGGTGGCCAGCAAGCTTCAGCAGAAGAAGGACGCACGTGCTCCTCCTGCCATAATGATGACAAGCCTCTCGTTAATGTTCTCTTTCTGAGTCTCAGGCGCTTCAGCACGGCTTCGGCGGCAGTCTCTATCTCGGCGGGCGAGCAGTGATACAGTCGGACTTCATTGGACAGGACACGCTAGAGGACAAAAGACCCTTCCGAGGGCCACATTGCCATAGGAATGCAGGAGGCATGGGTCGCGAGACACAGGACACACAGGTACCCTTGATTTGGCAGGGTCGACCTACTAATCCGGGCCGACTGTAGGCAGGGAGGGGCGGGCGAAGTTCGGCGACAAAGCGTCCGTCGCACCAGCCAGAGGCCAAGAACGCGCCAGCAGAGGCAAGGGCCACAGCGACGAGGAAGCGACAAAAAGCCGCCAACCATCACAGCACGACGAAGACTAAAAGTCCAAGGGCGGCCAGCAGACGGGAAGGACAGAGAAATACAACAACTGAAAATGGCCAACAAGGAGAATGAGATGCCACCACCTGGAGCACCGTGGTAGAACAACATTGGAAATGCAAATGATGTGTGTTATGCCGTATGCCGCGCACAACGTTCGGTGCGCAAGCCGTGTGTCTGCAAATGCGTGGTGTGCGGTGCGCTGTGCCATTTGTCATTCGCTGCAGCTCACACCTCGCGTGCGCATTACGCTGTATTCACATTACGCAGCTGATGCTCGGCCCCTGTTCTGCTTGTGCGTTCCCTGAGCTCTGAATGTCTCTGAGTGTGCTCTATCGATCGCCCCAAATCGAAAGTTCAACACAACATCCCCAACCTACCTCACGCGATCGTGTAGGGAGTAATTCCCAAGTCGGCGTGAAAGGCGAACTCACGGATGAGACGCTAAATGAGTGGGTTCTCGGCAGGATGGACGACTACGTGATAGCTGGCGATCCTCCTCGGTACTCGAAGCGTCGAGGACTTCCTCGAGGCCAAAGCGCGCTGCGGCGAGAGCATCAGTACAGGTCCCATAGAAATGGAAAGCTGTGCATTTACAGAATCACTCTCCACTCATGCAGTCGCTGTAAGCTTCAACCATGCATGGTCGCGAAATTTGAGGAGGTCTCACGCGAGAGCAACATATTTGGAAATGGATCGCCATTGGTCTGCGCAAGCATTGGGCAATTCGAGCTTAAGTTTTTAAAAAAGGACTGGATGTGTGTCAGGCCAAGGCCAGGTGTTGAAACGGTGGCGCCCTCCATCAACGTGGTTATTGAAGAGCTCAAGCTTCAGAACAATAGAGTGCCACATGTGCTGCAGGCGAGGGCCGCAATTCAAAAAACCAACCACCCTCCGCCCGCAGATCTTGTAGAATCGTTCAAGAGGAAGGTGCGCGGAGCTCAGGAGGAGACCCGTTGGTATCATCGTAGCGCACGCGTTCTGATCCATCTGTTGTTCGATCGTTGACGTATTCAGTCGGCTACACGCAAGAGTGACCCGAGGCAAAAGTGACCGTTGGTGCGCGGTTTTGTAGAGGGCCGCGAGGGGACCAAACACAAGCGCGCAAAGCCGCTACTACCGCATCGCGTTCGACAGTCGGGGAGCCCCAGTGGGCCCGCACCAAAGGCCACTCCGGCGAAAGGTCACTCTCCCAGACATGCGACGTCCTGATTTTTTCAATACAAGGTCGCTGAAAGTCCCGACCCTTTCCCCGGGACCGGATTTTCATTCTGAGTCGTTTTGTTGATGGTCCCGAGGCCCGGCGAGGGCCCCCCGAGGCCGAAAATGGCCAAAAACCTCCCGTCTTGGTTTTTGTAACGACGTCATGTCTGGGCTTACGTGTAGTCGATTCAGACGCTGCATGTCGCGTGAAGTGCTGCGTGTTCTGGGCCCGGCGCCCTCCTTCGCCACCCTCCGCGGCTGCTCTCCTACCCTTGGGGAGACGCAGGATTCGGGTTCGGGGGACTCGGGTTGGCCGGACGGGGCCGTCAGGAAAATGACGAGACGCAGGCTGAAGTTTGACGCGAGCTCACGCTGCAGATATCCCACGACAGCTGGAACGTCAAAATCCAGGAGGGGCCCTCAAAAACCGACGGCAAAACCGAGTTCCAGCGAACTCGGGCCTCACGCTTCCCCGAGAATTAGCACCCCGCCAGGCGAAGCCGCTACGCAAACGCACCCGAGGCAGGAATCGAACAGGGCAGGGCGGTTCAGTAAACGCCCAGGGCCGTCCAGCAAACGCCAATCATCGGGGTCGGGGCTGTCGTTCCTCCCTTGATACCAGTATAGGGGAACAAAAAATTGCATAAACATAAAAACTCGGAGGTCCGCGCGGATTTCTCGGATCGGCGCTGGACCCCCTCCCTGGCGCGCGGAGCGCGCCAGGGGCGGCGCCGGAGGCGCCGCCGGGGGGCCCCAGCGCCGATCCGAGAGATCCGCGCGGACCTCCGAGTTTTTATGTTTATGCCACTTTTTGTTTCCCTAGTAGTTCTGCTGAAATGAGGAGCGCTGGATAGGGAACGAAGCCCCTCTTCTCGGCCGAGGAGAGCGCCCGAGAAGCAGCCACGCAAGGACCCGAGGAACCCCGAGCCCCCCTGCCGAGCCCGAGCTCTTCCTCGCCTCGGCGTCCTAGCTTCAGGTCGGGCACGTCCCCCTACACAGGGGATTTGGGGCGAAATATAACAAACAAGTACTCAAATGATGCCCCCCAAATGGGCAAAAATGGTAACAAAAACCCCAAAAAGATCCCCCTGTAGAGGGACAGGCCCGACTTACTCTTAGCTGTGCCGATCCTACTTGTCGTCCACGTGGGCGCCTTCGGAGACCCGGAAGCCCAAAAAACGTTGTCGTCTCTTCGGGGCGCATTCGCCCTCCCGCCGGCCTCCGCCCGCGGAGGCGGCCTCGTTCCACTCCCGCCGACCCTCCGTCATCTCTTCCGCCGCCCTCCGCGGCGGAAGAGAGGACGACTCCTTCGACCCTCGAGGGCAAGGCCGCTCTTGTCGGGTCGGGCGACAGGGGGGGATAGCCAAAGGGGGGGCTTTGAGAATCAGCTCGCGGAGCTGATCCTCCCGGCGCCTCCCGGCGCCGGAGGCGGCCATGCATCGAGGGATGGGCCCCTCGGTGAAGCCGAAACCAGCTGCATGCGGCAAATTTCGTAACCCCCCCTTTCCCGATCCCCCCCCCTTTCGCCCGGCCCGATTTTGGAGCGCCCCACGCGGTGCGCAGCGAGTGCTGCTGCGACCCGGCCGTTGCTGTTCGATGCCTCGTGCGCCGCGCCGCCGCCGACAGGAAGAACATGCTCAAACGCTACAGCCGCACCCGACGGGGCCCGGAGAGGCGCAGGTAAACATATACAAATCCCAGAAGGCCCGGAGAGAGGGAGGCGATGGAGAACGGAGGAGGGAAGAGGAGCTGGAAAACCACCGCGGGAAGAGATGGAGGACCACCCGCGGAGGAGGGAGGAGAAGGGCGGAGGGAGGAGGAGATGGAGGAGGGATGAGGGGGGAGGAGGGGGATATGGATGTTTCAATACTTTTGGAGGGAGGGGATGGAGAACCACCACGAAGCTCCAGCGGTGCTGCCACAGCCCCTGCGCTGCCTGCCGGAGGTGCCCGCATGGGCGGCCAAAGCCTGCCCCCCGCGAGAAGACAGCCGCCAAAAGAGGAGCTACCTGTGACAATTATTGCCCGGGCGAACGATTGGGGAGGGGCGGATATTCGGGCGGTTAAATAGGGAAACAAACTCTATACACCGCCGTTCTTCCTGGCACTGCACACAGGAACGCGGATCCTGGTGCATACGGGATCCTGGTGTATACATGTTCCGCTGCTTCTCCTGGAAAGCAAGGCAAAAAAAAACACACCACACCACCCCGACGTCGTCCCCGACCCTCGAAAAAGTCCTGAGGTTGACGAGCAGCCCGCCACTGGCAACGCACATGTTCCAGTTCCCGACGAGCCGCACTCACCCCAAAACGTGTCGGCGCCGCGCCGGGAGCAAGCCGAAGCGAGGGGGAGGGGAGAGGGGGCCCCAGGACACACAAATAAATACACACAAATAAAAAGATCCCCCATATTTTCCCATATTTTCTGGGTTTCTGTCTTCCCCCCCGCTTCCCATATTTTCCCATATTTTCCTGGGAGTCGACGATTAATTGTGTCTGTGTGTTTCTTTCCCTCCTGAGAGAGGAGAGGGAAAACCACGGCCGCGAGCGTGCAGCGCTGCCACCACGGGAGGCCCAGGTCCCGCGGGAGGCGCGGCAGCCCTCCGAGCCGCCGTGGCAGAGCTCGTGCGTCGGACGCTCGCGGCAGGAGCCACCCAGGATTCCAAACGCGCAGGCATAATGCCCAGCGCCTCCCCCGTCGGGACGGGACAGCCAAGAGGAGAAAGCTGGGCTCACAGCATACAGGGAGCGTGCACACAACAACTGGGCTCACAGAGCATATAGGGAGCGTGCAAACAACAACAACTGAGCTGGTGAGACATCCGGACGTGCATGACCACGGACACTCTTGCAACGCATTCCGAAGGCCAAGTGGAGGAGGAATGCGAGAAGGGAGATCCACAGGAGAGCGGCTCACGCCGTCGCCATCACAACGCCGTACCCTGGCACTGGTATCAAGACCTCCTTGCCCATCTTGGCGTTGCTACGGCTGTTGAGGACAGTCGGGGCCACGTTGAGCATTGTTGGTAGCCGCCCCCATGCAAGATGGCGCCCCCATGCAAGGTGGAGCGACCAGGTGACGGGCACGGGTAGTGGCACTGGTGCGCCGTGGATCCAGCAGCGCAACGCCCTGCGCTAGCGCCGTGCATTGAATTTAGCCGCTGGAAGGTCGCAGTCGTCGGAGTAAGAGCTGGAGTCGAGGCCCGTGTTGGAGTCGGGGCAAGGGACGGCGCTGGCGTTGGTGCCGACGCAGTCGCAGGTGCTAGTGCTGGCGTCAGTGCTGGCGTTGGCGCTGGTGTAGGCGCTGGCGCTGGTGCCGCCGCAATCGCAGGTGTTCATGCTGGCATCGGTGTTGGCGTCTGTGCTGGTGTAGGCGTCGGCGTTGGTGCTGGCGTCGGCGATGACATCGGTGCAAGTGTAGGCGCTGGCGTTGGCGCAAGCGCTGGCGTTCATGCTGGCATTAGTGTTGGCGGCTGGTGCTGGTGCTGGCGCCATCGCAGGCGTTCATGCTGGCGTCGTAAGCGCCGGCGTCTGTGCTGGCGTCTTCCCCTCCATTCCCGATACTTTCCAACACGTTCATCGAAATTGTTGTTTATCTGTGTCTGTGCATATATTCTTCTCTCCCGAAAACCAGGCTGACGGTCAGACATTTTTGCTTAGCGTGTCGCGGCGGCGGCCCCGGCGATACGCTATGCCCTGCAAGCGGATAGCGTGTCGCTCCGCTCCGCGGCGGGGCGGGAGGCTGGGAAAGGCTCGGGACACTGACGTCATGGGACCGGTCCGCGAATACCGAGTTGCGACGAGGCGCGGTGGGCCAGAACCTGCGGCGCGACACGCCAAGCAACGTTCCCGTCGATCGGTTTCCAGGTGGTCAGACGGCCGTTCGGGACAATCCGCGATCCCCCAGAACGCCCTCGGCGAGGCGCAGCTGCCGGAAGCACCCCGAGGCTGCAAAACCTCGGAGACCCAACAAAAGAAGGAGGAGGAGGAGGAGGAGGAGGAAGAGGACGAGAAGGAGAAGGAGGAGGAGGAGGAGGAGGAACAGGAGGACAGGGAGGAGGAGGAGGAACAGGAGGAGGAGGAGGAGGAAGAGGACGACGAGGAGGGGAGGAGGAGGAGGAGGAGGAGGAAGGAGAAAGAGGAGGAGAAGGAGAAAGAGGGGAGAGGGAAGATGAGGAGGAGGAGGAGGAGAAAGAGAAAGAGTAATTTGGATTGGAAAAGGAAGAGAAGGGGGAGGAGGAGGAGGAGGAGGGAGTGCGAGGAGGAAAGGGAGGAGGAGGAGGAGGAGGACAAGGAGGAAGAGGAGGAGGAGGAGGAGGAGGAGGAGGAGGAGGGAGGAGGAGGAGGAGGAGAGGGAGGAGGAGGAGGAGGAAGAGGAGGAAAGGGAGTGCGAGGACGAAAGGGAGGAGGAGGAGGAGGAGGAGGAGGAGGAGAAGGAAGAGGAGGAGGGGGAGGAGAACGGAGACGAGGAGGAGGAGGGAGAAGGAGAGGAGGAGGAGGAGGAGGAAGAAGGAGGACAAGAGAAGAGGAGGAGAAGGAGGAGAAGGAGGAGGAGGAGGAGAGGGAAAGAGGAGGAGGAGGAGGAAGAGAGAGGAGAGGAGAGGGAGTGCGGGAGGAAAGGGAGGAGGAGGACAAGGAGGAGAAGGAGGGACGAGGAGGGAGGAGGAGGAGGAGGAAGGAGGAGGAGGAGGAGGAGGAGGGGAGGAGAGGAGGAGGAGCGAGGAGGAGGAGGAGGGAGGACGAGGGGGAGGAGGAGGAGGAGGAGGAGGAGGCCGCCGACCGTAAAGCGATGCCAAGCGTGGAGAGGAGAAGAGCCCCTGCCCCGGGCAGGCCGCCTCGCTCATCACGGAGTTTTGGCTGGCTCTCCTGCCGTGGACCGGGGAGGGGTCTCGGCGACCCCCAGGGCGCGCACCGCCGAATAAGCTCCTCGGGACGTGGCAGACAGAGAAGCCCAAGGAAGAAGAGGAGAAACGGAGGAGGAAAGGAGGAAAGGAGGAGGAAGAGGAGAGGAAGGAGCGAAGGGAAGAGGAAGGAAGGGAGGAGGAGGAGGAGGAGGAGGAGGAAAAGGAGGAGTGCAGTGAGCTGCTTGACCCTGTGAGAGCGAGCTGCTGGATTTCCGCCCAACACTAGCCAGGTTGGCTTAGCTCTTGCTCACCAGGGTGATGCCTGCATGCGTACTCACGCAGGGAAAGAGAAGGCACGACCTGGACGGTCGGGAGCAACGGATGCTCTTCACGGCAAACGCCTTACCCGGTTGTACAGCACACCAACAAAGCCAAACGTGGTGTGACATCTCGTTCACGCGGGCGCGACTGCCCAGCCAGTCATCATCATCATCATCATCATCATCATCATCATCATCATCATCATCATCATCATCATCATCATCATCATCAGCATCAGCATCATCATCATCATCATCATGATCATCATCATCACCATCATCATCATCATCATCATCATCAACAACAACAACATCAGCATCATCATCATCATCAGCATCATCATCGTCATCATCAACAACAGCAACAACAACAACAAGAGCATCATCATCAGCATCATCAGAAACAGCAGTCGCATCATGACCATCATCATCAGCAGCAGCATGAACATCAACATCATCCTCATCATCAGCAGCAGCAACACCATCACCAGATTCCTCGGCATCATCGTCACCGCCGTCATCTAATCATCAGCAGCATCATGATCATGATCATGATCATGATCATCATCATCATCATCATCATCATCATCAGCATCAGCATACCATCTTAATCACCATATCATCACCGCCATCCTCCCACGAGCATCATCATCAGCAGCATCATCATGATCATCATCTCATCGTCACCAGCATCCACATCAGCATCAAAATCGACATCGCCACCGATTTCGACATCATAAGCAGCATCATCAGCATCAACAGCATCAGCATCAGCATCAGCATGATCATCATCAGTACCAGCATCATTATCAGCAGCATCATCATCGCCGTCATCATCAGCATGATCATGAACATCATCATCATCATCATCATCATCATCATCATCATCATCATCGTCGTCGTCGTCGTCGTCGTCACCATTACCACAATCATCGTAAGCATCATCACCATCAGCATTCCCAGCAGCGTCATGATAAGCATCCCATCGGTATCAGCATCAATATCAGCATCAGCACCCGCCGAATCATCAGCATAATCATCGTCATCATCATCATCATCAACATCATCATTAGCAGCATCATCAACATCAGCAGCAGCAACATCGTAATCAGCAGCATCATCATCAGCACCATCATCATCGTCGTCGTCATCAGCAGCAGCAGTAGCAACATCATCACCATCGTACCATCATCAGCCTCATCATCTCGTCATCGTCATCACCACCACCATCACCGCCATCATCATCCTCATCCTTTCCTCCTCCTCCTCCTTCTTCTCCTCATCATCAGCATCCTCATCATCAGCACCATTTTCGCCCTCGAATAGCATCGTCCTCGAGATCCTCCTCCTCCTCCTCCTCCTCCTCATCTCTCCTCCACCTCCTCCTCTTTCTCCTCCTCCTCTTTCTCCTCCTCCTCTTCCTCCTCCTCCTCCTCATGACCCTCCTCCACTTCCTCCTCGTTGTCCTCCTCCTTTCCCCCCCCCGCTCCTCTTGCTTCTCCGATCATTCCCCCACATGAAGATACACTTCCGCCCCCCTCGCCTTCGCCCTGAGATGGGACTCCAAGCAGGCAGTCCGTACGATCCATGTGTAAGGTACGCAAGACGATCGGAATGACTTCTCTCAGCATGGCAAAGCGTCCAGGGCGAAGATATCTATACTTATCCACCGCCGCTGGCCAGGCCCATCCTGTGCCCAGGAGCGGTGTACACGCCCGGCAGAACGCGCGGCAGGAGTGGGAAACGGCGCACAACTCAGGCGGGAGAGCAAAATGCTGCTCTCTCCCCCCGGCGCTGCGCATATCTGGTATGATACGTGCTCTGGCGTGTGGGCGCGACGCCTGTTCTTGCTCGCCCGTGACGTCGACGGAGGCGGGGTCGCGCCCGAGGAGAATTCGCCAGAAAATGGCGCTCCCGCTTGGGCGCGACGCATGTTTACCTCCCACCCATGCGCCGCCCGTGCGTCCCGTCGCCAAGTCGTCGCAAACGGGGGCACACGCGCGCGCGCAAGGTGGAAGCCCGGGCCAGTCCTGATATTCAGTTTCGCCGGCATCGGTTATCACGTCGCCGGGGTGAGACTGGAAATGGGCGACGCCCGCTGGTTCGTTCGAGCTGGCAAGGGCAAATTCGTGTCGTGACGGCTTGCGCGTTTGGTCTCCGACACAGCGTGGATCGTCCGACCTGAAACGATCACGGCTTTCCGGTAGCTCTGATCATCCGATATGGGCAGACTCCCCTTCACTGGCGGCGTTCAACCCGAACTGGGATCGCCGCCGCGTCAACACGACGCGAACGTATCGTAGCTGAACTTCTTCTCCTCCTTCTCCTCCTCCTCCTCCTCCTCTTCCTCCTCCCCATCATCATCGTCATCATCATCATCATCATCATCATCATCATCATCATCATCAGTATCATCAGCACCATCATCATCAGCATCATCATCATACTCGTCACCATCATGACCACCACCAGCACTACCATCAT
>CAUYUJ010014496.1:319678-337178 GCA_963575745.1 Prorocentrum cordatum
CAGGTCTCGCACTGAATTATGGAGTCGGGGTCGGAGCTTGACCAAGAGTCTGAGGTGACTGCCGGATCTGGCTGCCGCAGTTGCGCATCGGTGCAGGAGTCGGTGACCTGGTCGGTGCGGGAGTCGGTGAGCTGGCCGGCGCGGGACTCGGCGAGCTGACGGGCGCTGGAGTCGGTGACATGGTCGGTGAGGGAGTCGGTGAGCTGGCCGGCGCGGGAGTCGGAGACATGGCCGGCGAGGGAGTCGGCGAGCTGGTCGGTGCACGAACCGGTGACCTTGTCGGTGCGGGAGTCGGTGATCTGGTCGGTGCGGGGGTCGGTGAGCTGGTCAGTGCGGGAGTCGGTGATATGGTCGACGAGGGAGTCGGTGATCTGGTCGGTGCGGGAGTCGGTGACCTGGTCGGTGCGGGAGTCGGTGACCTGGTCGGCGAGGGAGTCGGCGAGCTGGTCGGTGCACGAGTCGGTGAACTGGTCGGTGCGGGAGTCGGTGATATGGTCGACGAGGGAGTCGGCGAGCTGGTCGGTGCAGGGGTCGGTGACATGGTCGGTGCTTTAGTCGGTGAGATCGCCCGCGCGGGAATCGGCGAGCTGATCGGGCCTGGTCGTTGACGGAGTCTGTGAGCTGGCCGGCGCGGGAGTCGATGACATGGTCGACGAGGGAGTCGGCGAGCTGGTCGGTGCACGTGTCGGTGATCTGGTCGGTGCGGGAGTCGGTGATATGGTCGATGCGGGAATCGGTGAAATGGTCGACGAGGGAGTCGGCGAGCTGGCCGGTGCGGGAGTCGGTGACCTGGCCGGTGCGGGAGTCGGTGAGCTGGTCGGTGCGGGAGTCGGTGATATGGTCGGCGAGGGAGTCGGCGAGCTGGTCGGCAGAAGAGGTGTGAGATCGGATCTTCGGTCGGGGAAGCCCTGGCCTCGGCCTCGGAGGCCCCGACGTCGGCCCGCGAGGCCTCCTCCCACCTCGCCGTCCACATCCTGCAGCGGGCCCTGCCCCAGAGGGGGCGACACGTCGGCGTCCACCCGGCTGGCGTGCGGTGCTGCTCTGATCTCCTCCTCCTCCTCCTCCTCCTCCTCCTCCTCCTCCTCCTCATCATCATCATCATCCTCCTCCCCCAGAAGTGGCGACGCGCCGGCGTCCACCCGGCTAGCGTGCAAAACTGCGCGGGCACGAAGTCGCGGTGTTCGACGTCGTGGTGCTTGATGTGGTGAGGGGGGGCAAGATTTGTCCTCCCCCTGTCGCGTTCGCTGCACCGTGTCGATGTCGGAGTCGAAACTGGGGCAGACACTGGGGTCGGAGCTGGGTGGAGTAGGGACGAGTTTCTATTTCCATCCGATAGCTTTGGGGGAGGGGGCTCGACATTATAAAGAGCCTTCGCAGTTAGTTGGGCTTGCTTGGCAGTGGCCCTTAACTCACAGGCCTCTGGCACAAGTGCCGAGGGTGAGATGATGATGACTGGTGTTGTAATGATGGTGATGTTGATGATGATGACGATGATAAAGACGACGATGATGATGATGATGATGATGATGATGATGATGATGATGATGATGATGATGATGATGATGATGATGATGATGATGATGATGATGGCGATAATGGTGATGGTGATGATGACGATGGTGGTGATGATGACGATGATGATGACGATGGTAATGTTGATGGTGAAGATAAAGATGATGATGATGAAGCTGGTGGTATGGTGGTTGAGGTGATCATGATGATTCGATTCGAAGCGGCTGAAGTCGAACCTTGAGCACGATTGCAAGGAAGCTGGCAATGCAGTGCGGAGCCTGCAGAGAACGCTGGCTCTGGCTCAGTGAGAAAGCGCAACGGAAGAAGAAGAAGAAGAAGAAGAAGAACGACGTGGGTGGAACGCCTTAGGTACCCCTTTCGGGAATGATGGTGGTGGTGACGATGTTGTTATTGATGATGGTGGTGGTGGCGGTGAAGATGATGATGATGATGACGATGATGATGCTAATATTGATGCTGATGCTGATGATGCTCTGATGCTGATGCTGATGCTGATGCTGCTGCTGCTGATGATGATGATGGTGGTGGTGATGATGCTGCTGGTGATGATGCTGCTGCTGCTGCTGCTGCTGCTGATGATGATGATGATGATGATGATGATGATGATGATGGCATGCCGCAAACCGAAAGCCACAGGAGGCGACCGAGCCGATGTAGCCGGCACATGGGATGTCATAAGAGGAGGCCCGCGACGCCTGGCCGCTCCCATGCGCCACACTGGCATCGAATCGCGCGAGGCCCTGCGCAGCCCCATCATGCACGTCGGCGGGTGTCCCAGATGAGCCCGTCGTGGCGCCTATGCTAGGGCTCCCAACTTCGCGCTTCGCGCTGCGCGAAGCGCGAAGCGCGAATAACTTCGCGCTCTCGCGCCGCCCTCCCAAAGGGAGAATAGGAGGACGAGGAGGAGGGGGAGAAGGAACGAGGACCGCGAAGCGCGAAGCGCGAATAACTTCGCGCCCTCGAGGGAGCCCTTGCCTATGGGCCTGGCTGCGCGGCACGTGGACGCACTGGCCCGGCCGCGGGGCGCTGTGGCCACAACTGCAAGCTCTGGGACGCGCCCAGCTGGGCCCGCGCGAAGCCCCTGCAACCAAAATAGGGGGAGGGGGGAAGGCTTCTTAGAAGCACCCCTGCTTCTTAGAAGGCGCGGGCCTTCTCTATGGACGTAAGGCCGAGGCCTTCTAAGAAGCAGGGTGCTCCTAAGAAGCCTTCCCCCCTCCCCCTACCCCCCTTTGCGCGCCGCCAACAGAAGGCTAAGCAGGGGCACGTCACGAGCCTGGCCGCGAGCCCTGGCAGGGCTTCCGTGCGGCCTCCGGGCGAAGCTCGGCCTATCCATCGTCGGAGCCTCACACTCCCCGCGCGGGCTATGAGAGGGGCACGCCACCACGGCGCGCCGCCGCCGCGCAGGTGCGCCTCTAGCGGGGAGGGCCAGAGGGTGGTCAAGCCTCGGTCCTTTCCCTCACTGCGCCCCTGTGCAAGACCATACTTAACGGGCGGAGAACGGTATAAAATAAACTTTTTCGCTGTCGGGGGCGCCTGTCCCTGGGCGGCTGGAAAGTTTATACCCTTACGGTGGCACCGTAGGGGTATAAACTTTCCAGCCGCCCAGGGACAGGCGCCCCCGACAGCGAAAAAGTCTATTTTATACCGTTCTTCGCTCGCTGACATACGGTGCCTAGGCACCAGGCGGTCACAGCGCTGCAAGCGGACAGCTGCTCGCTGGCTGGTGCACGACATGAAGCGTCGACGCGCGCCAGGCTGACAACAGCGCGGCAGCAGCCGAACCAGCAGGGTTCATGGCTGACGCCTGACCCGCGGGCAGCACTACGACGTCCGCGGCTGCCCAGTGTGGGCCACTACGCCGGAAGTGGCTTCGAACAGCCTGCTCCTTACAGCTGCCACCCATGTGGCAGAGGCACCGGTACTACAGCCGCCCTGTAAAAACACATGGTGCACAAGTAGACCTCGGCTAGCAGCCAGAACGCTCCGTGCCAGAAACCTCCCAACTCCCTGTCCCCTGCCGCCCTGGGTACGGGCGGGCGGGGGCGAAGCAGGGGACCCACGCGGCTCAAGCCAAAGCGGCTGTCGGGCGCGGGGGCGCGTGGACGGTGCAGTTTCACAGGAAAGGTTTTCCAACATCTTGCTGGTGAAATGTATGCCCTGTGGGTGGCTCATTGATCTACAGTCCTTACGGGTTTGGCTGCTTTTGCTGGGGTCCCCTGGGGCAAAAGTCCCGCCTACAGGCCAGGTTTGGCTGGTTTTGCCGGGGTCCCCTGGGGAAAAAGTCTCCAAACATCGACCGTAAACGTCTATATACCATACTCGATCGTGCATCGCATATCCCCCCTGAGCGACACCCCTCTCAGTGACGAAGAGCTGGGGCAGCGCAGATGAGGGCCGACATTTGTTCCAGGGCCCTGTGAAACCCACCGACCCCCATGATTCGCTATGCAAGGGCTCCAAACTTCGCGCTTCGCGCTGCGCGAAGCGCGAAGCGCGAAAAACTTCGCGCTCTCTCGCGCCGCCTCCCAGGGGAGAAGAGGAGGAGAAAGAGGCCTCGGAGCCGAACCGCGAGGCGCGAAGCGCGAAGAACTCTTCGCGTCCTCGAGGGCGCCCCTGTGCTACGAGTGAGCACGGCACTGTCAGGGCTCCCAACTTCGCGCTTCGCGCTCCGCGAAGCGCGAAGCGCGAATAACTTCGCGCTCTCGCGCCGCCCCCCCAAAGGGAGAAAAGGAGGACGAGGAGGAGGGGGAGGAGAAACGAGGACCGCGAAGCGAGAAGCGCGAATAACTTCGCGCCCTCGGGGGAGCCCTTGGCACTCGGGGCCAAGACTCCGGGACACAGTCTGGGGGGGGGAGCGGGGGGCGCTGCCCCTCGATGGGGCGCGTAGGATTCCCAATGGCTCCCAACTTCGCGCTCCCGCGCTGCGCGCTGCGCTAAGCGCGAAAAACTTCGCGCTCTCGCGCCGCCTCCCGGGGGGGGAGAGGAGGACGAGGGGGAATCGGAGCCGAACCGCGAGGCGCGGAGCGCGAATAACTTCGCGCCCTCGAGGGCGCGCTTGGATGAACCTGCCAGGCACTTGGGGAGGGAGGGGCCCGGGGACTGGAGGCGCGGCACCGCCTGATGACCTCTGATGACCCCCAGGTCGGGCGTGGACTGACCTGGCTCAGCGCAGACTCGGCTCGGCCAGTCTGGATTGCGCTGCAACTCTTCGTGGGGCGTCCCAAACCAGGTTCGGCCAACATGAGAGGCCACCTCCAGGGCCATAAGCAGGCCCAAAACCCAGCTCGACCCATATCCAGCGTGCAGGGTCCTGGAGGATCCGGCGCTCTGGCTGAGCCAAGCTGGCGCTGAAGCCCATTACCTGCCAGCTGACAAGGCCTGAAAGATCGGCCCATGGAGTGCCGAAACTACGCCCGAGCGCCCGCCCGGACATCAAAAAATATTCCGGCGAACGGCCTAACCAGATGCAGGTGCGAATGCCGCAGGGTAAGCGGAACGACGGAGGGGGAGCTCCCCATGTGGCCACGAGTCGTGTGAGGCTGTGCCGAAAGCGGGGCGGGGCCGCCATGCGGGCACTGCCACCGAAGCCTTCCGTGAGCCACAACACGTGCGGAGGATGTGCCAAAGTGGGGCGGTGCCACCAGGCGGGCGCTGCCAGTGGGGCCTTCGGTGGAGCTCCCTGTAGGGCCACGAAACGTGCCAGGGGTGTGTCGAAATGGAGCGGTGCCGCAGCGTGGGCTCCGGCATAGGAGCCTTCGGTGGAGCGCCACGAAACGTGTGAAGGGCGTGCCGACATCGACATGCGGAGGGCCGGGGCAGAGATGGGAGGAGGGACGGAGGAGGAGAGGGGAGGAGCGGGAGGAAGAAGGAGTGACGCGGAGCGCTGACTCTTCAAGACGAGTGCCCGACACCACTTGAGCAGGGCCGACCGTCCCCTCATTCCTGTAGGCATACCACGAAATCCTCTTCGAACAGAAGAAGATTCGAAGGACGAGAGTACCGTTTTGGCGGCACGCAGAGAGGGGTAAGGGGCGGGGGGAAAGGCTTCTTAGAAGGAGGCCGCTTCTTAGAAGGCGCCAGACCTACATCTACAAGGCCCGCGCCTTCTCAGAGGCAGGGGTGCTTCCAAGAAGCCTTCCCCCCTCCCCCTAACCCCCCTCTGCGAGTGGCAGAGATGTAAGGAGCCAAGACGGTCCGAGCTAGAAATGCTCTAAGAACAGACCGGACAAACTACAAACAAGGTCTTCGAACATCCTCTGGCGAACCTGCGTCAAGCAAGCGGGCCAAGGCGCTTCGCCACTCCTTATCCCTCGGGGTCGGCACGCGACTCGGGAACGCGACCCGGGCACGCGACCCCTGGAGCCCAAATAGTCCACAGCCACGGGCTCACCATACCTGCAAGGTTTTCGGACCCCGGCCAGGTAGACGTCACCACGCCCTACGCGAGGCTTACGCGAACCGCCAGCGGGCAGCTTACCGGACGGCGTAACGCTCCAGACTCGGATCGGCCAGGACGGGCGCAATCATACGGGCACGTCCTGAGGGATATGCCTGAAGTTCTCACCGCATGCCTACCCAGAGCCACAACTCAAGCTACGAACCACAGGCTGGTTGGGGGAACAAAAAGCGGCCTGGCCTGCCGGTGCCCAGCCGCCGCTCGAGCCGGATGCTGGCCACCTTGGCGCCGATGGTGACGTCCTGGAGCCCCAGGGAGCCCTCGCTGTCGTCCAGCTGCACCCTGCGAGCGGCAGGAGGAGTGCCAGAACACACGCTTAGAAATCGAGATCGAACCAGCATCGAATCGAATCGACTCTTTCGAGCCGGACAGTGACATCGAAATCGAATCGACCGGGCTGGCCAGAATCGATATGGAATCGCACCGGTCGGATGGGAGTGGGCCCTGGGACAGAGGGAGGGACTTGAAGAAAAACAAGCTGCATGACCATAAACTGTCGAAGGTCCGCGCGGATTTCTTGGGGCGGCGCCAGGGCGCCGCTGGGGGGCTCTCACCACAGATCCAAGAAATCCGCGCGGACTTCAAAACGTTTATGTGTAGTTGGTTCTTCAGACTTTGCGAGTGGCGGCAACGAAGGCGGTGAATCAAGATCGAACGACCACCAGCGCAGCCCCTGCCTGGACACGAGGGTGAGCTTGGCATGCCAAAAACCGCAGTGCTGAGAAAATGGTCTCGCATTGCCCATATTTGAGGCCATGCTTTGCCTTGGCCGGCCATGCATCGGGTTGCCAGCACAGCCTTGCCGTGTTTGTTCCCTTGCATGGCAACGATTTGTCATGCAATTAGTTGCCTTTTCAGTGTTTGGCCTTGCTTTGTCATGCCTTCTCGTGCTCTGCCTTGCATTATCCCCCCCTGCCCTGCTGTGATCTACCGCGCGCTGGGCTTATCCCTGGCATGGCCATTCCTTGCCCTGTACTGGTTTGAACTAGCTTGTCGCCGTTGGACCGTTGGACATGTTTTGCCTTACCCAACTTTGTTCTGATTCGGAATGCCATGTTTTGCTTCGCCATGCGAGATCCTGCCTTTCCCCTTAGTGCGATCCATGCCAATTATTGCTGTGGCGCTACATTACCAGACACCCCGCGATTCTGATGTACTTGGCAACTCGATGCACGAAGTTTGATTCGCACAGCCTTGCAGTGCAAGGGCCGAAGAATCAGACAGGCCAGAACCCCTGGAAACAATCACGTTAGCCAGAGTGGACCCCAAACAGTAAGTTAGTGCAACATGAATGTGTATATTATGTGGTGCAAGCTATGTGGTGTAAGCTATGTGCTCCGCTTGGGACAATTCGTGAATTGACAACTCCACTGCTCCCGCAATCATCCCACCCTCCAGCCCGCAGCTTGTTTTGAACAACTCATGCGGCTGCGATTGCGATGGCTGCTTGACCCTGGCTGGCACATCTCTCCAGCTGGGGTGTCGCGCGTAAGTTCGCGCGCAGGGCGACCAGCTGCTTCGGCACAACCGATGCGGCCGCGATGGCGCTTGCCGATGGTACTTCCCCAGCGCGTCCCAAAAGCCGCGCTGGCGCGCGGGCACTTCAATGCGGGTCGGTGATTCAGGAGGGTTCGGTATCATGATGACGTCGAACACGGCGGCAACGATGGTGTCATAAGCGATGTTGGTGGCGATGATGATGACGGCGGCAAGGCCAATGACGGAGCCGATTCTGGTGACGACGCTGACGAAAACATCCATGTGTGGGTGACGAAGGGGCTCAATGATGGTGGCGGCCATGGCGGCGATGGTCGATCACTGTGACGTGATTCGGCGGCGGTGGCGAAAGTTACGGTGTGGAAGTGAGAGCCTGCGCGGAAATTCAACACTTTGGCATGCTGCTGGCTGAAAAGGAAAGCATGTGGTGTGCTATACGTTTTTGAAGAGCTCTAAAAGACTCGAAGACCAATAGATGGGGGATTCGACACGCGCCCGTGGCGGATCGCGCGTGTGGCCAACCTGATGCGATTTGACACGGATTCGCGCATTGGGCGCATGCTGGATCAACGTGGACGCACCGCGTGGCAAGATGAGAATGCGGGCTCTGGACTAAGCTGCTAGAACCACATGGTTTACTTGTGAATTCAGCAAATGCGCACGGGCAGAAAATTAGCAACGTGTTCGATGAGAAACCTGCGGGCGTCTGCTGTTGGTGTGTTGAAATGCTTGCAGAACTGATGTGTTAGATCTGATTTCGATATGTGCGCGCGAGCGTGTGGACGTTGTGCCGTATTTTGCTGAAGAATTAACATATAACCGGGATGAAAGGCAAAGAAACAGGCGAACCATAGGGCTAGCAACAAAGCTAATTGGAGGTAGTTGGGGAGGTAGGCTTGAGGTAAAGATTAAAGGCACGCCAAAGAAAGGCCTGCAACCATCCAAGACATACCTATATAATACCCCAGAAAACCAAGATGTTGTCTACAAGGTAGACAGTCCAGCGCAGAGACCAGAAATCGCTTCGAAGAGAAAGCAATCAACTGCTGAAGCTCAGAAAGGGGTTCGCAAGCTCGCCTGATTGCCCGAAAAGCTACCTCCCCACAGTGCCGAAGCCTGCGCACACATATACTCCAAGTGGGAGATGTGGGGTCCTTCCCAATCACCGAGCGATGGGCCGACCGCTCTAGGCCACACCAAATCACAACGACGGTGACCTTGAAGCAATCAGATTTGCCTGCAGCCGCTCACAACACATCTGCTACGTGCGACTCCCACATTGGCCCCGCGAGTGTCTTATGCACGCACAGAGAACCTACACTTTATACACCGCCAGCACATCCGCACTACCTTGTGAGGAGTAAGAGGGGCAGCCGAATGGTTGCTACAGCAAAGAACCATGGAACAGGGCAAAGTTAATGTTACGTCAGGAAGCTGTCTGCCGGCAATGACAATGAAGGTGGGATACGACGCAGATGGAGGAGCAGGCAAAGAAGAGCTCTGAAGCATCTTACCGCGCGTGACATGTGCACGCCCGTCCAGCTCACTTCAGTGAGCGGGTGGGCCCGCGCTATATGGCGGTCCCCTTCGAATTCGCTAAGCATAGCGTCTGCTCACAGGGCATATGAAGTTCGTCGCGTGCTCACCTGTACCGTGCCCTCTGCCGTGGGCACCCCCGAGGCAACAACTGAAGAGGCTTGAAAAGACAAGCCCGCTACGCGCCAAGACCAAATAGTGCCCCGTCCGTGAGGATTCGATGCGGCCCTAGGAAAACCTGCACGCTACGAGTGCGCTGCGTCGGCTCAGGGCTGGCCGGCGCAGGACCCCACGCGCAGCAGCTAGCACCTCCCGGCCGCGAGATCCCGATCTGCCGCCCTCCCGGTGTGCCCGCGAGTGCCCACTTGTGGCCCCGTGTGCCCCTCCCCCCCCCCCCTCCCCTCATACATTCGCCATTCACGCGCCTCTCTGATACAGTTGGGGCGTTGACCCAAGGAACCCTAAATAAGGAACGAGGCCCCTTTTTTCCCATAAGTTCAACTCCGATTCTCCATGGGAGACCTCAGGAGAACTCCAGGAGCACTGTAAAACAACTAATGAACACGGAGCCCCTCCCAAACGAAAAGAGTTCCTTCGTCAGCGTCCCGACTGTACGTCGCTCATTCCCGCGCTCCCTCTTCACACCTGCTTCGATTCGTACACTCTGCTGCCTCATCGAAGCGTGACGACCATGCTGGGAAATATACGTCTCCCACCAGACCCCCGCTCCCCGATCGAAAAAATCACAAAGCGGATCAGCGAGGGTCAGGCTGGCCCATAGCCGGGATGCGGTTGGGACACGTCTCGCGTTCGACGGTCCTCCAACACTGTATCACAATGCGCCGCACGGCAGACATTCGAAAATTAGTAATCCGCTGAACTGCTGCCGCATACCGCTCCTTTGAGCCAGGCGCAGTAGCTGAAACCACCGTTGGCGCATCCTGATTGTTCACATGAGGCGAGAGCGACTCTACACTATGAGACGAGCTGTCCTCGCCGGCTGGATTCTTTAGCAAGCTCCTCCATCTTCCCTCCTCCTTCCATCCATCCAAGCATAAGCGATGCCAAGATTGCAAGGACCCAGCGGGGGAGAGGAATTGGAGGAGAAGGCGAAGGATGAGGCGGAGGAGGAGGCGGAAGAGGAGGAGGAGCTGTGGGAGCTGTGCATAAGCGACAACGAACGTCGCATCCCCGAAGGGAGCACTTAGGCGAAAAAGTGCGACGGAACGGGACAAGGGCAAGACGCCTGGCCCACTCGCGGCCGCCTTCCTTGAGGCGGTGTGTCGCTCCGGTGGTGCTGCGAGGAACCGCATCCTCGCCTCTGGAGACGACACAGGTCCTGATACCGCGGACCCCGCTGCGCCGACCATGATTCTGCGGGCCGGCTACGCAGACCCAGGAGGGCAAACACGTGCCACACCTGACATGAAAAGAACGTGATGAGAGGGAGTCGAACCCTCCACCACGAAAAGCAACGGCCGCCTTCTTGTCTCCGCCGACTTGGGCCAGAACCCTGACAGTATGCCCTCCGCTTGAGGTAGCGCCGGTGCCAGGATACGACACCGTGCCCCTGCGGAGGGCGGAAGAGGAGGAGGAGGAGGAGGAGCAGGAGGAGGAGGAGCAGGAGGAGGCGGAGGCGGAGGCAGAGGCAGAAGGAGCACATCTGCCAACCAGACAGGCGGCATCGACACCACTCGCAGGACTCCATGGCGGCCACTTGGTGGCAGAGCCTGCGGCAGAAAAAAGAGTTCGGGCAGGGAGAAAAGGTTGAAAGGTGGACTGCGAAGCGCAGCGCGGGGAAAGCAGCAAGATGTAGACCCCGACACGTGAAAACCCGTGAGTTTCGGTACTTTTTTAGGGGGCCACACGTGAACCCTACCCCTACCCCACACGATTTCTGAGGGGGAGGGTGGGGTTCACTTCGTTTGGGAGCTCCCGAGCGAAGTGAACCCCACCCTGCCCCTCAGAAATCGTGGGGGGTCGGGGTAGGGTTCACATGTGGCCCCCTATTTTTCTGGCGCTCGAAATTCTTGATGGTGAGCAAGGCTAAAGGTTGGCGCATCGTAACTCCAGCCCCCTCGACGCCCTCTCGAAGCCCTCGAGGCCCCCACTCGAAGCCCTCGAAGCCCTCGAAGCCCTCTCGAAGCCCTCTCGAAGCCCTCTCGAAGCCCTCGACGCCCTCTCGAAGTCCTCGAAGCCCTCGAGGCCCCCGCTCGAGTCGCTCAGGCCTCGGGCCGCAGCTCGGGCCTCCGGCGGCGGCTCGGGGCGGCCCTGCACACCCCCCGAATACAAATGGACCTGAGCGTAAGTCGGGCGTGTCCCCCCCACCGGGGGGCTTTTCGACGAAAGATAAAAACAATACCCCAAAAATACTCCAGAATGGTCCAAGAAAGGTAATCCAAAAATCGTCCCCAGACTATTCTTTGACCATTTTTGCATTCCCCCCCTGGAGAGGGACAGGCCCGACTTAGACCTAAGCCAGGGGAACATCCTTCGAGAACCTGCGACCCTACGCCAGCCAAGACGCACGGAGCAGCCAAGGGAACCCTCCCCAGGATGCGCGAGAACATCCAGCGAGCACGAAGAACACGAGTGCACCCTCCCCGAGCTGACCTCGATCTTATACCTCGGTCCGAACGCATGGTTGAGATGCTAAGCGCGGTGTAGCAACGAAGACAGAAAGATGAGGATGCTCGATGTCAGAGGAAGCGGGACAAGGCGACGGAGACATCGCTTCACCAGCGCCCTGCCGTCTCTGATCCCCCGTCTGCCACCCTATCTCCGTTGCACCTCGAGCAGGCATGTGCTGGGTGAGGAAGATCCACTTCTTGCATACAGAGTGGACATCGGCTGCTCTTCAAAAGCCACCTTGAAGGCCGAGGGAGGAGGAGGTGGAGGCGGCGGAGGAAGTGAGGGGAGATCGAGGCAGGACGCATGGCCCGCTACAGAACTCGCAGGGTGGGGGCACAAACGACTTTGCCACGATGGCTGCAGTTCCTGGCTGGAGGCTTTGCGCTGAGGCTTGAACGGCGCCCGTCGTTCCCTCTCTCCTCTCCTCCACTATTCCCTCTCTTCTCCTCCTCCTCCTCCTCCTCCTCCTCCTCCTCCTCCTCCTCCTCATCATCATCATCATCATCATCATCATCAGCATCAGCATCAGCATCAGCATCAGCATCAGCATCAGCATCAGCATCAGCAGCAGCAGCAGCATATTCATCAGCAGCAGCAGCTGCAGCATCAACATCATCATCAGCATCATCAGCAGCAGCATCAGCACCACCACCACCACCATCATCATCACTCGTTGCTTTCCACTCCCTCTCTTCCTCCATGTTCGCCTCCTCTCACAAGCAACAGCACCTGTTCTCACTGCTGCAAGCTCCCGTGCTTGCCAAGCGAAGGCAGCACCGCGACCCCCAACAAACCGCCGAGGCGGCTGCCTGCCTCCCCGCGTCCACGGGAAGGCGGTCTCCCACCGCCAGCTTCCGCGTGCGCGCGCCCGGGGCGTGCGTGCATCAGCCCCGCCGAACGCAGAGCCCCGACTGCCGCCCGAGGCGCTGCGGTGGCGCGCCCGGCCCCGCCTCCGGCCGGCCCTGTCGCAGAGTCCGCAGCTCGCCTGGCCGGCAGCAGCGGCGGGGCCCGAGCTGCCCGCGGGGATGTGGCTCACACCGCGATGTGGCTCACACCGCGCTCGGGCGGGAGAGGGCTGCAGGCCAGCCGATTGTGCACCAAGGCGGTATGCTCGCGGTCGGAGAGGGGAAGGCGAGGCCAGGGCGGTCCGCGCCCCCACGCCGCACAGCTGGGCCCACGGTGGCCCAGGAGCTGCGAGACCCCAACGAAGCGCACTGGCACCTCGCTCGGCGGGCGCGCGCCGTCCTCGAGCGGACCCCGCCGGGCACAGACCCCCCCCCGCATCTGATCCGCCGCGCAGCGCCACGAGCTCACCCGACCCGCTACAGTAAGAGAGCGTTTCTTCATGCTCGGCGATGGCGGGCGTCATAGGGGGGGGGGGGCGGGGGGGGTATGACGTAACACCCCCCCCCGCCGTGTGGTTCCAGCACCACAGCCGCGCCCGCGCGCACGCGACGCGACGAGCGACGAGCGACGACCCGCTGCAGTAGTTAGCCCGTGGATAGCGCCGCACGAAGCAGACAGCGCGCGCGGCCCCTGCAGGGCGGCCCGCCCGTGCAGGGTCTCGCCGAGCTGCCGCTTGCTCGCGCCGGGCCCGCCCACTGTCACGAGCGCGCCCGCCAGCGGCAGGCTCGGCGAGCCGAGGGGCGCCTCGGAGGGCGCCGCCCTCTGCGGCGGCGCCCGCCGATCGCCCCGCCGAAACGCATCGGGCCCGGCGTCCGTCGGCTACACGCAAGAGTGGCCCTGGGTGAGAGTGACCTTTGGTGCGCGGCTTTTGGGGGGCCGCGGGGATACCAAACCCAGGCGCGCAAGACGCGACTATCGCATCGCAATGGGTGATCGGGGGACCCCATTGTGCCCACAGCACGGCGAGAGGTCACTCTTACGTGCAGTCGAGTCAGGCCGCACGTGGGGCACGGCGAGGGAGGGGCCACATCGGAGGAGCTCGGCCAGCAGCGGCCTGCGCCGCTGGTCCTCCAGCGCGTCGTCGGCGCCGCCCTCGCACTCGGCGGGGTCAGCGCGGCGCGCGGCGCCGCCTCGCTCACCCTCCCTCTGGGACGCACAGAGACACACTAATGTCCTCCTTGGAGGCGCGCGTCCGACTCGAACACACAGCATACCCATCTTGTAGCAGATCGTTTCCCGAGAGGTGTGGCCAGAAAGCGCCCGCCACGACGCATGTAATTTGAGATTTCTCGGTGCGCGCGTCGCCCCTGGGGGGGGGCGGGCGCACACATGGCATTGGTATGCTGGGGTGGCGCCGACCCTCCCCCGATGAGCGCTGGCATCCTCAGAGCCACGCCACGAGGCGACACACCAGGTCATCAGCGGAATCCGGCTGCCTTCTGAATGGAAAAAAAAAACAAACATAAAAAAAACAAAAACAACTAAAAAAAAAAAAAAAAAAAAAAAAAAAACGGCCCAGCTACGTCGCTCTGGTCCGCCCGTTGATGGCGGCGGTGGGCGACCTGCGGCGCGCCTGACCAACAGCACCGCACCCAGAGCGGCGCCCTCCCAGCCGCGCGGCCACCGCGGCAACCCTCCGCCTCCGCGCGGGCTGCTGCAAGCCCCGATCGTGCGCGCCGTCGCGGTCCGCCTCGCCACGTGCACCTGAGCCCCGAGACAGGTGTAGACCCAGCCCTCGTTTGAGAGTTCGAGCGGCACCATCATCACCACCATCCTGATGCTTCTCATCACCCTCATCAACAATCGCATCATCGCCACCACAACAATAATCATCATCTTCATCATCATCAGCAGCATCATCATCAGCAGCAGCATCATCAGCAGCAGCATAATCAGCAGCATCAGCATCAGCATCAGCATCAGCATCATCATCATCAGCATCATCATCAGCATTAGCATCATCATCAGCATCATCATCATATTCCTCCTCCTCCTCCTCCTCCTCCTCCTCATCGTCGTTAGCATCATCACCCTCATCAACAATAGCATCATCACCACCACCACCAGCCATCATCAACAGCACCACCATCATAATCAGCATCACCAACAGCATCATAATCAGCGTCGTCATCGTCATCATCATCGTCATCGTCATCGTCGTCATCGTCGGCATCATCATCAACAACATCATCATCAGCATTATCCTCATCATCAGCCTCATTAGCATCATCATTGTCAACAACATCATCATCATCATCATCATCATCATCATCATCATCATCATCATCATCATCATCAACATCATCATCATCATCGTCATCATCATCATCATCGTCATCATCATCACCACCATCGCCATCACCAGGATCATCAGCATGATCATGGCATCATCATTGTTGGAATCGTCATCGCCATCGTCGTCCTCATCGTCATCGTCGCCATCATCATCAGCATCATCATCAATATCATCACCTGTTCCCACCACTTCCACCCGATTCCACCCACCCCACCCGCCCCTCCTTGCCTCACCCCTCTCCTAGCTCTTTCGCTGACATCACCGCAGACAATAAAGAACATGCAGGGGGCCTACGGAACAGAGCGCGAACGGGACAGAGCATCCGAACAGGCACGAGAAGGGGAGGAGAAGGAGGAAGAGGAGGAAGACAGAGGACGGATAGCCCCCAACCGAGGGATAGTGGCACCGACTCCTCGCGGTC
Source organism: Prorocentrum cordatum (assembly GCA_963575745.1). Lineage (NCBI taxonomy): Eukaryota > Dinophyceae > Prorocentrales > Prorocentraceae > Prorocentrum > Prorocentrum cordatum. The sequence continues at coordinate 334,955 of CAUYUJ010014496.1, forward strand.
CGATGGAGCCGGCGAAGGTTGGAGGAAAGAGAACTTGAAGGGGCCCCAGGACACACAAATAAATACACACAAATAAAATAATTCCCCATAGTTTCTCCTATTTTCTGGGTTTGTGTCTTCCCCCCCACTTCCCATATTTCCCATATTTTCTGGGGGAATCGAGGATTAAGTGTGTCTGTGTGTTTGTTCCTCTCCTGATGTTAGTTTGCTGGCAGCCACCTGAGCGACGAAAAGAAACGGGTCTTACGAGCGATGGCGCCGCGAGCTTTTACGCGGTGGCTTGCGCGGGCCGCCAGCGGGACACGCCTCGTGAAGAAGAGGGCGCTCACGCAATGCGGGCAGCCTCTCCTCCTCCTCCTCCTCCTCCTCCTCCTCCTCCTCCTCCTCCTCCTCCTCCTCCCTCCTCCTCCTCCCCCTCCCCCTCCTCCTGCTCCTCCTCCTCCCTCCTCCTCCTCCTCCTCCTCCTCCTCCTCCTCCTCGTCGAATGTCTGCGCAGTCGAACCCGTTTTCCTGCGTCGCTCACCTGTGGCGGCAAGCAGAGGGGGGCAGGAGGAGGGGGGAATGGTTTCTTAAAAGGAGGCTGCCTCTTCGAAGGCGCGGGCCTTACATCTGCAGACGAGGCCCGCGCCTCCTAAGGAAGAGGGGTGTTTCCTCGGAAGCCTTCCTGCCTCCCCCTACCCCCCCTCTGCGCGAGGCCGACACCTGTCGATGCACGGCGCATGGAACTTGTGGCCGCAGGGAAGCTCGCGCAAAGACTCCTCCTCCTCGAAGTCCACCAGGCAGACTGCGCAACCCGTCTCCCTGCCGTTGGCGGCATACCGCACAACCGCCAATGAGTCGATCACCTGCCCTCTCCGCTTATCCTGCCCTTCTGCGAGGCGGGGATTTCTCCATGTCTACCGCCTGGGAGACGACGTGCTGCTGCCCCAGCGGGCAGAGGATATGATTATATGTTGCCCCCGGGAGCCCGAATGTATCCACATCCACCGCCTGCCGAGGTCCCCGAAAATTGATCCTCCAGGCGGTGGTCATGTATACATTCCCGCATCGGATGCCCTTCCTCGTCCCCGTCCCTCTGTCCCAGGCCTCCAACGTATTGTCGGGTGCTGCTCGAAGTGTTCCTGGCCCAAGGTGCCCCCAGAGTTCTCGGGTCGGGCGAAATGGGGGGATAGCAAAGGGGGGGATCGAGAATCAGCTCACGTAGCTGAATTTCCCGGCGCCTCCCGGCGCCGGAGGCGGCTGTGTATCGAGGAATGGGCCCCTTGGTGAGGCCGAAACCAGCTGCATGCAGCAAATTCCGTAACCCCCCCTTTCCCAATCCCCCCCTTTCGCCCGGCCCGAAATTCCCATGGAGCCCCCCACGGCCTCCAGAGCACCCCGCACCAGGCCCAGGGGGCCCCAGGAGCACGAGGAAGTGACTGGAAGGCCGGGGGGGCACCTGGGGCCAGGGGCACCTCTGAGACAAACTGTCTCGTAGTTGTCAGCCTCCGGGGGCGCCCTCGCCGGGCTCCGGGGCCGTCGAAGAACGCCAATCGGGAAGCAAGACCGGCCTCGGGACCAGGGCCGGGACTTCTGAGGACCCCGTATTGAAAAACCCACGACGTCGGACAGGACGCTTCGCATCATCGTCACGACCAACCGTGATCGCCATCATCATCGTCACCATCCTACTCGTCATCGCGCGCAGTTCGACATCCTCATCTGCACACCCACTGAAAATTCCATGGCCTGCCCTACGACGATCCAGATTGCTGTCACCGTCATCGTTCCAGTCTCTGCCTGCCAGAATATGTTACTACACTGCAGGCTGGGGGTGGGGAGCGGCTGGCCTCAACCAGAATACACAGGATTCCCTACAGAACAGCTTGACCGAAAAAAGGGTATAGACCTCGTCGAGGGAACCAATAGGTGGGCCGCCGGATCCGGAATCGGTGGAGCGGCGTGGCCTCCCTTGGCCTGCCGTGGCCTCTCCGTAGGGTGCCTCGCCAGATCCCGGATCGGCCAGGCGGTGTGACCTCTCGTGGCCTCCCGTTGCCTCCCGTGGCCGCCCGTGGCCTTATGTGGCCTCCCATTGCCGTCCCCATCCCTATCCCCATCCCTGTCCCTATCCCGATCCTTCTGCCTCTATCCCTATCCCTATCCCCGTCCCGATCCCCCCATTGTGGCCCACACCGTGACGGTGCAAAGCTGTTTGCGGACTTCTGCAGCAAGGGTGTCATGACGT
>CAUYUJ010014496.1:342178-399668 GCA_963575745.1 Prorocentrum cordatum
TTTGCGAGTCGACGCCAATCGACGCTATATAGTCGAATCAAATCGACGCTAAATCGACACTCATCGGCGCTAACCGACGCGACGCTAAAGACGAAATGAAAAGGGTAGACCAGGCTCCCATGATTCGCTACCGAAGGGTCGGCGGCAAGCCCGGGGGGGAAGTGAGAAGGGACCTCGCCGAGAAGAAGTGCACAAGTCCAAGCGTTAGGTCGGGCATGTCCTCCGACAGGCAGGCTCTGGACGGAACAAAAAAATGTCAGGAAGTGCTCCAAAAAGGATCCCAAAGTGCTCGCCCAAGATGCCCCCAGGACGGCTCCAGAAGCCTCCAAGACGTCCCCAGGATCCCCATCATCATCATCATCATCATCATCATCATCATCATCATCATCATCATCATCATCATCATCATCATCATCATCATCATCATCATCATCATCATCATCATCATCATCTCGCTCCCACCCCCCCCCCCCCGGATCGGCGGCACTGGCCGGAGGCCAGCCCAATAATCAAAGAGTGCTCGTCCCCGGACTGTGTTCTGACTATGTCTGCGCACTCCTCTCGGGGATCTTCTGACCCGGGTCAATCCAGACCCGGGTCAGTGGGAAACCAAAAACTGCAATGCAGGACAAAAACACTGCAACGCAGATCTTCGCAAACCCGGGTCAGCCAATAGGCGCGGCCGCCTCGCGGCCACGAGCGGCTCGCTAACCCGGGTCAGCCAGAGGGGGTCTTCGCAGGATCCTGCAGGATCCGGCGCCCTGGCTGACCCCCGTCTGCACTGACCCCCGTCTCGAGGCTCCCGATCCTCCTGCAGAGGCCCGTGCCCGGCTCTCCGTCCGAGCGATGGCGAGCGCACCGGCCCCATGCCCCTCCCAAAGGGGTGGCAGGCCCTGGGCCGCGGGCGCCCCCATTGCTGCTCGCGCGCTGGCGCCCCGTGCGGTTTTCTTTTTGTTCCGGGGGGGGGGGGGGCGAGCAAACCTTTGAAGGGGCCCTGAGACACACAAATAAAGACACACAAATCAAAGGATTCCTCATATTCTCCCATATTTCCTAGGCTGTTGTCTTCCCCACCACTTCCATATGTTTCCGTATTTTCCTGGGGATCGACGATGACTTGTGTCTGTGTGTGTTTTTTCCCTCCTGCACTTTGAGTCGGGCATGTCCTCTGACATTCGGACTTTCGAGGAAAAACAAAAACGGTCAAAAGAAGCACAAACTGTCAAACATAGTCGGAACATCGGCCTAGGACAGTTGTTGTACTATCTTTCAAGATGCCTCCTGCAGAGGGACATGCCCCGCTTAAAGAAGGCTGCACAGCGGTGCGGCAGGGCGCCGGGGGCGGTCGAGGAGGGTGCGGCCTCTCTGTGCGGGAGGCCACGTGGGGGGGAGAGTGAGGGGGGGCAGGCCTTTTGTCAGTAGGCTCGGAAGTCCCCTGGCCTGCTGAGAATATTTCTAAGCCTTCCCCGAAGACGCAGGAAACTTCTCCGACGGCCGGAGGGCTTCTGAGCAGTCCCTCCACCTTCTGAAAAGGACCTCTCCTTCTCATTTCCCCCCTCGCTCGCCGCCGACACGGGCGGAACTTCGACCAGGAATCGGCGATACATCGCCGATAGGTCGGCGACATGCCGCCGATAGCGAAACCGCACGGTCCTGGGGGGGGGGGACCTATCGGGCCCCTATCGGCGATCTATAGGCGACTGTCGGGACACCGAAAATGACTGATACCGACAATCTCTGGACCTTTCCCAGGATGCGTTCTGAACAGGATTTCGAAGCGAACCCAGCGGTGGCGACGAGGGCCTCCCAGGAGGCCCCAAGAAGGCGAGAACGAGGCAAGAGTAGCGATACGCGTACCTATTCCTCGGGAGGAGGAGCAGGAGGAGGAGGAGGAGGAGGAGCAGGAGGAGGAGGAAAAAGGGAGAGGAGGAGGAGGAGCAGGAGGAGGAGGAAAAAGGGAGAGGAGGAGGAGGAGCAGGAGGAGGAGGAGGAGGAGGAGGAGAGGAGGAGGAGGAGGAGGAGGAGGGGGGGAGGAGGAGGAGGAGGAGGAGGAGGAGGAGGAGGAGGAAGGAGGAGGAGGAGGAGGAGGAGGAGAAGGGAGGGAGCGGAGGAGGAGGAGGAGGAGGAGGAGGAGGAGAAGGATATTTTTTTTGACATCAACGCCTCGCCTCCGAAACCTTGGACTGATCAAGGAAACGAGCCAGCAGCGGAGGGGGATGCTGGCACCTTGACCAAGGTAAACACCAGGGTCACCGCGCAAGAAAATGGCACGACGAGAGGACGAAAACCTCTGCGTCCAAGTGCCAAAGCTCTTCGCACACCTGCCACAACATCTCTACGAGATGGGGCAGGCGCGCTGTGCCAGAGGGCACAGAGCTGACAGCGCAAAAAACATCCAGCTGCAGAGAGTTGCAGCTGGAAGCTCCCTCCCGCCAACTGCCCTCGGCAGAACAAGAGGGACAGCGAGCAAGACAGAGCTCCACCCACACACCAGAGGCAAAAGGCGGTGGGGGCAAGGCGGAGGGGCATGCAACGAACGCACACACGAAGACGCGCGCCCAACGCCTGCCAAAAGGATGTTGGGGCCAGGAACCAAAGTCCCAGGCCGCAGCAACATCGGGCGAGCCACAGCCGGGATGAAGAATCCCCGTGCTCGGAGTACACAGAGCGCACCCTAGGTGTGCATGCACCTTCCCCAAAAATTGGGGTGCCTGACACGCCTGCACGAAGGACGCACGCACAACGAGTATACAAAAGCATGCAAAGGAGAAGATTCGACCACCCACACAAGGACGGCGAGCCCGCAGCCCCTGGTGCAGCCAGCGCCAGAACGACATGCGGTCACGCCCCAGATGTGGGGTAAAGCACGGATGCCCGCCAAAAGGGCCAGTCGCATCGGGCCGTGCAGGAAAACACAAGACGGCGAACCCTCGCCACTGGGAAAACTCGACCACCCACACAAGGACGACGAGGACCGAAGCCCCTGGTGCAGAGAGCGCCAGGACGACCTCAGTCTTCGCCCCAGATGTGGGGTTACGCACGGATGCCTGCCAAAAGGGTCAGTCGCATCGGGCCGTGCAAGGAAGTAAGATAGGCCGCCCTGTGCCACAGAAATCAATCAGAACTATCCGACTCATCCTGGCGGCGTCTCGCCAGGAAAGAAGGGGTGTGTTGTCGCGACGGTTGGGGTTCTTGCCGCCCTTCATGCGCAGGTACCTCGGAAGTACCTTCAGCAAGGGCGGCAAGTGCGGCCTCAGAGTTGAAACACTGAATCAGGCCTTCCGTGTCCACCGTGACGCCAGCAATACGCAACTGATACCTAGGGTGGAGGCCTTTGCACAGATAATCCCAACCCTGCTTGCACGCACGCGAAGGGACCGAAACACACTGTTTGCTGAGTCCACGAATGTGCCCACCACACGTGAGGCATTTACATCTAAGACAAATAAAGAGAACAGAGTTATCAGAACACGGAAAGGCCACAGTCCGATGGCCTAGCGCGTCCTGAGAGTCAGCGTGGACAAGAGAGGGCCTAGAGCAGGAACCTGGAGCTGGCTTCGAAAAGGAACGGTTCCCCCTCAAACAGTGAGCGCACCTCCAGATTCCGCCCCACGACCTCCAGTCGTGCCCAAGCACCTCCTTCCTCGGGTTTAGAACCACGGGGAGTCTGTTGGCCCCATCGAGGTCCACAGGAGGCCATAAAGGGAGCACAGCCACAGCAACCTTCAAGGTGGCCCTCGCTAGGGCCACAAGGTGGTCGGCCTCCTGCAGAAGAGTGTCGTCCGTGGGATGGAGGCGGACGGCAAACTTAGCCCCTACATCCGCATGGTAGTTGCCGAGGCGGCGCCAACGCTCCTCGGCAGAAATCCCTGGAGCATCCACATCCAGGTGGGCGGCCACCTTGGAGCAGGCAGCTATCCCCGAGACCTGTCCATGCACCTGAAGAAACGCCCCAGCATACATGCGCTTGGGCGAGAGCTGAATCTGCTTAGCAAGACCCGCAGTCTGGACCACATTGCTGCAATCAGAATACACATGGCATTCAGCAGGATGGGTCGCCGGAACATTGGCCCACGTGAACGCACTGAATTCAGCGCTCTGAGGGGTCTGAGGGTAGGGGCCCCAAACAGGGGCCCCCAGCTCAGCCACAAGATCTCCCGACTCGTCGACCATGCAGACTGAGGAGCCAGCACGAGAGAGCTCCTTGACAGCGTGACGGGTACACGAGCCAGCAACAAATAAGGAGCCCCACACTCTGTTGCTGACGGGGGCCCCACCAGGGTCAAATTCAGGCATCTTGTGCCAGACCAGGGTCGGACCATCACCTTGCTCACCAGCAGCCCGAGGGAAGGAGTCGGCGGGGTGCCGAAAGGCTCCAGAAATAAAGACCAACAGCTCATCATCATCTCCAGACGCCTTAGCTGACAGAGCGGCCTCTATCACCTCACTGTCAGAAGCCTCAAGCCGAGCTGAAGCAGCCTCGGGGAGAGGGCATTTCCAAAGCCGATGGAAGATGGTATCGTTGGCCCCGCAGTGGACACAACACGGATCAATGTCGTACCCAAGGGCCCTGGCTCGAGCCCGAGTCAAGATGGCCTCCGTAGAGAAGGCTCTGATCCTAGCCTTCTGAAGGGCCGTGAAACGCTTACTGCGGGGCGCGATAGCCTCCTTGACAACATCAAAACAAAGACGGTAAGAGATGCCCCTCCTGGCAGCAGCATCTCTTTCCAAAACTCTCAGAAAGCCCGCACGGACCAGGGACCCGACAAGAGCGGGCGAGAAGATCCCAAGGGGGATAGATTTCCCGAAATCGTCGACCAGGGTCATGAAATTAGGCATACTCCACCCTGATCTGACCAGAGACATCCTCATGGCAGTGATTGGTCCCGCAACCTTCCTCCAGCTACAGCTGGGGTCAGAAAAGATGGCGGCCCAGGCAGACTTCAAAGTGGGCAGAGGGATAGCCCAGCTGAAAGCGCCTGTCTGTCTGAGCCAGATCTCCTTACTCCATCTGAGAATGGGAGCGGTGGCCGATCGCCATGTCGGGTCATTGTCCAGCAGGGCGAGGACCGTGAGGGACCTCAGCCGACTGTGCGGGCGCACAACACTAAAAAGGCGACGGCGCAGCAAGCTAAGGTCATGATCGCTAGGAGGAGAAGGACGAGGAGGAGTAGCAGGAGGAGAAGGAGGAGGAGGACGAGGAGGAGGAGGGAGGGAGAGGAGGAGGACTAGGAGGAAGAGGAGGAGGACTAGGAGGAGGAGGAGGAGGAGGAGGAGGAGGAGGAGGAGGAGGAGGAGGAGGAGGGGGGAGGGAGGGAGAGAGAGGAGGACTAGAGGAAAAGGAGGAGGACTAGGAGGAGGAGAGGAGGAGGAGGAGGAGGAGGGAGGAGGAGGAGGAGGGAGGGAGAGGAGGAGGAGGAGGAGGGAGGAGGGGGAGGAGGAGGAGGAGGGCAGGAAGAGGAGGAGGAGGAGGAGGAGGAGGAGGAGGAGGAGGAGTGGGTCGATACCATCCCCCTTCAGCCTGCCCCCCCCCAGCGTGGCCCTGGAGCCTGCTGCACGCCCTCGGCGTCGGGCCTCGCGGCACGGGCGCGGCGCCGATGGCGGGACGAAGACAAGAGGCGGACGCGGCTGGGCCGTCGGGTGATGTGGTCGACACGCATAGGGAGCCCACAAAGGACGTACGCGCCCAGCCATGTACATGGACACGGCCCCTCGATCTGCGAGACCTGCCGCGTGGTACGAACTTTCGGGCAATGCGTACTCTCGAAACCGGCGTGGAATCATGTACGTGTACGTCCTTCTTTCGCTCCTGAACACAAGGGGGGTCCAGCTGAAAGGGGGTGGTGCAGTAAATGTGGGGCAATCGCATTGTAAATATATTGCGCCAGAGAATGGCATTGTATCGTATTGCAGCCAATGTATGTACTGCACGCGAAAACCCAGCAAAACATCTGCAAACTGGGAATGTGCTGCACGCCCCAAATCGATTGCAACCCCGCAAATCGATTGACCAAACATATTGCCCCACCTCCTTTCGGCTGGACCCCTTTTTGGGTCAACCAAAGGTGACCCTGAGATCCTGGCGTCTCAGTTTCGAGACGGGCATTTTCAACTCTTTTCGGGCCCCGGGACCCTCGCAGGTCGATCGGGCTCGAAGCATGGCGCAGAGAGGTGGGGTCTAGGGCTGCGGGCGTGATTTTTCATGATGCTGCAACTTTTGGTTACGTCGGATCTCGGGGGGGAGCAGAGGAGCAACAAGCCCTGGGCTTTTCCTGGGGACCCAAGATCGGCGGCGAGCGAGGGGAGGTGAGAAGGAGAGGGCCCTCTCAGAAGGCGGCGGGGCTTCTCGGAAGCCCTGCGGCCTTCGGAGAAGTTTTCTGCGTCTTCGAGGAAGGCTTAGAAAACCTCTCAGAAGGCCGGGGGGACTTCCGAGAATTCCGAGAAGGCCCATCCGATGTCGTGAGCTTCTGGATACGGGGTCCCCTGGAGGTCTGGGCCTTTTCCCCAGGGACTCGGCTCTTCATTCGGAGGGGCTTGATGTATACACCACGTCGTTTGGCCGGCCAGGGAGGCAAGGAGTTGACGCTCCAGCCTCCCACAGGTCGGGCAGCTAGAGCGTCTATACACAGAGCTCCCTGGCCGACCAGCTGACGTGGTGTATATATCGAGCCCCTGCCATTCATCCATTCATCAGCAAAGGCCCCCCGATGCCCAGAACGGAGAAAAGCTTCCGCATTGAGTTTCTCGAGGCGTTGGCAGTCTGAAACTCCTCTGCAGGCAGAGTCCCGAGACAACTTTCCTGGCGAAGGACCCAACCATATGCGAGTGCGAGCACCGCAAGGCAGGTGGGACGGAAAGAGGGGCAGCTCCGCATGGGGCCACGAACCGCACGAGAGGTTTGCCAAAATGGGTGTGGTGGCGCCATGCGCACCCTGCCAGTGGGGTCCTCGGTGCAGCTCTCTATAGGGCCACGAAACGTATGAGGAGAGTGCCAGGGTGAGCGCGGTGGCGCCATGCGAGCCCTGCCGTTGGGGCCTTCGGTGGAGCTCCCTGTGGGGCCACGAAACGTATGAGGTGTGTGTGTGTGTGTGCCGACATGGGTGCGGTGGCGCATTGCGACCCCTGCGGCTTGGGCCTTCGGTGGGACTCCTCATGGTGCCACGAAACGTGTAAGGGGTGTGCCGAAGTTAGCGCGGTGGCGCCATGCGGGCCCTGCCAGTGGGCCTTCGGTAGAGCTCCCAATGGTGCCACGAAACGTGTGAGGAGTATGCCGACATGGGCGCGGTGGCGCCATACGAATCCTGACGCTGGGGCCTTCGGTGGTGCTCCCAAGGGGGCCACACAGCGTGAGAAGAGTGTGCCAGAATGGGCGCGGTGACGCATGCGAACCCTGCCGCTGGGGCCTTCGGTGGGGCTCCTTTTCGGGCCACGAAACGAGTGAGGGGTGTGCCGCGCCGTGGCGTCATACAAACCCTGCTACTGGGGCCTTCGGTGCCACGAAACGTGTGAGGTGTGTGCTGGCATGGGTGCAGCGACGCCATGCGAGCCCTGCCGCCGAGGCCGTCGGTGGAGCTCCCCGTGGGGCCACGAGACGTGTGTGAGTGGTGTGCAAGCCACATAAAGGCCCCAGACACTCAAACTGAGCGCCCAAACCCAAGGCGAGTATCGGCAGCTGCCGCAGGGCAGCGCCACCGCGGCCATAGCCCGGCCCCAGGCAGAGGACTCCCAGGGGAACCCCGGCCCAAAGGCAGACGACAGGACAGCAGACGTCGCATCTGTCGCGAGGCTGGAAGCACAGCCCTCCAGGCCCGCGCCCTCCGAGGAAGCACCGCCCAAGCCCTCCCCTACCCATGGAGCCCGTGCTGCCGCCCCGCTGCTCCTGGGCCAGAACGCACCCAGTGGAAGTGCCGAGGTGGAGGTCGACTACACGCCAAGCCATCCCGACGGCAGCCCACAGAACGCCGACGCCCCAGATCAAGACCCCCAGACGCACCCCAGCGCGGAGCCCCATACAGCCGACCACGCGCAGGCGACTGCCAGCAGCACTGGCCCAGCAGACGCAGTACGGCCAGCCACCCAGCCACCGCGGGAAGATCAGGCAGCAGTGATCACTCGAGCGCGAAAGATACCCGTACCCTTACCCAGACGGGGTGGCAAGGGGCCCTCGGGGCATCACCCCCCCTGGGTCCGGGTCGGCTCCCGAAACCACCATACATACCCGTACCTAGACGGGGTGACCCGTTGTTTCGGGCACCGACCCGTACCCTCGCCGGGGCGGATGCGGGCGGGCCCCGGCCCAGCGACCGCCGCAGCGACGGCACAGCAAACGAGCCAGCCGCGATGACCGGACCTAGCGACGGACGAGCGCGAAAGTCCCCCAGGACGGGCGAGCTAGAACACATGGGCCAACCCCACTTTCTGTCGAAGGATGGAACGCACTCTGCGATGGCCGAGATGGCAAGGGCACAGGGAGAGGCACTTACAACCCCGAGGGGTACGACGAATTTTGCAGGGAGCTCGTCGCCGACCTCTACCACTGCTACTACGACATCCGCAGGGTCTGCAGGCCGATGGGGAGTCCAGAAGGACTGGTGGGCAGCCTGGGAACGCCAGCTCCAACGCAACGAACAACAACGCGACAAGGGGCGGGGCAAAGGGAAAGGCAACTACCCGCCCGGGAAAGAAAAGAGACAAACCGACCCCACCTGGCCTCACAACGACCTATCGAGGCCGCGCCGCCCCGACCTGTCGGGCCTACCCGGCCTCTTAAGGCCCTTGACACCACGGCCACGCCAGGCCACAGCTAGCGCCTGAGCGCCTGGCACCAGGCTTCCCAAGGCTGCCCTCCCAGACGACATGCGTCGCCAGCGCGGAAGTCGACCCGGCGGGCATCCTGGCTATCGGCACGCGCCTCCCTCCTCGGGCAGTCCGTGCGGCCTTGCGGCCTCGCGCTGCCCTCCGCAGAGGTGCGCGGCCCCTAACTGCTCGTGCCTGCGCAGACGTCAGGCCCAGCCCGCTTCGCCCCACCTGGTGGCGCCGGGTGCCCCGCGGCCGCGCGCTGCCCTCCCCGGGTGGAGCACGGCCCCCGTGCTCGCCCCACCGCCCCAAGGCCACCCTCTGTTCACGCAGCTTACTGCACCGATTAAGTGCCCCTGGACCTGCCATGTGTTGTCACCCAAACGGCGCGTGGCCTTCAACGCCTTCGGCCGCAGTCCTTTTCACAAGGGTTACTGCACCGATGAGGTGCTCCTAGACCGGCCACATACAGTCCACCCCGACAGCGCGTGGCCCCACGGCTTCGGCCACGGTTTTGCTGACGGCAGCTCCCCCTACCAGCGCCTCAGCTCGCCACGCACTGCCCAACCAGACAATACGTTGCCCCTCGGCCCTGGGCCGCAGTTTTGTCTCCCGCCGCCGCTTAGCTCATGGCCACAGTTTGGCCCCTGGCGTGGCGAGCGGCACGCGTGGCCACAGACTGGCCACAGCAAGGGCCGCCCACCGGGCAGCCTCTGCACTGGCGCTGGGCCGCCTGGCGCCGAGGCCCCGCCTGCTGGGGCCTCCCCGCAGGCGGGGCGCTCCTCCTCCTCCTCCTCCAGTCTTCATCCATCCTCTTCCCCGCGCCGTTTCCCTCCCTCCCCCCGCGCGCCACCTGGCGCCGATGCCACAGCCGCGGCTGGCAGCGACCCCCTGGTGATGCTGCTCCTGAGCCCTGCGCTTCGTGCAGCCCTCGGACTACACCCAGCGGGCACAGCATTTTGCTAGTGGCGATCTGAAAACTAGATTGCCTTTCGTCAATTACCGCCGGTCCACCTGGGCGGCGCCGCGGTGCTTTCCTTACTTGCAGTACCCTGTCGGCCCACACCTGGACGGCTCTACTGCGCGTACCCTTGCGTTCCACGTTCTGGGCCTCGTCAGCGCCCGTGGATGCACCGACGCCGCGGCCCGGCCGCTCACACGGTCCCCGCTGCCGAGGCTGGCCGCGCCAGCGCACTCAAGATGGAAGTCTTCCGCCACTGAGTGCCCCCTGTCCTCCCTCCCCCTCCGCGGCCGCCCTGTCTGTCTCAGTCTCTCCTCTTGCACGCTGGGCAATCCCACCAGCCCTCTGGACGTCAGTGGTTTAGGGAGTTCCCTCTTCCACCCCTCCTTCCCCTTCGGGGAGGGGTTTATCACTGTTCCTTATTAACAATTACACAATATGAAAATACTCTCCCACTTCCCCTGATGGCGTCCCGAAGATATCCGACCCCCCCCCCCGCGTACTGTTTGTTTACACGCAGGATTCCCGGGAAACGGGTTTTCGCCTGCGTTTTTTTTCAAAATGCTGCTCTCGCTGAGGCGCCGGCCTCATTTCTGTTCCCGAATCGTTCCGAATCGTGTTCCCGCTGCAGCGTGGGCCTCATTTTCGGATCGGTGTTTGGCCTCCGTCGTTCAGGATGGCGTTCTCGCCCCAGCGCGGGCCTCTTTCTCGCGCGCCCATCCGCCCGCCACCACCGCGCGCCGCCCCACACCACCACCACCACCACCACCACCACCACCACCACCACGCACACACGCACGCACGCACGCACGCGCACCACCACCCACTACGCACGCGCGCGCGGAGCCACAGGTCCGCTACGACACGCGTCCGCGGATAGAGAAAATCAGCGCCATGGTAAGGGATGGGAGGGAGGGGTAGGACGTCAGATATGACGCGAGCGCACCTAGCTTGAAATACACCCCCTCCCCCAGGCGACTGGGAGCCAACCCAGGTCCATGCGGGCCCACCCCCCACCATCACTTGTTAAAAACCATACAAACACACACGCTGCCCCCACCATCCCTTGTACCAAAAAAACATACACAACGCACCCTGTCTCCAAATCCGGAGCATGCGCAGAGAACCCGATGCGGCCTCCCCCCACCATCCCTGTCAAAAAAGACAATACGGAGTACACTTGGCGGCGGCGGCGGCGGCTGCGGCGGCTGCGGCGAGGGCAGCGGCTGCGGCGGCTGCGGCGGTGGCGGCGGCGGGGGCGGCGGCGGCGGCGGAGGCGGCGGCGGCGGCGGCGGATTGGCCCCCAGTAGCTGGCCATCCAAAGACGACTGCTGCATATGCTGCGGCTCGGGCCAGGCTCGGGAGCGGCGGCGGCGGCGAGGCTGGTACAGTTCTGTGAGCGATCCAAAGCACTGATTCCACTCCCTAGCGTGAGCAGTGTCCCCACGAGTGAACGTGCCCGACAGAACCTGAAAGCGACCCTCGTCACTGAACACAAAATTAAAGTCCCCGAGGATAAGATTCGTGGCAAGAGAGGCAGAGAGGAGCGTCGACTGCAGACGGATCAATTGCTGACGATAGAGACCGATGCCGGCATCAACGTTCGGCAGGTGGACCACCGCAATCCCAAGGATCCCAGAGGAGCCCCAGCCCAGGACATAAGATATCTTCCCAGGAGCCATAACTTTATGGTGGAAATGGGTGAAACACCCAGTTACACGCTTCTGAATACACAACAGGACCCCATGACCAGGAGTGTTCAGCGGGTGCGGGTTGAAGAAGAAACGATGCTTGGGGAATTCCTTCTGCAAACTGACAAGGTCCCCCTCATGGCCGTGAGATTCCTGGAATACATACGATCTGGCAACGCCTGATGAGACCAGAGGGAAGCTTCCAACGATGACGACGGTGATGACGTCTATGATTCGAATGATGACGACGATGATGATGATGATGATGATGAGGAGGAGGAGGAGGAGGAGGAGGAATAGTATGATGATAATGGTGATGATAATGATGATGGTGATGGTGATCATGATGGTGATGGTGATCATGATGACGATGACGTGGAGGAGGGGGGAGAGGCAGGAGGAAGGAGGGAGGGGATGCGGGGCGCTGCTGCTTCACAACCAGGACCCAACACCGCGGAATGGCCTGGGAAAACACACACTCACACACACAAACACACGCACACACACACACACACACACACACACACACACGCACACTGTTCCCCGCGAGCTCCGCAAAAAAGGACCGGCTGGCCTTCGCCGCAGCTTCACGTAAAAGTGCATCCGGGCGGGCGCCTGCAGCAGGTTCAGGCCGCAGTGTACCACCGCCCAGACGTGGAGCGGCCGGTTGCACTGCGAGCACGCCTCTCAGAACAGCTGGGGGAGCAAGCAGAGGGACGAAAATGACGGCATGGTGCGACTAACTCAGGATAGGCTTCAGGAGTTCTGGAGCATCTAGCGGCAATCATTTCTGCAGCCCGTGTGGAGCACTACGAAGTCTTGAAAGTCCTGGAGTTCGTGGCAATCTTGGAACGTATGTAATCATTTGTATGGCCTCTTGCTTCTCTGAAGCAAGGAGGCCAGCAGTGGCAATCCACGCGCCTAGAGGTAGATGCAAGCGCACGGGTTGGAGGGTTCGTGCCCTTCAGGCGGAGAGCCACAAAAAAATCGTCACGACAGCATGCATCGGAATGCGTCGACACGGGTTAGCGCAAGCCGCCGAAGCGCTAGAGAACTCCGTACGGGGTGGTCGTCTAGGTGGACGGATGATTCGCGGATGTGTGCCATTGCCCGGAACTGCATAAAACAAGCCCTGCTCGGAAGGGCATCCTACGCAACATGACCGATTGCATTGCTCTTGGAGGCATATCCAGCAAGGAACGCCTGCCATTGTTGTACGATGTGTTCGTCTGGGCGCGGCAGAGATGGATCCAACGTAGCAGGTGCTGATCACAGGCTCTCGACACGCAAGTGCGCACGCTGTCGGCAAAAGCTACTGGATACTAGATAGCACGGCCAACTCAAGACGATTGGTTCCTTAACGTTGTGTGCAGCTTCTCATTGGAAACGCCGACCTGCGCAGGAGAAACCCGGTCCCCGGAATTCCAAAGCTGCTCCGAATGAAGACTGCCAATCTCTTGCCCGGCTCGAGAAGTTCAGCCCCATGCAGCGGACCAAGCACCTCTGTGTGCAAACTCTCGAGCACCCCTTCGTGCCTCGGCGGTGATGGCTCCACGCTGCTGGCTGCCTGCTGCCCAGGGGGGGCGTGGAGAAGCTTCCAACTGCCTCAGTGCTCTGCTGCCCCCTGGAGGGCCAAGCCCGGAACAAGGGAGCAGGCGGGAAGTGTGCACACACGTAAATGCAACTTCTAGCCCTTCTGCTGATCCATGACTTCTGTGCGTTATCTGTGCGTTACCCATCACTACGCTCCATCTAAATTCCATACCTCGCGAATCGCTCCTCTCAGACGCCGTGATTCATTGTGATCCGCAAGAGATGCGCATCCTGCTGAAGTGTGTCCATTCAGCCCCGCACTGCAGCCCTGCAAGCCTCCCAGGTCACGCCGAGGAAGGCCACGATCGGAGCCGGCAGCAGCAGGCCCACGAGCAGGCCCAGCAGAAGTACCACAGGAGGGGAAGAACAACATCAAAGGCCCGCACGAGCCTCACAACATGACCCTTCAGTAGCCTGGCTTCGTCAGCCAGAAACCTCGGCAAGAGTCTTATCCTGTGTGGGAGCGGAGAGCCTACTGCTGGGCGATCGTGGAACCAAGAAGAGCACATGTGCCCTCATCATACCTCTCCTCCTCCTCCTCCTCCTGCTCCACCTCCTTCTCCTCCTCCTCCTCCTAATCCTCATCCTCATCCGCATCCTCATCCTCATCCTCATCCTGATCCTCATCCTCATCCTCATCCTCATCCTCACCCTCATCATCATCATCATCATCATCATCATCATCATCATCATCATCATCATCATCATCATCATCATCATTATCATCAGCAGCAGCAGCATAATCATCAACATCATCAACATCATCACCACCCCCATCAGCATCAGCAGCAGCATCACAATCAGCATCAGCATCACCATCCGCATCGGCATCATCACCATCAACATCATCATCACCATCATCACCAGCAGCATAATCTTTATCATCAGCAGCATCATCATCATAAGCATCATCATCATCATCATCCACATCACCATCTAGAACAATACAATGATCATCATCGTCATCGCCATCACCATCACCATGGTCATCGTCATCATCATCAACACCACCACCAGCACCATCATCCTCATCATTATCATTATCACCATACTCATCATCATCATCATCATCATCATCATCATCATCATAATCATAATCATCATCATCAGCAGCATCATCATTATCATTATCATGATCATCATCATCATCATCATCATCATCATCATCATCATCATCATCATCATCATCCGATCAACCATGATGATCACAATCACCATCACCATCGCCATCACTGCCGCCATCATCATCATCATCATCAGCAGCAGCAGCATCATTATCATCATCATCGTCAGCATCAGCATCATCATCAGCATCATCAGTATCATCATCACCACAACCAACATAATCAGCATCATCATCAGCATCATCATCAACATCATCATAATCATGAACATCAATATCATCATCACCATCAGCACCATCAGCACCATCAGCACCGTCATCATCATCATCAGCATCATTAGCATCCTCATAATCAGCATCATCAGCAGCATCAGCATCAGCATCAACCCCCGTATTTTTATAGTAATCGTCGTCAGTATCACCGTCACCATCATCATCATTACCACCATCATTCTCGTCATGAACACCATCACCACTGCCACCACCACCACCATCATCATCATCAGCATCATCATGATCATGATCATCATCCCCATCAGCATCATCAGTATCATCATCAACATCATCATTGTCACTACCATCATCATCACCACCATCATCATCATCACCACCATGAGCATCATCATCATTTCCATCATCGTCCTCAGCATCATCATCGTCGACACCATCAGGGATCAACCTCAACAACAACATCAACATGAACCTCAACCTTCACGTCAACCTCAACCTCATCATATCTCCCCGGCCCCTCTCCAAGGCTCCATGGACTGAACGGGAACCTCTCTTGGCAGGGGGGAGAGGGGGAGAGAGGGCGAGGGCGGGGGGACAGCACTAAGAGCTGCTCGAGGTTGGCCTCGGCCCGCAGTGCGTGGCTGGCCGGGCGGAGGGGGGCCCGAGAAGGAAGAGGAGGAGAAGGAGGAGGAGAAGGAGGAGGAGGAGAAGGAGGAGAAGGAGGAGGAGAAGGAGGAGGAGAAGGAGCAGAAGGAGGAGGAGAAGGAGGAGGAGGAGAAGGGGGGCCCGAGAAGGAGGACGAGGAGGAGGAGGAGGAGGAGGCCGACGTAACAGAGCCATCGGCTGCGGCACCGCGAGAAGAGGCGAGGAGGAGGGCCGCACCGCTTGCAGGAAGCGGACGGCGGCTTCCGGGTGGGAGCGCGCGAGGCCCACGAGCGGGTCCTCTGTCCCCCCGTCGCCGGCGGCCCAGAACGAGCCATCAGCCTGCCAGAATGGAGGACCCTCTCAAGCCTCCTCCTCCTCCTCCTCCTCCTCCTCCTCCTCCTCCTCCGCCTGCTCGTCCTCATCATCATCATCCTCCTCCACCTCCTCCTCCTCTTCCTCCTCCTCCTCCTCTCCTCCTCCTCTCCTCCCTTCTCCTCCTCCTCCTCCTCCTCTCCCCTCCTCCCTCCTCCTTCTTCTTCTTCCTCCTCCTCCTCCTCCTCCTCCTCCTCCTCCTCCTCCTCCTCCTCCTCCTCCTGCTCCTCCTCCTCCTCCTCCTCCTCCTCCTCCTCCACCTCCTCCTCCCCAGTCCCATCTCCCCCCATCCTCCCTCCTCCACTCCACCTCCATGTTCCTCGTATCCCTGTCGCACCCCCAGGCGTGTCGACTGCGGGCCTGGGCGTTTCTCCCGAGAGCCTCGCCGCTCACTGTCCTGAAGCCTGAAGTCGTCAACAGTTTGACGGACGTAGAGGGAAACAATCACTGAACACTCCCCCTCCCCCCCAAACTCAATGTTGGCACGCGCGGGGGAGACTGCGGTCGAAGTGCATCTCATCAGACCCACCGCCAACTTTGAACATTGGGGGGAGGGGGAGGCGTTGACGGATGAATGCGGCATGTGTTCGCTAATGGAGGGCGGGCGGTTTTCAAAATATGGTTCTTGCCTCAGCGCCGCGCAGATTCGGCGTGAGAAGATTGCCACAGTGGCAAGGGTGGAGGGCAGAGGCCGTGTTCAAGATGTGCTCTCGCGTAAGCGCCGCGCAGATTCGTTTCCGAAGGTATGCACCCGCTTCAAGAATGGATGGCAGGTGGGTTTCAAAATGCTGTTCTACCCTGAGCGCCGCGCCCATTCGCCAGACCAGTTTGCGACAGCTTCACGGATGGAGGGCTGCTCCTATTCGAAACGTGGCCCGCTTCAGCGCCGAGCACATTCGTTTTAAAGTTTGCGACGGTTTCGAAAAGTCGTACAGCTACAGTACCAGGAATGGTGTTCTGATCTGGCTTTGGATTGTCAGGACGCAACGGTCATGTTGGGCCGCGGTGTTGACATCCCAAAAACAAGTCGCTGGCACGCTGCGGGGCTGTCAAGCGCAACAGTCACGCTGATTCGCGGCATGAAAATCCCAGGAACTGTGCTTGGGCACGATTGGGGGTTCTCAGCCGGCTGTCTTTCAATGGGGCACGTCCTGCAGTGAACACAAATTCTTGTAGGGACCTGCGAAGATGAATTGGATGGAGGGTATATTACAAAATCGTTCACGGGTCTTGAGTTTACACGGGTCCGCGTCGTCCTCTTCCTCCTTCTCTTCCTCCCCTGCCTCCTGCTCCTCCTCCGCCTCCTCCTCCTCCTCCGCCTTCTCCTCCTCATGTTCCGTCTTCTTTTCTCCCTCCTCCCTCCCCCTCCTCCTTCCTCCCTCCTCCCTCTTCCCACCTGCCCCCTCCCAAGTCCCTCCCCTCTCCTGTCTCCCCCAAGCACCCAAACTTCCAAACCTCCTACTCTTCCTACCCCCAAACCTCGTCCTCCCTCCCTCTTCCTCCTCCCTCCCTCGCTCGTTCGTTCCCTCCCTCCCTCACTGCAGGACTGGGGTCCAGAGGTTGGCTTCTTGACATTCATGCAGCTTTGAAGGCCGTTTCACGAAGTTTGAACTCGCTTGCCAGTGATAGGAACTCCTAATAATCAGTCAGCGGTGCTCGCTAACGCTTCGCTGTCACGCTCCAGACACGTGGTTCAAAATTACGGGCAAATCAACCCCGCCCCCCGACGGACTGAGAACGAGGCCCCCACGGTCACCCCTCCATCAGGGCGTCGACTGAAACCAAACCATTCGAGTGACCTCAGGCCAGCATGTCTACGTAGTCACCCGACTCCTCCAGGTAACCCGCGGGCGCCTGGCCGATCGTCGTCACGGCTCCGATCTGCTCCATGCACCCGCGCAAGAACTTGCGCAGCTCTGTCGTTGCCAACGCAATCACGATCTCCCCATTGCTCTCGTCGCGGCAGCGCTCGACGCGGCAGACGGGCACATCTGCTGCACCAGGTCGCACGGAACGCGCTCGCCCGCCTGCGACACCAGACCCTTCAAATGTTAGCGATTCTGGACGCCCACCTCCTCTGCCATCGGCTGCTTCACCATGTAAACGAAGACTGCGAATACCGGTGGCCCGAGGTCGCGGCCCTGGCCCTTCTCCTTGACTGCCGCCGCGCATGCGGCGCCTGCGCCCTGCATGGCTGTCGCGACCTTGGCCTTGGTGCCAAACGCGTATGCATCGCACAGCTGGCCCCTGATTTCTCGGAGCTGCTTGGCATTGACGATCGGCTGCTTAAGCATGGCCAGCGGCATGGCCGCCATGCCCGCGCCCGCAGCTTTCATGGCGTTGGGCTGCTCCATGTTGCGCTTCCTGGCACGCCTCTGAGGCCAGGTGAAATTGGGGCCCTTCTCGTTGGATTTGCCCCCCTCCCGTCCGCGGGCTGGCCCGTATCTCTTGAAGCCAAGCGGGGGTGGCCATCACGGACCACTGCAAGAAATGCCCCAGCTGTGGAGTTGGGACGCGCGAGAAAAGGCGGCGTTCCAGCTCTGCGAAAATCTCGAAGTCAAGGGCTACATGACACAAGGGACATGCACGACCTGGCGGTTCACTAGATTCGCATGGAAATCTCGGTCGGGTCGCGCAACATCGGGTGGCTTCAGGATACCAATACATGCATACATGTTTTCGTGCATCGTCCTAAACGCCATGGAGCATACGAGGCACCGTTTTGCACGCGCGAGGATGTACACCGCTTCCTCTGACCACATTCACCTACAAGACCTACACAGCGCCGATGAGTCATCAACCCTATCTGCGTCCTCGCTCCATGCTGACAGACGGCTCCTCCGTCCATCTTCCAACCACACGCGTAGTCGCCCGCCTCGAAAGGTCCCTCAACCCGACTCGGAGCAGCAGGCGATGGCAATGGTGGCGTTGCCGATGGCGGTGGCATGGCGAGGCTGGATAACTTCTTGATTCCGCCGCCCACGATGGCGGGCGGTGCGAAAGGAGTCCAGCATCCCTTTACGCACTGGCACGATGTCGCTCGCGTTCAAACTTGCAGCGACCCAAGTGAGTCGCCCGCCAGCGTTGAGATTGAAGTCGGAGCCGCAGGGCACGTTTGCACTATTTAACCCATCAGACTTCAAAAGCCAGGGAAACGGGGGCAAAGTTCCAGCGCCTCAGAACCTCGGAGTTGCTCGAATGCTTTTTGTTAGCCACTTGGGTCAGTCGAGGACGCGGCCCCCTGCGTCGGGCACAATAGTTCACGGATGGCAGCTCCGCCAAGACGCCCCCCCCGCCCCCCCCCATTCGTCCCGGCAGTCGCTTCCAAACGGCTCGAAGTGGCATGAAGTAACCACTCCCTGGAATGGAAATCGCTCGGAATCTCCCGGGATCTCGGGGCTCTGCCAGGACCCCGAGTACGCGCGCCACCCCGTCGACATAGTCTGCAAGCGCATTTTGTTTCACATCGGTAGCGTCGGTGTCTGGGGACACAATCAACCCGCCTAGATGCAGAAAGATTTCGAGGCGGGCGCAGGGCAACCGCCCGCGCTTGGCAACGCCGCGCAAGCGTTGGCAGGTGCCCGGTGAGATGGCGGTTTCCTCTTTCGCGCGGTTATGTCTGCATCCGCCTCGCTGCAGAGAGGCGGCGAAAGCGTCGCCCTCCGCACTTCGCCAGGCAGCGCCTTCCGCGGGCGCGCTGGGCGGAAGCACCACGATGCGAAACCAACCATCGACGAACCCGACAAGGCTGGGTCGACGCCGCCGAACGCGGGGAAGTCTCAGATCACCCGCGGGGCAGAGGTCGTCGCAGCCCGCGAGTCCCTCAAGTGCTCCACCGGGGCGCAGCAGGTCTCTCATGAAGAGCTCTGGCTCTTGGCTGCAGCCCACGGGCCCGCCGCCCCCACGCGAACCCGCCGGCCCCCGTCGATGGCGCAGACGCGCGCCCGCGGCATGCCGCGACGCTGTCGGATGGAGGGATGGAGGCAGAAGGGGGCGAATTCGCTGATCTGGTCGACGCGCCTCGCGCGCGCACCGCGGGCGCGGGCGCCGGTCCGGCCGGGGGCCCGCCCGTCGCACCTCCGCCCGGCAGACTTGGCCTTCCAGAAGAGCACCCTCGGAACGGCAATCGCCGCCTCGCGGCGCCGGCGGGGAGGGCCGCCCCGAGCCCGCGGCGGCGGGCGGCAGGCTACGCACTCGCGCGTCAGCAAAGCTCCGACGAAGCATCGCCAGTAGACGCGCATGGCGTGGATCGGCCTGCAGCGCGACCACGCCGTTCCAGCCGCGGCGATCTGGAGATACTCTGGAGAGTGGACCTTCGGCAGCGGGGTGAATGTCTTCGTCTTGCACAAGATGCAGACCTCGCACTGGTCGGCCACCTGCGGCGCAGCCCCCACCCGGCGCACGCGCGCGTGGACCTGGAACAGACTTGCACAACCTTCTCCTGCGCGCTCGATGCCTTCCAAAGGAAAAGCCCCTACCCTCGAGCACGAAGCCAGTCGATGGCTTCTTCGCGGACACGGCCATCCTCAAAATGGACACCCTCGGGCGCGCAAGCGTCTCCGGTGCACCCGCCGGGCCGACTCGGCCTGGACTTGCAGCTCGGGGAGGCGATCGCGACGAACAACTCAGCGGGGACACTCCACCCGAGTGCGTGCCTACGTCGCTTTGCTTCGCGTAGAAGGTGGAGCGCACGCTGCATCTGTTCACGCGCTTCATCGAATCGGTCTTGAGACAGGCCCACTGCACCAAGGGTCTGCCCGAAAACCATCCCGCGCTGGAGGCGCGAGTCTCTGAGGCCCACAGGAAACTTACTCTCGTGGAGGGGTCGCGCGCACTGCTAGAATCAATATCTGCACCGCATCTCGATGATGCTTCGCGCCCCTCTTGCGACGAGGACGACCTGTAAGCAATGCATTGAATGCCCGGCTTCGGGGCGCCATTCTCAAGTGCGTCAAAGCTCGTGCCTTTATGTGCGCCACCGCGTGGCCCCCCTGTCGCAGCGCCTCGAGTAGCGACTCATGGCGGACATGCTTCACCATTGACACCCGTCATCGTACTAGCTCGAGCTGCGCACTGAGACGCCGTAATCGAGGGGGGATAGCACTGTCGGACCGAAAGGCGCGGTTACGGCGTCGCTGGGCACGCACCCGCAGGAGGCGGTCGCGCTTGGCGATCAGTTCCTTCGCCCCCGAAGGGCTGGCGCACTGTCGCGCGAACAACGACACGGCAGGCCCCCGAACACATGTCACGAACAGGGCGCAGCGCATAGCAGGGGGACTCAATCTCTCAGCCGCACTAGGATCAGTTTCATGTGCCCTACGTGCCAAGAAGAATTGTGCTGTCAAAAATTGAGTTATACCTTCACCTCGCTGGAGATGGACTGCCACTCTGTCCAGATCCCAGCGCGCGCGGGCACGCTGCAAAGGGGGGCCATCGGACCATCAACGCAATGGGCGGCACCAACCCGCGTGCGATCGGGAAACTCATTGGGCAAATGCAGCTTCAGAAACGTTATCCGCCAAGCCGTGCGTGAGGCAACGCCAGGCAATTAACTACCTGGGCCACTGACGAAGTCAGTCTGGGTTTTGGTGCCGTTCGGGCCCTCGTGCCCGCGTCCAGCTCCAAAAAAAGTGAACGCTGGAAGCCGGTAAGATCATAGCCGCCCCGATAGGCAACACGCAACCAGTGCCGCGCGGGTACGGAGCTCAAGCTCATCACGTAGACTGTAAACGTACGTTGGGTGCGACACGTTCGCCAAAACGCTGGCCAGCACGTGCCCAGCACGGACTCGGGCGGGCGCGTTTGCCAACTCGAACTTTATCCACTGAAAAGGTTTGTCGGCGGTGGCTTGCCAGGCAGGCTTCGCGGCTGGGGCCCTTGGGACTGGCGGGAAACAGAACAACATGAGTTCACACTGCACCTCCCTCAAGAATGCGTCAGCGAACCACCTCATCCCCAGAGCACAGCTGGTGGCTGCTCAGTCCTGGTGATGTAAGAAGTTCGGAACCTCGATCTGTTGAGCAGCAACGTCACTCCACAACCCTTGTTCGTATACGGCAACGAACCCCATCCCAATATATGGCATGATGATGTCTCGTGAACGACGTTGTACGTAGACCTGCCCGTTGACGTATGGTCGAAGTGCCACGAGACCAATCACTGCAGCACACCTCAAGTTCGCCGACATGACGGCAAGGCGGTCTGGCTTCGAGAAATATGGGTCGTCTGCAGAAGCGTCAGCGCCGCTCTCCGCGAGGCTGCCATGGTCGGGGGGCTCTGGAGCGAAGGGCTATCACCGCCGCGCGGTGGGAATCATCCCCCGGCCTGCCAAGGCGCTCTCGAGTCACCGTGGCCTTTGAGGTCAAGAGGTCGCCCATCAACGGATCTTGCAAGGCGGCCAGCGCCGAGCAGGACTGCGCTTGCGCGCGCAACGTACCCCCCCTGTCCCTCACTGGGCGAGGTCGAAGCAGCCCCAGGACCCTGACGTCGATGCAAAAATGAAGACCATGTCCCCTGTATACTCTGCGCCCCTCAAGAATTATGTGGGTACCTGTTGTCCGGGGTGGGGTACATGTAGTCCGGCGGAGGGGTACGGATACCTTCAGTCTGGGGGGGGGGGACGCGTGTTCACGCGTCAACGCAAGCGTGGTTCCACGCGCGCGGGGTTCTGCGCGCGTGGATCTAGTCCAGGGGGGGGGTACCTGTTGTTCGACGGGTGGTACCTGTAGTCCAGAGGGTGGTACATGTAGTCCCGGGGGGGTACCTGTAGTCAGGGGGAAGAGTACCTGCGCAATCTGGAAGATGGGTACCTGTAGTCCAGGTGATACCTGTAGTCCGGGGACCCAGAACTATTCAGGCACGCCCCACCCACCTCCAACTCCTTCTCCTCCTCCTCCGCCTCATCATTACCATCATCATCAGCATCATTATCATCATCCTCATCATCGTCATCATCATCACCATCATCAGTACCATCATCATCAGCAGCATCACCATCATCATCAGCAGCAGCATCATCATGTCATCATCATCAACAGCAACATCAGCATCATGAGAAACGGCTCCCATGGGTTATACTGCACACGGCGCGCAGATAAAAAAAACGTGAAAATATACTCAGGCGGCGCCGCCAGTTATACATTTTCAGCTTGACTTGCGAACTCTTCCCTGCGCTGCAGGCCCTCCTCCTGCATCACTCGGCCTCTCTCTCCCCGTGGTCTGAACGAGTTCTCGCCGACCTCGGAGCGATTCCCGGGATCGCGCCGCCACCAACCTGGCGCGACCTAGATGCGTTTGGGGACTCAAGCTCAGCAAAAGGAACAGCCGCATGGACAGAATTCATAGCCATCGACTGGTGGAAATGGAAAAGTCTAGCTGTCTGCCATCCTCATCCTCATCATCCTCATCGTCCTTGTCATCATCGTCATCATCATCATCATCATCATCATCATCATCATCATCATCATCATCATAATCATCATCACCATCACCATCACCATCACCATCACCATCACCATCATCATCATCATCATCATCATCCTCATCCTCATCCTAATCATCATCATCAGCATAATCAGCTTCATCCTCATCATTATCATCATCATCATCATCATCATCATAATCATCATCTTCACCATCATCATCATCGTCATCATCATCATCCTCATTATCATCATGTTCATAATCATCAGTTTCAACCCCTGTTCCTTTTCATCCAGTTCCTCCTGCTCCTCCTCCTCATCATCATCATCACCGTCCTCGTAATCGCCATCGTCGAACTCCCCGTCGTCGTCGGCGTCGTTGTCATTGTCGTCGTCGTCACCATCACCAACAACATAAGCATCATCATCATCATCATCATATCATCCAAAACCACAGCAATCATCATCATCAGCCACTCCATCAGCATCAACCTGGTAAGTAATCATCATCACCATCATCTTTATAATCAGTATCCTCATCATCGCCATCGTCATCGTCATCATCAGCAGCAGCAGCATCAACGCTAGCATCCTCACCAACCTTACCACCATCATCATCCCTACCGTGATCATCCCTAACGCCATTGTCTGGATCATCAGCATCGTCATCGTCATCGTTGTCGTCATCATCATCAGCAGCAACAAAATCAGCATAGACATCCTCATCATACTCGTCGTCATAGCATCACAACCACCATCACGAAGATCCACATCATTATCGTCATCACCATCATCCTCAGCAGCAGTATCATCATCAGTACCACCATCATCATCATCATCATCATCATCATCATCATCATTATCATCATCACCATCCGCATTAGCAACAGCAGCATCCTTACAGTCAGTACATACCACCATCAGCAGAAGCATGATCATCATCAGCAACATCATGAACGTCAACATAACCATCATTGTCATATCACAACCGTCGGTATCGTCACCACCATCATCAACAAACAGCCGAAGCATGGTCGTCTTCGTCATTAGTATAAACGGCACCATCCTGATGCAAGTCAACTTCTACATTATCGTCATCGTCACAATCACGTCCATCGCCATGATGACGATGATCATCATCATCATCATCACCATCATCATCAGCATCAGCGTCATCCTCATCATCACCATCATCATCATCAACATCATCATCATTGCAGTCATCGCCAACACAATCATCGTGGTCACCATCGTCGTCAACGTCGTCATCACCATCATCGTCGTCGCAGTCGTCATGAACAGAATCACCATCATCATCATCATCATCATCATCGTCATCAGCATCAGCATCATCACTGTCATCGCACCACCAAAATGTTCATCATCATCATCATCACCACCACCATCAGCATCATCATCGCCTTCATCAACAGCATGACTGCCATCATCATTAGAACTAGGATCAGCACCATCAACATCCTCATCAGCATCGCAATCATTAGTGTGGTCATCATTATGTTTTTCATCTTACTCATCCTCAGCATCACCATCATCATCATCTCATCATCATCATCAGCTTACTCATCATTAGCATCAGCATGGAGACACCATCATAATCAGCATCGTCATCGTCGTCATCATATAAAACATAATCGTCATCGTCATCATCAACGTGCTCAATCACCACCATCGGAATACACATCGATACCATCAGCATCATCAGCGGCATCATCACCACCGTCATCACCATCATCGTCACCAGCATCACCAGCATCACACTATCCTCATCATCATTGGCATCACCATCATCATCATCCTCATCATCACCATCAGCATCATCATCGTCATCATCATCATCGACAGCATCGTCATCATCGTCATCGCCATCGCCATCGCCATCGCCGTCATCACCCTCATCTGGATCCACCATCCTCCATCCTTCCTGGAAACGGAGTCGGCGAGCTCTCGTCGAGCGCGTGGCGATCAGTACCTCGAGGCGACTGGGGCGCCCAAAGGAGGTCCCCAAGAATGCCAAAAACAGCCAGATCCCTTCATCCGCCCCGTCCCCTCTGTGCGAGCAGCTGGCCCAACACTGAGAGCCACGAGCCGCATGGATATCAAACTCACGCTGCACAACGTCCATGCACCGTGCTGCACGGCAGCGGGGCTGCGATGTGTGACAGCAGAGCTCAGCAGTGACCTGTCAAGCTTGCAGCTCTCTCCTCTGCCTCTCCTCCACGTGATCACTCCGCCCGCGGAGCCTCCTCCGCTTCGCTGGGCGACGGCGGAGGTGTCCGCGTCGGCCCCAGGTCCTGGCCCCCCTCGCCGCCGCGCCCCAGCAGGCCCTGGGCCATACCGGCGATCGTCGCGGCCCGCGCGGTCATCGCCTGGGCCTGCCCGGCGGGAACGACAGGACCCCGCCGCGCCAGCGGCGCCCGGGGGCAGAGAGGGCGGGGGAGCTGGAGCTGTGCGGGCCGTCCCCGGAGCCCTGGCCCTGGCCGCGCGGCTACCTCCCCGACCCCCGACGGCGTGATGTTTCACGCCGTGGACCCCTGGAGGTCTCGAGTCCCTCCCCGGGGACCGGTGTGCTTCACCCCGAGTCCTCCTCGACGGTCCCGAGGCCCGCCAAGGGCCCCCAGAGGCCGAGAACGGCCGAAGACCTTCCGTCGTGGTTTTTTTGCTCGCGGCTCCAGGGGCTGGGCCCCGAGGCACGGACTGGCCCTGCCCCATATCAAGGATGGCGGCCCCGGGCCGCGGGCGCCCCGCCCCACTCGCTCTGGCTTCTTGCTCGCTGTTCCAGGGGACGAACACGCTGCACACGGTGCGGCAGGGTGTCGGGGCGGTCGGGGAGGGTGCGATCATTGCGGGAGGCCTCGTGCGAGGCAGGGGGGCGCGATTTCCCCAGACAGCGTTTGCACTTAGAAGCCCTTACCTCTGATCCTTCACTACATAATCCGACGGGTCTGCCGAGGATTTTCCCTGTTGCCGCCCCGCGCCGCGTCGTGGGCGCCCCGTGCACTGGGTGGGGGTCCGCCGAAGGTGCGCCACGTTGCCGCCCGTGCCGCCTCGTGGACGCTCGTGGGCGCCCCGTGTGCTGCTGAGCTTGCACCACAGCTTACACGACATAGCTTACACGACAAAGCTGCAACCGCATACCTTTCACAGCACAGCTTTACACCGCGCTGGCTGACCTCTTTACCCGACAGCGACAGCGCGAAGGCAGCCTGACGCCCCTGTGATTGCCTCCCGAAGCGTGCAACCGCGGATGTGCGAAACAGGAGGGAGAAGCAGAGCGGAGGAGGGCGCGGACAGGAAAAAGATACCCATGCGTTGTGTGTGTGTGTGGGGGGGGGGGGGAGGGGGGAGCTGAGGGGCGTGGGGGCGGGAGTGGCACAAGACTGATGGCGCGCCCTCCAAGCCCCGCCACCGCTTCCAGAGCGAGAGCTCCACTGACTTCCACTACGTCGTGTCATCACAGAGTCACGTCGCGTCCCAATCACACCCACCCACTATCACGTTCTGACGCTGGCCGTTCTACCTCTCCCAAAGTCCTGTGCCACTGCGGTTCGCTTGCAGTCTCAAGCATGCAAAACCTAGCGCTGCAGCGGCTTGAGCCTCACGGACGAATTACAATGTCAATGCGCACAAGCAACAGCATACATGACGGACGACAGCACCAGCATGTCCACCAACTGATGTCGACACTTTGTGCGATTGGTTTCGCGTCATAATGACAGCCTGACGAGTATGATGACTCCTCTATCGAAGGTATAGAACTACAAATTGCATAACGACACGAACTCTATACCGCCTAGCTCTCCAAAGCCTCGTACAACGAATGCGACGATACATGCAGTGTCACTGGAGAAGTCTATAAGCCAAGCCCTTCGAAGTGTTCCAAGCAGTGGACTCGCTCGACCACTGTAACAAACCTTCTCCCTCTGCTGGCACTGCCGACTACGGTTCCGACCATGATGACGCCTACGCCGAGTGGAACCACCACGGCGGTAAACCAATGCTATGCCACACCAGGCCATTCTCGACACCCTATCACCCGTCTACCCCTGCCTGCCCCGACTCGCCGGGCCGGCCGCGGGGATGGCCGCAGGACGGCCGCCCGCCGGGAGCCGCCGGCCGACCACGGGACCACTCCACGGGACAGCAGCACACGGCAACCACAGGACCAGCCACGGCGCAACCACGGGACCATCGCGGGGCAGCCTGGGGAGGAGAAGCCCCCTGGCCGACTTGGCCCCGGGGAGGACAGGATCTCCGCCGTCCTCGCGCAGCTTCGCCCTTCGCCTCGCCCGCACGCGCACGAGCCGAGGCCGAAGTCGACGTCAGGCGGGGGGCGCTCGGCTCCACGTCGGCCTCGTCCCCACCCTCCGGTCACGCACGTTCCCTCCTCCTCCTCATCCTGCTCCTCCTCCTCCTCCTCCTCCTCCTCCTCCTCCTCCTCCTCCTCCTGCTCCTCCTCCTCCTCCTCCTCCTCCTCCTCCTCCTGCCTCCCTCCTCCTCCTCCTCCTACTCCTCCTCCTCCTGCTCCTCCTCCTCCCTCCTCCTCCTCCTCCTCCTCCTCCTCCTCCTCCTCCTCACCCCTCCCCTCCTCCTCCTACTCCTCCTCCTCCTCCTCCTCCTCCTCCTCCTCTTCCTCTTCCTCTTCCTCCCCCTCCTCTTCCTCCTCCTCTTCCTCCTGCTCCTGGAACCAGGAACCGTGGCACGATGGCCAGACTTTCGTGCTCACAAGCGCAAAATCAGCTTCCCTCCGGTCGAAGCAGCATCGGTGCAGACGGGCAAATGACGGCGGCGGCGACGAAAGGCGCTGCGTAATAATGCCGCGCACACACGCACCAAGTGATGGCAGCCCACGTCAATTCTGCATGGGCACTGACAAATTCTAGACAGGTGGTTGAGCAGAAAGTGTTGGTGGTGCCCCCGTGAGACTGCAATGACCTTGGCACGACTGGAGGCAGCTAATAGAAGAGCCCCAAGGACTGCCACGGACCACGGACCTGCTGCTGTCGTCGAGGCACAGCATCAGAGTGGGTTCCTTGGTCGGAAGACGGCCTGTTGTGGATCGGTCGGAGGTCATCTCCGCTGCTTCTGACTAGCAAGAGGCGTGCTAGGGCCTGGTCTCTCAAACATCCCTCAACCGGTGCGCATCCTGTAAGTAGCTTGGCGGGCCCGTCGCTGAAGGAGTCGGCCAGCCGCGCATGAGAGTGAGGGGTCCTAATGGCAAAATTCTGCGAAATGGCTCTGAGAATGCAGTTCAAACTGATACTGAGGGTTCACGGTAGGGATGCAAGCCCCGTGGACGCCCATGTCGAAGCTTTTCGAGCAGGGCTGTTCGAGCAGGATGGACCGAAGAGGCAAGGAGGCAAGGGTACCCTTAGGAAGTGCGCCCTTCCTCACCATCAATTTCGACCGTACGCTCGAAGGTTATCCCACTTGTGGCCTCTTCTCTACGACTGGTTCCCCTGTTCAAACGGCCGCTGGCTCGTAGTGGGACCAGACATGTGCTCCCACCTCGAATGAATCTGACAGAGGGGAACGGGCATCGCGCGTGGGCAAGTGATGAACGAGGCGGAGTGCCAATAGTGTGGACGGGGGCATCATGCGGATATGAGCCACAACGCATTACAGGAACCATCGGGTACGAAAACCGCATGCCCATCAAGTTAAAGGGCAATAAATGCACCAGCATTAGCAGCAGCAGCAAAACCAATCAGCATCATAAACATAAGAGATGCAGACAAGTTGGGCCAGGAGCGGTGGAGAGGCGGACGAGGCACAAGACACGCAGTAGCTCCTAACGTTCTTGATGTTCACGGTGAGATTCTTAAAGATGCTGTCGAGTATGGTCTTGACCATCCTCTTCCTGATTCGCAACGTATGGGGACTGCTCACCGCAATAGAAGCGAAACACCGACAGTAAGAAAACTGGCACACAGCACCTGGAGGCGACGAGCGCAGTTCACTGCTGCCTTCTGCCGATCGGGCGGAGATAGAGAGAGAGAGAGAGAACAAGACACTGACACAGTGCCTGCTGCCCCAGCTCCTGCTCCAGCTCCTGCGCGGTCCCCTCCGTATACAGCAGATGCATCGATCGGAAATCCGCAGACCCTGTCGGCGTGTGTGAGAGGCTTTTCCGTTGGACGCCTCGCTGTTCCGTTCGCGCCTCGCTCCCGATGGATTTCCACTGAAGTCGTCACAAGTTCCAAGAGTTAGAGCAACGTCGCGCTCGAGACGAAGGGAAGCCCATTCCCTTGAATCCTTCCACCGCCGGGAGGCGGGGAGGAGGGTCCTGGGCAGGGGGGGGGGGGGGCTTGGCGGGGGGGACCCGGGAGTTGTGGGGGGGGTCCCAGGAGGCCCCCTTGGGGAGCAGCCCTCCCTGGGAGAAGCTCTCCCCTTCGATACCTGGTCTTCCCTCCGCCCTCCTGCTCCCACGCTCCCCCCGCCTTCCCTCCGCCCCCCTGCCTTCCCTCCACCTTCCCTGCCTTCCCTCCGCCTTCCCTCCCCCCGCCTTCCCTCCGCCCTTTCCCTTCCGATATCTGGCCCTCCCCTCCGCCGTCCCTCTCTGTCTTCCCCCGCCCCCGCGCTGAGCCCCCTGCAGGCGAAGCCCCTCGGCGCGAGGAGCCTCGCCCCCGCGAGCCGAGGAGCCCCCCCTCTCATCGCTCGGTGCGGCGCCAGCCTCGTGCCTCTCCCGGGGCAGCTGGGCGCCAGAAGGAGGCGGCAGCGCTGCGCGCCGCTAAAGTCGGCGGCGCGCCCAGGGTGCTTTTGTGACCCCTCTCCTACCGTGGGGGTCTTGTTGTTACCTTGGACGGCTCCGAGAACCCTCACCATCACCTTCACTCCTCCTTCCTCCTCTTCCTCCTCAGCCTCACTCATCACACCGAGACTCACCCACACTCAGCCTCACTCATCATACTCAGACTCACGCACACTCAGACTCACTGACACTCGCCCAAGCTCACTCATACTTTGACTCACTCATACTCAGACATACTCGCACTTAGGTTCACTCATACTCCAAGACTCAGCACACGCAGACTCACTCACACTCAGACTCACTCACACTCAGACTCACTCACTCTCGGAATCAATCATACTCAGACTAACTCGCACTCGTACTCCTCTCATGCTCAGGCCCAGACTCACTCATACTCATAATGACTCAAGCGGTTTGCTTGTTACGGGCCGTAAGATGTGTCTTTCGATGGTCCAATGCTCACCGCGATAAAGCAGGCGGAGCACTTGGTCACCTCAGGGGAGGGAGGCAAGGGAGGGGAAGCACTTCAGAAGTCGCGCCCACATTGTGGGGATGTCTGCAACGGCTTGCCTGTTTCGGACCGTAGCATCCTCTGCTTTCGGAGCTGGTTCTGAGGATGTCTCAGGCGAGGCGCTGGTTTCAGCGCTCCTAAGGGGGCGCCAGGAGTGGGGACACTCCAGGATTCGCGCCCAGATTGTGTG
The DNA here is from genome assembly GCA_963575745.1 of Prorocentrum cordatum. Classification (NCBI taxonomy): domain Eukaryota; class Dinophyceae; order Prorocentrales; family Prorocentraceae; genus Prorocentrum; species Prorocentrum cordatum. The sequence continues at coordinate 372,482 of CAUYUJ010014496.1, forward strand.
GATGTATCCAACGGTTTGCCCGTTCTGGACCGTAACATCCTGTGCTTTCGGAGCTGATGCTGAGGATGTCTCAGGCGAGGCGCTGTTGTCAGCGCTCCTACGGGATGGGGGGGGGCAAGGGGAGGGGGGGCACTCCAGGATTCGCGTCCAGATTGCGTGGGTGTCCTCAACGGATTGCCCGTTTCGGGCCGTGTCACGTCCCTTTCTCCAGCAGGCCCTGGGGATGTCTCAAGCGAGGCGCCGGCTTCAGCACTCCCAAAAGGGGGGGGGGCAACCAGAGCGGGGGGATTCCGCCGCTTCCGCTGTAGACAGCCTGGGAACTGTCCCGGGCCCTCTCGAAACGTCGCGGGCGCCTCCTCCTCCTCCTCCTCCTCCTCCTCCTCCCTCCTCCTCCTCCTCCTCCTCCTCCTCCTCCTCCTCCTCTCCTCCTCCTCCTCCTCCTCCTCCTCCTCCTCCTCCTCCTCCTCCTCCTCCTCCTCCTCCTCCTCCTCCTCCTCCTCCCCTCCTCCTCCTCCTCCTCCGCCTCCTCCTCCTCCTCCTCCTCCTCCTCCTCCTCCTCCTCCTCCTCCTCCTCCTCCTCCTCCTCTCCTCCTCCTCCTCCTCCTCCTCCTCCTCCTCCTCCTCCTCCTCCTCCTCCTCCTCCGCCTCCTCCTCCTCCTCCTCCTCCTCCTCCTCCTCCTCCTCCTCCTCCTCCTCCTCCTCCTCCTCCTCCTCCTCCTCCTCCTCCTCCTCCTCCTCCTCCTCCTCCTCCTCCTCCTCCTCCTTCCTCCTCCTCCTCCTCCTCCTCCTCCTCCTCCCCTCCTCCTCCTCCTCCTCCTCCTCCTCCTCCTCCTCCTCCTCCTCCTCCTCCTCCTCCTCCTCCTCCTCCTCCTCCTCCTCCTCCTCCGCTCCTCCTCCTCCTCCTCCTCCTCCTCCTCCTCCTCCTCCTCCTCCTCCTCCTTCCTCCTCCTCCTCCTCCTCCCCTCGCCTCCTCCTCCTCCTCCTCCTCCTCCTCCCCCTCCTCCTCCTCCTCCTCCCTCCTCCTCCTCCTCCTCCTCCTCCTCCTCCTCCTCCTCCTCCTCCTCCTCTCCTCCTCCTCTTCCTGCCCCCCCCCCCCCGAGCCAGTCGTACCCCCCCCTTTTGCGACCCCGGCCTGGGCCGCCGAGCCCAGACTCGTCTGCCCTCAGAGCAGATCTAGATCGTGAGGAGTTCTCGGGCGCGGCGCGGGCTCCAGCACCCCAAGGGGGCCTAGCTCACGGGGGTGTCTCAGCAGGCGGTTTGCTTGTTCCGGTGCCGAGTACACGTGATCTAAGCACACACTCACACACCCAGACCACGCACGATCAGACCGCGCACACTCGCACTCGGATCATGCAGGCCTCTCATTTCCAGATGCCCTCAAACCTCTCACACTCACCCTCACACTCAGACCACTCGTACTCAAATGCACTCAGACCTCTCACGCCCACACTCAGACTCCGACTTCGCACGTTCGCTCACACTCACGCGCATAGACGCACTCACACTCACACTCACTCACATTCAGACTCGTTCACGCTCAGATCCACACGTTCCCGAATTATCATACTCAGCCCCGTCCATGCTTAGAGTCTTCCCCACGCAGACACTCGCAGCGGGAGATGCGTGGGCACACTGCCGAAATAACTCCACGGAGCGCACCCCTCGACAAGCCGCACACAACTGCGACCTCAGAGAGCACGGCGAGTCCAATCGCGCTGCCACCAGAGTCGCGGGACGAGGCCTGCACCATGACGGGAAGAGATCGGCGGCACGCTCTGGGGGGAGCGGGCGTAGACGACGGGCCGTCTCACAAAGGCTCGGGCCAAGTCGGGCCTGTCCCTCTACAGGTGGGATCTTCAAAAAGAGTCCACAAAAATGATCCGGGGACTATTTTTTTAGCATTTCTTGACCATTTTGGAATATTTTCTGGATATGTTTTATTTCTCGTCGAAAATCCCCCTGTAGGGGGACACGCCCGACTTAAGGCTCGGGGGGCCTCCGGCCCTCGGAGGAGCTGCCCGGGCCTCCTCCCCGGAGGCGCGGGCGGCTGCTCGGAAAAGGCCGCGCGGCTTCCCCGAAGCCCCCCGCCGCCTGCTCGGAGGAGGGAGAGGAGGAGGAGGGGGAGGAGGGGGAGGAGGAGGAGGACGAGGAGGAGGAGGAGGAGGAGGAGGAGGAGGAGGAGGAGGAGGAGGAGGGGGAGGAGGAGGAGGAGGAGGAGGATAGGAGGAGGAGGAGGAGGAGGGGGAAGAGCCCCTCTTGGGGCCCCCGAGCCGAGGAGCGCCTCAGCGCACGCGCACGCGAGAGCGCCAGCCGAGGAGCAGCGGGCCCCCTCTCCGAGCCTGGACGCTTCCTCATCAAGGGCTCCCAACTTCGCGCTTCGCGCTGCGCGAAGCGCACAGTGCGAATAACTTCGCGCTCTCTCGCGCCGCCTCCCGGGGAGAAGGAGAGGATGAGGAGGAATCGGAGCCGAACCGCGGAGCGCGAAGCGCGAATAACTTCGCGCCCTCGAGGGCACCCTTGTTCCCCCCCTCGGCGCGCCGCCGGCACTGTCGAGGGTGGCACGGTGCATCGACGGGGCTCCGCGCAAGCGAGAGCAGAAGCAGGATACTCCACCACGAGGACGCTAGGAGGAGGAGGAGGAGGAGGAGGAGGAGGAGGAGGAAGGGGGGGAAGAGGAGGAGGAGGAGGAGGAGAAGGAGGAGGAGGACCAGTGGAAACCCAAGAGTCATCAACGATGTTGGAATAAAACCTTCCTCCAAGCTGCCTGATCATAGGCCCTACAATGGGTTTATATTTCCGCTGAGGGAACTGCCTCGTTGGAAGACAACCGCTTGAAGACCCCGAAGCATGTCAAAACAATGTTCTCGGGATTCCAACACCACGGATCAACCTGGCTGTTGCGTCTTGACGAACTTGAACGGTGTCAGAACACCCCGACTTAAGAGTATTTGCGAACATGCGGCCACCGATCTCGACAGGTGGGCAGCCGGGCCTGCCTGCTGCGGGGAGAGGGCCAGCTTGGTGCTGGATGTCTTCTTCCTTTCCAGCGCACGGCAAGTTCGTGTCGTGGCGACTTCGGCGACCTCCTCCTCCTCCTCCTCCTCCTCCTCCTCTTCCTCCTCCTCCTCGTTCGCCAATTCCTCCTCCCTCCTCCCCCTCCCCCTCCTCCTCATCCTCCTGATAGTTTCTGACGCCGCGTAGATCGTTGAGCCTGGCACGATCGGTGCTTTCCGACAGCGCAGGCTCGGTCGGGATGGGCCGATTCGGGTCACTGGCGGCGCACGACCCTGAATGCCCGCGCTGGCCGCCGCGTGGACACAGCACGAGCTTACCGCAGATGTCGAGGTACCCAGACATCCGACCTTTTGAGCGGTTCCAAACCAAGCTCTTTCCCCAGGGCCGTGTTTTTACGACAACATGGGGGGCATGAGCAACATCACCACAGACTGTGAGTGGCTGGTGGGTACCCGCACGAAGTGGGCAGCCTCGCGGGACACCTCGCACGCAACGTCAAGGCTCTGCACTCGGCGCGCCCACGGGGCGCCGAAATGTATGGCGGCCATGGCGTACACTTATACTCGCCGCTGAGGATGTGTCCTCGAGGTGCCCAAGGCTGGCGGTGTCCTCTTCCTCCTCACGCCCACAGCAAGAGTCCCAAGATACGACCGGGACGGCATCTTCCAGAACCAGCTGGTTTCCTTAAACCGCGCGTGCTCAGGGAGCGAGGGCGAGAGCGATAGAGAGAGCGAGAGGGAAACAAGAAAGAAAGAGCGAGAGAGAGAGAGAGAGAGCCAGAGAGAGAGTGAGAGAGAGCGTGAGCGAGAGCGAGAAAAGAGATACCCAAAGCCCGCTCCTGCTCACGCCACCCTGGACTTGCCACAGGGCAGGAGTACTCCCATCATCATCATCATCATCATCATCATCATCATCATCATCATCATCATAATCATCATCAGCATCATCATCATCATCAGCATCATCATCACCATCATCATCATCAGCAGCAGCATCATCATCATCATCATCAGCAGCAGCGTCATCATCACCATTATCATCATCCTCACCCCCATGCTCATGATCATCATGATCATCATCGTCCTCCGCATCATCATCCTCATCCTCAACAACATCACCAGCATCATCATCAGCAGCAGCACCAGCATCATCGTCACCATCAGCAGCATCATCAACAGCAGCATCATCATCCTCATCATCATCCTTATCTGCATGCTCATCCTCATCATCGTCCTCGTCCTCGTCATCATCACCACAATCATCAGAATCCGAATCCTCATCCGCATGATCCTCGTCGTCCTAATCACTACCATCATCATGATAACCGTCATCATGGTCATCATCGTCGTCATCATAGTCCTACTCATCATCCTCACCATCATCACCATTGTCATCATCACCAAAATAATCATCATTGTCATCATCAGCAGGATCATGAACACCATCGTCATCATCCTCATCATCCTCATCATCCACATCATCCTCCTCATCATCATCCACGTCTTCATCATCATCCTCATCCTTATCATCATCCTCATCCCCGTCATCATCAGCATCAGCAACAGCATGATCATCGTCATCATCAACATCGTCATCATCATCCTCAGCATCAGCATCATTATCATCCTCATCCTCATCCTCATCATCATCATCATCATCATCATCATCAGCATCATCCTCGTCATCAGCATCACCATCATGCTCATACCCAAGGTTATCCTCATCAGCATCAGCATCGTCCTCATCATCACCATCATCATCAGCATCATCCTCGTCATCAGCATCACCATCATGCTCATACCCAAGGTTATCCTCATCAGCATCAGCATCGTCCTCATCATCACCATCATCCTCATCAGCAGTATCATCGTCATCATCAGGATCCTAATCCTCATCCTCCTCGTCGTCGTCGTCCTCGTCATCACCATCATCGTGACTATCATCACCATCATCACCATCACCATCATCGTCACCATCAGCAGCATCAGGATCATCATCCTCATCATCCTCATCATCCTCATCATCATCATCATCCTCATCATCATCATCATCATCATCATCACGGGCATCCTCATCGTCGTCATCATCATCAGCAGCAGCAGCCGCAGCATCATCATCACCATCATCATCAGCATCATCATCCTCACCAACGCCCTCGTCCTCATCATCCTCATCCCCGTCATCATCATCATCATCATCAGCAGCAGCAGCAGTATCACCATCATCATCAGCATCAGCATCATCATCATCGCCAGTATCATCTTCATCATCATCGTCATCTACATCATGATCATCATCAGCATCATCAGCATCATCATCATCATCGTCATCATCATCACCATCATCCTCATCCTCATCATCATCGTCAGCATGCTCATCATCATCACCATCAGCATCAGCAGCATCAGCATCGCCCATCGTCATCACCCGTAGTCATCAGCATCGCCATCGCCGTCCACAGCGTCATCGCCATCGCCATCGTCGTCGCCGTGTTCTTTCGAGACGGGGATCGCGGCGCAGCGTCCTGTAGTTTGCGAACTTGCTCGTGGCCGCCTTCCACCCGCGGACGCCCCTGCTGCTCGCGGCGCTCTTGAGGTCGGGGCCGGCGAGGACCTCCCGCCCCCCAGGGCGCCCAGCTCCTCGCCCCCACTCGCCAGGAGGAGGGGGAGGAAGACCACTGCAAACCCTCCTCCTCCTCCTCCTCCTCCTCCTCCTCCTGCTCCTCCTCCTCCTCCACTTCATCCCCTCCTCCTCCTACTCCTCCTCCTCCTCCTCCTCCTGCCTCCTCCTCCTCCTCTCCTCCACCTCCCCTCTCCTCGTCCTCCTCTCCACCTCCTCTCCTCCTCCCCTCCTCCTCCCCTCCTCCTCCTCCTCCTCCACCTCAACCTCTTCCTCCTCCTCCTCCACTTGCTCCACCTCCTCTCCTCCTCCTCCTCCTCACTCCTCTCCTGCTTCCTCCTCACTCATCCTCCTCCTCCCTCATGCCTCCTCCTCCTCCTCCTTCCTCCTCTCCCTCCTGTCTGCCTCCTCCTCCTCCTCCACCTCCTCCTCCTCCTCCTCCTCCTCCTCCTCCTCCCCTCCTCCTCCACCCTCTTCCTCCTCCTCCTCCCTGTCTCCCACCTCCTCCTCCTCCTCCTCCTCCTCCTCCTCCTCCCTCCTCCTCCTCCCTCTTCCTCCTCCTCCTCCTGCTCCTCCTCCTCCTCCTTCATCCTCCTCCTCCTCCTCCTCCTCCTCCTCCTCCTCCTCCTCCTCCTCCTCCTCCTCCTCCTCCCACTTACCCCCCTCGGCGCGCCGCCGACACTCTCGAGGGTGGCACGGTGCATCGACGGGGCTCCGCGCAAGCGAGAGCAGAAGCAGGATACTCCACCACGGGGGCGCCAGGAGGAAGAGGAGGAGGAGGAGGAACTCCGTAGCCATTTTGGTTCAAGCCATTTTGGCTCAAGCCATTTTGGCTCAAGCCATTTTGGCTCAAGCCGCGTCGCGCGCCCCGACCATCTTGGCTCAACCAGGCATGGCATGGCACGTGGCAGGAATGGCGAGGTTCGGGCAAGGCGCGCCTACGCAATGGTGTGCGAAGCCCGTCGAGGAAACCAGCATCTCATGGTCAAGAGCAGTCCGAGCGGCACGAAAGGGCAAACAGGTACCACTCGCCAGGAGGAGGGGGAGGAAGACCACTCGCCAGGAGGAGGGGGAGGAAGACCACTGCAAACCCTCCTCCTCCTCCTCCTCCTCCTCCTCCTCGTCCTCCTCCTCGTCCTCCTCCTCGTCCTCCTCCTCCTCATCCTCCTCCTCCTCCTGCTCCTCCTCCTCCTCCTCCCTCCTCCTCCTCCTCCTCCTCCTCCTCTTCCTCCTCCTGTTCCTCCTGCTCCTCCTCCTCCTCCTCGTCCTCTTCCTCCCTGTCTCCAACCCTCTTCTCTCCGCCCTCGTGCCTCCTCCTCCCTCGGTTCCACGAAACGGGCAGGCGGCACTGCATTCAGTGGCCCAGACCTTGTCTTTGTCTGACGGCTCCTTCTTCTCCTTCTCAGGGGTCACGTGCTTGCACATGAGCTCCACCTTCGCAGCTCGGCGGTTTATGCTGGCCAGGGGCTCTCCAAAAAGGAGACTGGGGAAAAGAGGTATTGACGATTAGCGAACGAATGCGAAGCTATGCCGCAAGCTCAGTCGGGTGCCTTCGTCCGCGTCGCCCAGATCTGCAATACTATATATTGGGCCTCAGTAGTGAAAGACGGGTGGCTCCAGACTCAGGCCCAATAAACCTTCGTGGAGGCCCTCCCTTCCAACACGCTCGAAGATGGTCCCAGATGATCCCGAGGGCCTGTCATGGACTTGGAGGCCTCCTGTGCTGGATTGAACGATCTGGGGGCCAGCCCAAGAAGTCAACATCTGATTCAAATATGTTAGCCAGTGTGGACCCCAAACAGTGTGTGTGTGTGTGTGCAACCTGTGTGATGCAATATATGGGGCGCCGTGGGGCCTGCTCGCGGGGCGTGGCCTCCGGAGATCCCCCGAAGTGGGAGCCTCTGCGGAGGGGGCAAGAGCAGACGGGCTCCGCGCGGTCCTGCCGGGGTGCAGGTTGCAGTTCTCCGAATTATTCCCCATATCCTAAGATGGGGTTCTTGTTATTACTTGGACGCCTCCTACTCCTTCTTCTTCTCCCTCCTCCTCTTTTCTCCTCCCCTCCTGTCGGATTTACTCATACTCACATGGTCCTGCCAGGGTGCAGGTTGCAGTTCTCCGAATTTATTATTTTGTCCAGGGTGGCGACGGTGCGAGGCAGGGTGCCGGGAGCGGAGGGCGAGCACGCTGTGCTGCGCCAGGAGAACAGGCGGTAGTCGCTCCGTGGCTCCTGCACATAGCGGAGAGGGAGGAGAGGGAGGAGGAGGAGGAGGAGGAGGAGGAGGAGGAGGAGGAGGAGGAGGAGGAGGAAGAGGAGGAGGAGGAGGAGGAGGAGGAGGAGGAGGAGGAGGAGAGAGGGAGGACGAGAGAAAGATGAGAAGGAGGAGGAGGAGGATGCGGAGGAAAATGACGAGCTGAAAGAGGGGGAAGCACATGGCGACCGAGAAAAAGGAGGACACGGGAGATGAGGAAAAAGGAGAGAGAGAGAGAGAGAGAAAAAACAAAAAAAAAAAAAAAAAAAAAAAAAAAAAAAAAAAAATGGGGGAGGGACGAGGAGGGAGGAGGACGAGAAAAGGAGCGGGGAGCGCCAGGAGCAGGCAGCGGAGCAAGCAGGCGATGAGGGGACAAAAAAGGGGAGGGAGCAGGAGCACTCGCAGGGGCGAAGACGGCGAACCGGGGCCTGCGCGGAGGGCAGGCCGATGGTCCGGGACGGGCGGCCGAGACAGCCAGGGGCCACAGCGGAACCAGGGGGGGCTAACCCGCAGCGCCGACCATGCCGAGGTCAAAAAGTTGGGACTGGAGGGGGAGCGCTGGCTCGTGGGCGAAGGGGACCGGGCTGGCCGTGGGGGAAAGAGGGGGGCGCGGCGCCAGCGCCGTGCCGAAATCAAAGGGTCGGGCCGCCGGGGGGCGCGCTGGCTACAGCGCCCCCCCGGCGGAAAACACAGCGGAACCCGGGGGGCGAACCTTAAGTCGGGCCTGTCCCCCTACAGGGGGATTTTCGACGGAAAATAAAAGATACCCAAAAAATACCCCAGAAAGGTCAAAAAATACAACAAAAAAATGATCCCCAGACTATTTTTGGACTATGTTTGGACCATTTCGGGGGTATTTTTTGTGTTTCGTCGAAAATCCCCCTGCAGGGGGACAGGCCCGACTTAAGGCTGACCCGCAGCGCCGACCATGCCGAGGTAAAAAACGTTGGGGCTGGAGGGGGCGCGCTGGCTCGTGGGCGAAGGGGGCCGGGCTGGCCGCGGGGGAGAGGAGGAGGAGGAGGAGGAGGAGGAGGAGGAGGAGGAGGAGGAGGAGGAGGAGGAGGAGGAGGGAGGAGGAGGAGTGGTGGTGGTGGTGGAGGAGGAGGAGGAGGAGGGGGAGGGAGGAGGAGGAGGAGCGCGGCGCCAGCGCCGTTCCGGGCCGCAGGGGGCGCGCCGGCTGGCGGGCGGGGGGGGGAGCTGGGCTGGCGGTCGGGGGGAGGCACGGGCGCGGCGCCGGTGCTGTGCCGGAAGGGAAGCGGTCGGGGCGGGGAGGGCACGTTGGCTGGCAGGCGGAGGGCAGCTCGGCTGGCCGTGGTGGGGGGGGGAGGGCGCGGCGCCGGTGGTGTGACAATTTAAAAAACAAAGCAAAAAACAAGAAACAACAAAAAAAAAAAAAAAAAAGTCCGGGCGAAAAGAGAGCGCTGGCTGGCTGGCGTGCGAGGGTGAGGTGGGCTGCCTGTGGGGGCGCGGGGGGGCGCGCGGTAGCGGTGCCGTGCCAAACTATGATGGTCGGGCAGAGGGGGCGCGCCGGCTGGTGGGCGAGGAAGAGCTGGGCTGGCCGTGGGGTGGCAAGGGGCGCGGTGCCGGTGCTGTACTGAGGGTGGAGGCGCAGGGGGCGCGCTGTCTGGCGAGCACGAGCTGGGCCGGCTGTGGGGCGGAGGGAGGGCGACTGACTGCGGAAAGGTGGAGGGGGGCCAGCGCGGCACAGGTGACGTGCCAAAATAAAGGGGTCGGGGCGGAGGGAGCGCGGTGTCTGGCGGGGGAGAATGAGGTGGGCTGGCTGCGAAGGGGGGGGAGGGGGCGAACGCAGCGCCCGCGCCGTGCCGAAATCAGGGTCAGGGCAGAAGAGGCGCGAGGTGGGCTGGCTGCGGGGGGTGCGGGGGAGGGCGGGGGGGGAGGAGGTGGACGGGCGCGGTGCCAGTGCCAGTGCCGAAAGGTCGAGGTCGGGGCCAAGGAGGCGCGCTGGCAAGGTGGAGATGAGGAAGCGGGCTGGCTGCGGAGGGGGGAAGGGGGCGGGCGCAGCGCCGGTGCCGTGCCGAAATCCGCTGGCCCTGTCGGCGTGTGCGAGGAGTTTGTCTGTTCGAGTCGTCGTCTCCGTCAGTCGTCGTCTGCGTCGTCCCCTCTCACTGCACTCTCCTCAAGCCTGTCAGCGAGAGAAAAGCCTCGCACTGTCGCAATCGAATCGAAGGGAAGCCCCTTCCCTTTGATCCCTCCCCCGTTGGGGGGTGGGCCCAGGGGGGAGGGGGGAAGGGGGGTCCTGGGGGGGAGGGGGGGCAAAACAAGCCAAGAGTGCCCCAAGAGGCCCCCGAGACGGTCCAAGAGGGCCCCCAATCGCCGAACGATCGGCACAAAACGCCTTCACGCTCCCAGACTGCCCAGGAGACCTCCAAGACGCCTCCAGAGCACTCCCGAGAGGGCCACAAGAGGCAAAAAAACAGTGACGTTCCTACGGGTTTTGACAGAATTGGGCGTTCTCGCCTTTTCCGCTTTCCGCCGCTCCAACACGGCCGACGAGGCCCTCAAGATCGCCCCAAGACGGCCCAAGAGGCTTCCAAGAGCGCTCCAAAACATCCCAAGAGAACCCCAAGACAGCCCAAAACGCCTCCAAGACGGCCCACGAGGCCCCCAAGACGGCTCAAAGAGGGTGCCTTGACGGGGAACCCGAACGGACAGTTCGAGCCCTCGGCCCCGAGAAGCTCCCAGGAGGCCCCAAGAAGGTTCCCAAAAGGCCCCAAGAAGCCCACAAGGGGCCCCCAGAACACCCGAGAAGGCCCCCAAGAGGCCCCCAAGAGGCTCTCAAGAGACCCCAAAAATCCTCACAAGAGGCCCCTGAGAGCCTCCCAAAGAGATCCCAAGAAGCATCCCTGAGGACTCGGGCCCACGTCAGCGTCGTCGTCATCGCCGCCGCCACCGCCGCCGTCGTCGTCGACGTCCCCCTTCAGGGTCGGCGGCACCGGCCGTGAAGGAGAGGGCACGCTGGCTGGCGGGGGAGGGGCAGGAGGGCTGGCTGCAGAGGGGGAACCGACGGCGGACTGGTGCCGTGCCGAAAGAAATGGGTCAGGGCGGAGGGGGCGCGCCGGCGGCTGCGGAGAAGGGCGGAGGGGGGACCAGTGCCGTGCCGAAATAGCATGGTCGGAGTTCTACACGTCGTTCATTTCTATTCGTGCTCACTTCTACTTGTGCTCGTTTCTAAGTGTTCCGGGCCCCCTAGTGGCCAGGAAGAGGCCCAGGATGGAACAATTCGAAATGAAGGATTTTGGCCCCCCAAAAACTCAAAGAACCTTCGAAGCATTAGAAATACACAAAGTGTAAACACATGTTTGATCCGCGGGTCGAGAGCGCACCTCTTCCGGTCGAAGCTAAGCGGGCCGCGCGAAGCTTGAATTTGGCAGAGGGAGGGGAGGAGAAAGCGGCGGGGCCTCAGGGCGAGGCCGAAGGGAGGCAAAGCCCCAGAGACAGGCGGTGCCGAAGCCGCAGGTCTTGCAAAGGAACGCACAAACTATGCAGGCACATCTGCTGCGCAAGAGGACAGGAGCAGGCCTCTCGACCGCGCACGGGGCCCGGCGACGGACCCCCGAGGCCGCAGCCGGGAGAGGAGGAGGAGGAGGAGGAGGAGGAGGAGGAGGAGGAGGAGGAGGCGGGGGGAGGAGAAGAGGAGGGAGGAGGAGGAGGGGGAGGCGGAGGGAGGAGGGGAGGAGGAGGAGAGGAGGAGGATGAGGAGGAGAAGGAGGAGGAGGAGGAGGAGGAGGAGGAGGAGAGAGCAGGAGCAGCACCGGAGGCCGCCGCCCCTGCGGCAGCAGACCCCCCCCAGGAGCTCCTCGCACCGGGGCCCACGACGGCGGGGGGCCACGACGGCGGGGCACCCGCTTCGGAGGCCTGGGGCCCGTCAACTGGGCGTTGGCTCGAGTCGGGCCCGTCCTCCTACAGGGGGATCTTGGGAGGGAAAACATCAAGAACAGTCCACAGATGCCCCCAAGTGGTCCAGAAATCCTGAAAAAATAATCCCCTGACTATTTATTGTATTAAATTTCTGGGCGGAACAAAGGGTCCACTTTGTTTTTGGAGGGCTTGGGCTACAGCGTGACAAAGGGGGAACTTGGGAGGAAAAATATAAAAGAGTCCACAGATGCCCCCAACTGGTCCAAAAATCCTGAAAAAAAGTCCCCAGACTATTTTTCTACTATTTTTTTGAATCTTCCTCCTGTAGAGGGACACGCCCGACTGAAGCGCTGGCAGGAGGGCATCGAACCCTTACAAAACAAGCTGCTGTGGCCAATGCGACGACGGATGTCTGCTGGGCCTGCGCAGGATCCGTCAGCATCGACTCGGGCGACCCGAGCGGATCGGCGTCGGATCGGGCCACGTCGGCCCTGGAGCCGACACCGAGCCCGGATCGGCCGCGCCTGGGTGCACAGCAGCGCCACGCACGCATCGGGCCGCACCGGGTCGTCGCCGGATCGGGCCAAGCCGAGTGGAACAGAGATCGGAGAGAACGCGCGTCGTCCCAGACTCGGGAGCGGCCAAGAGTGGGGTGTCCAAGAGGGGGGGGTGCAAATCATGACTGGCGGCATGTGCGCGGCCCAGCGGGGGGGCCAGGGACGTGATGAAACAAGAAGAGGCGCCATGAAATCTGGGGAAATATCATGGCCCACGCCATGATATCCACACCCCCCCCTAGTCATCACCCCCTTCATTTCTGCCCCCGACAGACATGCGACGTCCTGTTTTTGTCAATACGGGGCCCCTGGGTGTCCCGACCCTTTCCCCGGGACCGCTTTCTAATCCTGAATCGTTTCTGGACGGTCCCGAGGCCCAGCGAGGGCCCCCCGAGGCCGAAAATGGCCAAAAACCTCCCTCCCTGATTCTGTAACGACGCGATCATGTCTGGGGTAGCGGCTTGCCTGGAACAAACCCCCATGGACACGTCGGAACCTTGGGGGGGGCCCAGAACATTCGAAACACCTGGAGAACTGGCCCGCCCCTCCCCCCCCCACTGACACGGGCCTCGCTATGTAACCGCCCCCCCTCTTCCAGGGGGGGAGGGGGAGGGTGTCGAATCCGGGGTATCCCCCCCCTGTCCAGCGCCCACAACACGCTCCTGCCGATGTCGAGTATCGACTCGGCAAGATCGAAATTGACCAACTACTGAGCCCCTGACCAAGTTGGACTTCGCCTCCCGGACGGTTTCCGCATTCCAGTAGCTGCCAGCAGGCTTGAAGCCGCCCGCCTCTGCAAGACCGTCGCCTGGGAGCCGCACGTGCCGGGGGGAGGCGGCTTCGGCGCGCGTGGGAATAGCAGGCAAGGGTCGCCGGGCGGGGTGGCACGATTTTTTGCTACAGGATGGATCCCCAGCAGCCCTCTGAGCGGAGGTCGTTTGGGAAGCTTCCGCTTCCAGCCTCTCTTCTTCCCCTTCGGGGAGGGGCTTACCATGCCCCCCGCCCCGTGCCCAGAGAACACCCACAGGGCACCCCAAGAGAGCCCAAAGAGACGATGTGTAAGGCTCCGACGGGGCGGAGCTACTTGAGGGCCCCACACCCTTCATCTAATCAATACCCTCCTAGATGATCTCAAAGACGCCCCGCCATTGCCCCCAGGAGGGCCCAAAGAGAGCCCCAAAGGCATCCACCAGAAACTGGCCCTAAGAAGTTCCAGGAGGCTCCGAAATCGAAAGAGGCGCGAAGGCATAGATGCTTGATTCCTGGGCCTGCTCAAGCTGATCCGGATCTTCGGATTTACTATTGATCTCCTCCTTGTGCAGCTGCGTGCTTCAGCACTTCCTTGATCAAGGCAACTCGCATGGGCATCGGTTCTGGATGCGCTGGTGGGGATACACAACGCGTCACAAATACATATGTTACGGCACTTTCTCGCGAAGGTGCGCTTCCTTGGTCAAGGTTCAACATCTGACGTGAGCACCGGTAGAAAGTATTCGCACTTACCTCTGGCATGATCAGCTACAGACATCGAGCAATGCAGGACACATTCCTAAACGACATAATCAAATGATGTTCACTTATTGTCTCCAGGGGGAGCTCAATCTGAGGCCACACCGAGGTGACACAGCGTGCCCCTGTTGAGCATGCTGGGCATGGCCATCGCATCAGTGCAAATAATATCTGAAATGCCTCTTGGCGGTTGGCCCGCCACCCCTATTGTACGCCCGGCATACCTTTCAAATCTTCTGAAATATCCCACCACTGCCATGGCTTCCTCTTCTGTCTATCTTAACTGTCCTCCGAGTACATCTTCGTGCAATACCTGCGCTACCACATGACCACGGATCTCTTCGCGGCAGGCCCTTACCGCTATAGGATAAGCATTCGACCTGTCTGGACATCAAGAAAAGCTAAAGACAATAGTCCTGGCGCCAAAAGCAATAAGGCGTTCTCCACTCGGACGTTCACCTCTGCAGCTCCTTTCAAACTGGCCTTCACGGTCAGGTGCAGATCCTGCGAGAGCAAGGCAACAAATTCTGGAACGTCCTTCTCTTCCTTGCCCTCATCCTCCTCTTCCTCCGATGCCGCCTCCTCCTCCTCCTCCTCGCCTTCACCATAACCATTTTCATTATAACACTGTTATCATCGACGTCACGATATCTATGCGACACTCGTTCCGTGTCAGCTGCACCATCTCCTCGTTTTCTGCGTAACTATGCTCGGTTTCAGCTCTCAGCTGCGTGGGTACCTCCCACTCCTTGCAAAATCGGCCCGACTAGCGCTCCAGATGGGCCGTCTGGTGCACCGAAGGGGCCCAGCCGTACGTTCATCGAGAGGCTCGCGCGCCCCACTCCTGGAGGTGCACCGTGGCCACGCACTTGCACGCGCTGCTCATCCCCAAACCTGTGTGCACTTCGAGCCCGGGCCCAGCCCAACAGATTCTGAAACACTCCGCCCCGTCCGCACCAGTGTCTCCCACGCCCGCTAACCTGCATGCACGGCGTTCCGCTCCATACCCTCCATGTCCTCCTCCTCCTCCTCCTCCTCCTCCTCCTCCTCCTCCTCCTCCTCCTCCGCCTCCTCCTCCCTCCTCCTCCTCCTCCTCCTCCTCCTCCTCTCCTCCTCCTCTCCTCCTCCTCCTCCTCCTCCTCCTCCTCCTCCTCCTCCTCCTGCCTCCTCCTCCTCCTCCTCCTCCTCCTCCTTCCTCCGCCTCCTCCTCCTCCTCCTCCTCCTCTCTCCTCCTCCTCCTCCTCCTCCTCCTCCTCCTCCTCCTCCTCCTCCTCCTCCTCCTCCTCCTCCTCCTCCTCCTCCTCCTCCTCCTCCTCCTCCTCCTCCTCCTCCTGCCTCCTCCTCCTCCTCCTCTCCTCCTCCTCTCCTCCTCCTCCTCCTCCTCCTCCTCCTCCTCTCCTCCTCCTCCTCCTCCTCCTCCTCCTCCTCCTCCTCCTCCTCCTCCTCCTCCTCCTCCTCCTCCTCACTCCTCCTCCTCCTCCTCCTCCTCCTCCTCCTCCTCCTCCTCCTCCTCCTCCTCCTCCTCCCCTCACTCCTCCTCCTCCTCCTGCCTCCTCCTCTCCTCTCCTCTCCTCCTCTCTCCTCCTCTCTCCCTCCTCCTCTCCTCCTCCTCCTCCACCTCCATGTCCTCCTCCTCCTCCTCCTCCTCCTCCTCCTCCTCCTCCTCTCCTCCTCCTTCTCCTCCTCCTTCTCCTCCTCCTCCTCCCCACCCCCTCCTCCTCCTCCTCCTCCTCCTCCTCCTCCTCAGTCCTCTACGAGACCACCCCGTACGGCCAGGGGCAGGTGCAGGCCCTGCATGGCCTGCTCGTTGAGCTCGGCCTTGCGGATGTGGATCGTGACCTCCGAGGGCATCTGAATCCTCGGGGCAAGCGCACCAAATGGAGGAGTGAACATATTGGGCCAGGCGAAAGGGGGGGAATGGCAAAGGGGGGTTTGAGAATCAGCTCACGTAGCTGACTTCCCTGGTGCCTCCCGGCGCTGGGAGGCGCCCACGTATCGAGGAATGGGCCCCTCGGTGGGGCCGAAACCGGCTGCACGCAGCAGATTTCGTACCCCCCCCTTTCCCTATCCCACCCTTTTCGTTCGGCCCGAATGGAGGAGCGAACATAGAGCTCAGGAAACGCGGTGGTCGCACGTGATGGGCGTCAGCCTCGACAAGTGCCGAGCCCAGGCAGGAAGTCCAGCAGGCACACAGGTTACCCAGGGGCGTACCCAACCCACCCGAGCCGCACGGCAAGACGGTGTGGTGGGTCCGCGTGCGTCCGCCTCCCGCCAGATCTTCCAGAGGGTAGCCACAGCAGCAAAATTGCGCAGCTGCCAGCGCCCAGAGAGGCAAGCTCTCATTGGAGTCTGCAAGACACCACCCCACTGGACCTCCCAGGAGCTCACGAAAGTCGCGGACGCTGCGAAGTTGGCAACGCCCAGGCTCTGAGAAGGGGGGCTGGATCCCGCCTGGCCTTGTAGACTCTCAGGGCTGCGTCGTAAGGTTTCGGCTTCAGGCTTCGGGCCTAGAGCTTGAGACATCTTAGGTCTCATACATTAGGCCCTCGGGATTCGGTCTTAGGGGGTCGGGATTGAAGCCGACGCGTCAAACCGTCAACCCGACAACGTCCTCTTGCTGTTTTGTTCAATGATCTGGGGCGACCTCGCGCCCACGCCTGCGACGGCCAGTTTGACTGCCTACCAGACCACCCCAACCCAACCCGAAGACCCGAATTTCGGGTGGGGGGAGGTAAGGGTCCCACATGGGTTCTTCGATGTTCCCCGACCCCGCCCCCCACTGGAGATCGAGGGTAAAGCTGAGCCTTCGGGTTGGGTTGGGGTGGGTTGGTGGGTGGGGACAGTTGGCGCGCCGTTCGCTGCTTCCTGCGCCGCGGCGCGCGCCGCAGCAGCCGCGGCCGAGGCGATAGGCGGCAGAACGACGGGAGGGAAGGGAGGGAGGGGGAGAGCCTGGGCACTCCGCCGAGGAGCAGAGCAATGAAGGGGCCCCAGGACACACAAAGGAATACAACAAACAAAGATATGTCCCATGTGTTCCCATAGTTTCTGGGTTTGTGTCTTCCCACCCACTTCCCACATTTTCCCATATTTTCTGGGAAGTCGGCGATGAATTGTGTCTGTGTGTTTTTTCCCCTCCTGAAGCAAGCACGTTTGGGTTACGGGGACCGTATGCAACGGACACAGCGAGCGGCCTCGGCTCTGAATCTGCATGATTGCACGGCAAGCCCTCACGTACGATTCAGGATGGAATAACCGCCTCCAGCCATCCATGCGCATGACAAGTGTGTCCTACTTGTGGTGGAGGCCATAGGCTTGCTTGGAAGAGCTCGCGTTTTACGACTACATGGCCTTGTCCGCCACCACGCCGAAGGCGCAGTGAAGTGTCCTCGGGTCCTCAACAGTCCTACGTCTTGAGCAGATGCTTCAACATGGAAGGTTGCAATCTCTCTTGCGAGGATGGTGGTCCCCCACCTGCCGAGATTGCCAAGCGCTCTCGCCCGCTCCTCAGGTGCCACGTGCAGGCTTCTCCCAGGTCCAGCGAAGGTATTTCAGAATCCGGATTTGCAGCATGCCCAGAGATGGTCCCACAGGTCCGTCCTGTACTGGAGCCGTCTTGCAGGCCTTCGGGCCAGACCAAGACGGACAACTCTTGCAGACAAAATGCAAGGTCGTTATGAGTTCCGCGTCCCTGCTTTCTGTTGCATGTTAGCAAGCGTGGACCCCGAACATCAAGGTACGTATTGCACTGTGGATGTGTAAGCTGTATGGCGCCAGCTATATAGTGCAAGCTCTGTGGTACAGTATACGTGGTGCAAGGTAGAGGTGGCCACGGGCGGCAACGTGGCGAAACCTCGCTGGACCCACCCAGCGCAGGCGCTCACGGGGCGGCCACGGGCGGGCGGCAACGTGGCGAAACCTCGCGGGACCCGTCCAATCCCTTACTAAGACAAATAAGAACACCTAAGTGCAAGCACTGTTTGGGGAAAGAGCGTCCAAGAAGGCCCGAGTGGCCCCGATTTCGCTCCAGTACGACCCCCGAGGCCCCCAAGAGAAGCCTCAAAAGGCCTCCAAGACGGCCCTAGGAGTGCCAAAGGAGAGCGCCACCGAGAGACTGCTGGAAGACCCCCCCTTCAAGATGGACCCAAGCGACCAGACTGGCCTCCAAGAGGCCCCCGAGAGCCCCCCAAGAAGCGCCCCCCATTCAGAAGGTGTTCTGCCGCCTCCACCTGTGATGGAAGTTCGCGCCAAAGTGTCGTTACTGCGTCTACCATTCGGTGGCATAGCTCCGGTAGGTGTGCTTGCACGTGCGCTTTGGTGAACTCTGCAAACCTTTCAGTGCGGCCGAGAGCAGTTGCGCGGCCTCGTCCGCGCACACATCGGCCTCTGCGCGGGGCCCCCTGCACATGCTGTTCCAATTCCAAGGGCTCCTAACTTCGCGCTTCGCGCTGCGCGAAGCGCGAAGCGCGAACGACTTCGCGCTCACGCGCCGCCCCCAGAGGGGAGAAGAGGAGGACGAGGAGGAGGTGGAGGAGGAATGAGGCCCGCGAAAAGCGCGAAGCGCGACAGACCTCGCGCCCTCGTGGGAGCCCTTGAACTCGGGAGGGCGCGTCGCGAGCAGTGCTTGTCGCCTCCTTGGCGCCCGCGCCACAGGCGCACTGGCCCAGGATGGTTGAAGGGGCCCCAGGACACACAAATAAATACACACAAATAAAAAGATTCCCCATATTTTCCTATATTTTCTGGGGTGTTGTCTTCCCCCCCATTTCCCATGTTTTCCCATATTTTCCTGGGAATCGACGATGAATTGTGTCTGTGTGTTTCTTTCCCTCCTGGATGGTGGCGCGCAGGCCTGGGCCCCGCGCCAGAGCGCGCGCGCCTCGGGCAGCGCCCGCGAGCTGACCGCCGACGGCCTCCCCTCCGCGCGGCCCTTGCGGGGTGCTCGATGATCGTTTACCAGCCTGGAACATATCCCTGTCCCCATGCTGGGCACCTCCCCATCACGATGCCAATCCCAGGGATTCCCTTCTTGTTTGAGGGCGAACCCCTGAGATTGTCATCGCCTTTTGGCGTGTCACTCTTAGGGATAGGGATACGTTCGAGGCTGGCAAATCATCGGCGTCCCCGCGCAGGCCGCCAGCACGGCACGAGGCGCGGCGCCTCGCGGCGCGGTGCGCTGGCCAGTGTGCCGGCTGCGCCCCTTCGCGCTCTCGCCGGCGGCGGGCACGCCCCGCGAACGCGCTCCCCGCGGCGCGCCGGCGTGTGGGCCCCCGATCCCCCATGGGAGATCTAAGTGGTTAGGCTAAGTCCTTGCCAACCTACTTAGCCTGACCACTTGGACCCTACTTGCGCTAACCTGCCCAAGTGGGCGGCTAGCCACTTAGAGATGGTCGAACCACATAGTAAGCGGGCCGCCGATCTCAGCAGAGTCCGGTGTTCCCCACCTCGCAGCCAGCCACGTCTCGCACGGCGGCCCGGTCGCGATGACGAGCACGGTGCCCTCCTGGCACGGCTCGGGCCCCTCGTTCTGCGACGTGTTTTGGCCGGCGAGGTCGCCGGCTGCGGAGTCGGCGCCCCGGGACAGGCCCCGCAGCTTGACGTCAGGGCAATAGCGCTCGAAGGCCCCATCGATGCCATGCACACCGACTCTGGAGCGCATCTTTGCGCCGAGTCCGCTGGCCGGCGGTCTCTGGCGCGGCGGGCGCATTGGCCCCCGCCGCGGCGAAATCCCGCCCGCAGTAGTAAGGGCACCATCGGGGTGGTAGCGGCGGCTCTGGCGGGTCGCGCGCCTCCCTGGTGCGACGCAGCTGTCTGCGCCACTCCCTGCGGTTTGCTGCCTCAAGTTCCGCTCTGTTTCCTCAAGTTCATGCAGCATCGCTCGCTGAGTTGCGCGCGCAACTCGACCCAGGAAGCCGTCGGGCGCGATCCTCTTGTCCAATCCACTGGGCTGTCGCCGATTGGTTCCGTTCCCCACCACGCCCTGCAGCGCGGCGCGCCATCCACCCGAAGTCGGCGCGAAGTTGCGAGCTCCAACCCATCGCTCCTCCTTCGCCGAGCATCTGGAGCAGGGCCAGTGGCCCGCGCGCCAGCAGTCGGCGCAAGCGTACACATGGAAGCGGCGGCCGCTCAGCTTGGATGAGCACTGCTGCATCAGGAGGAGGAGGAGGAGGAGGAGGAGGAGGAGGAGGAGAATGAGGAGCAGGAGGAGGAGGAGGAGGAGGAGGAGGCGTCGTATGTCTTTGCCTCCCGAACTACCCATGTCGAGGCTGCGCCCGTGGCCCCGAGAGCCCCGGCGCCCACCAGGCACGCCGGCTGCTGCGCAGTGTTAGCGGCAGCCAGGCCTCCGCGCAGCAGCGCAGGCGCGCGGCGGCCACCGCGCGGCGGGGCGCAGAAGCCTCTCGGCGCGTGGCTCGGAGCCTGCACGCTTCGGGGGGGGGTGCCCGAGTTGTGCGCGCGCCGCGGGCACTCGTGTCTGTGGTGAGCGACGGCGAGGCTGCTCTGGCCTTCCACCCCGACCGCGGACCCCGAGTGCTTGTGGCCACGCGCAGGCACCGCCTCAGCACCGGTGCCTGTCGCCTGCCACTTGGCTCGTCCGCATGCTGCCGCGCGGGCGCTCTCGCGCCCTCGCTCCATGCAAGGCCACCGGTGATGTGTGGCTCCGCCTGGTAGGGAATTGAGGTGGAACTCGCGGGCTGCCATGATCTCGCGTGCTACTCTTGATTGTGCGTAGGAATGGTCTCGCGCCCCCTTCCCGCCTCGAGTTGCACGAGAAAGGTTGCGTCATCTGCGACAGAGGTGTCGCCAGCCTCAGCTGGATCGGCCTCGGGCGCAAGCAGTCGCTCTGTAGTTGTCAGTGGTTTGGAGGTGAACTCGCGCGTTGCCAGCTGCTGTCGCATTCGCTGTTCCGGCTTCCTGAAGGCTTCGCAGAAGATGAGGTCAGCTAGTCTGGCTTCTGGCCTCTTTCCTTTCAATGGGACGGCAACCTTGTCGCACCCGATCATGCTGAAGTGCGTGGCCGGGTGCGCCTCGGTGGTGAGGTGTTGTAGGTGCTGCTCCAGTCTGTGCCCACATGGCTTCTGGCTCCTGCAGAATGGCGGCGGTGACGCCTCTGAGTGCTCGAGGTGTATTTATGGTATTCAATAGCTGCTAGATGTCATCCTCGTCGTAGGCCAATTCGGGGATGACCAGCTGGCGTAGAAAAATGTGGAAAGCATCTGCGAGGTCGACGGAATACGCTCGTTCCGATGTGCCCTGATGCCGCTGCACTCAGAAGAACGTGCTCACCAGCTGGTTCGCCATGGCACATGACCCGCGTGGTCCGCAACCTGTGGGTGTCAAAATATAAGTGCCTGGTGGCCTTGCTGAGCTAGGCTCGCAGGAAGGCGGAGGCAGTCGTGCTGAGTTGAATGTTGCGGGCTGTTCCAAGGCCTCGGGAGACTGACCCCGCTTTCGGGATCCCCAATGCCTTGCCGTGTTTCCAGAACAATGGTTCTTGGCACTGCAATGCCGCTTTCGTGAAGAGCGGGTGGTATATCCGTACAAGTGGCTTCGCAACGACCTTAACGACCGTTGATCCCAGCCCGTCTCCGCCACAAGCTTTGTCGGGCGTAGCTCGCCTGCATCTTCGACCTTAGACCGTGCGCTCGTCTAGCGCGGCGGCGGCTGCCGCAAGTGGGGTCTTTTGGTTGTAGGTGTCCACGGCCGCCTGAGCTGGCACTGTTACTGGACATGCCTTGTCTGCGAAGCTGCGCAGACCTGCCGTCGCCAGCTCTCCTTCGTGCTCGATGAATTGGCCTTGAGCATGTGCGTGGTGCGGCAGCATGTCCCCTGCTCCCGCTTCACGTGGCGGCCGCCCCCCATTGGATAGCATGCTCCGGCAGAGGGTCCATTCTGGCTGCGTGGCTCTGGTCTCGACGTCGGTGGCGATTTTTCTTCCTAGTTCCTCGAGGTGTTTGTCGCGGTCGTGCCGCAGTGTCTGTCTGAGCCGTTTGGCTGTTTCGACGAGGAATTATGCGCCTGCATGGCGCATGGCTCGTGCGTCGATCGGCCCCTCGCCGCTCTCGCTTCAGCGTCCAGAAATGCGTCCTCGCAGCGGCGAGCCTGCTGGATAGTTGCCGCCATGCTGCTGGGCTGTCTGGCAAACGTCTCACGATGCGCAGCACGTGTCGCCTGCGTCGCATCTGCCCCATGGTCGTCATCTGGATGTATGGTAGGCAGGGCGTCCAAGCTGTGCGCTCGAACGTGTTGCTGCATGCTTGGGTCTATGAGCTTCGCTCCGTCGGATGATGGCGTCTTAGCCGCTGCGGCTCTCCTCCGCCTCATCCTCTTCTCCCTCGTCCTCCCCCCCAAATGTTCCCCCAAGGGTTTCCGCAACGGCTGAGGGAACCCATAGCCCAACATCTTGGCCAGACTTTGGCCCAACGTTGGGCCACATAAGCGTTTCCGAAAGGGACAGGGGCGGCGGTGATTCGCCGCAGGCGTCTTCGATAATCGTAAAATAGAGCAATAATGAGCAGAGTGCGCCGAGCAGCAGATTGGGAGCGGCTAATCATAAGGAGAAGGCCAGAGGCCAGGAGCGTGGAAAACAAAAAGCGGACGTCAGTCAATGGCGACGGCGGGGCAGGCCTGACAAATACATTCTCGGGTGGCACCTTCAAGAAGATACCCGTGAAACGAGTGAACTGCTTCCGTGCCTTAGTATGTCCATCCCCCCGATCTGGGCTGACCAAACGCGTGATCCCGACCCTGAGCCAGCTGGCCCGAACCAAGATGGAACACTGACGCAAGGTAAGCGAATAATCCCGTGAATCAGCCGAATATCAACCGATCAATGGATCAGCGGTCCAATATCCACGATCGGACCCCGCCTAACGGATCGTAGCCTTAGTTGCGTGCAAGGGCGTCCATGAAATTGTCCGTGGCGTTGTCCGCGGCGGACACTTCCTGGCCAGGCAGCGAAAGAAAGGCTGGTGGTGGAACACGAAAACAAGGGCACCAAGACGTGCACACGGAAATGTTGCGCACACGACATACAGGCTTTCAAACTCAGCACAGACCGCTCAAATGCAATGGCGCTTGTCATGATATATATATATACCTATATATACATACATACAAATATATATATATATATATATATATGTATGATCATGTCGCTATAAATATTGCTCTCAATTCTATGACATATATAAACCTTCCTCTCCCTCTTTCTCTCTCTCTCTCTCTCTCTCCCCCCCTCTTTCTCTTTGCTTTTCTCTCTCTCTCCCTCTCTCTCTCTCTCTCTCTCTTTCTCCCTCTCTCTCTCTTTCTCTCTCTTCTCCAGAGAGAGCGCCGCCACCGACTACCGGCAGGCTGCGAGCGATTCATGCGCGGAGCGGAACGCCAGCCGAGCGACACCGGCGGGCGAGAGTCGGCCGCCCGCCTCCGAGCGGCGCGGAAGGCGGGCTACGCCTCGCTTCCCGCGTGCGCAGCGAAGAAGAAATGGCTCCCCCTCGGGGGCGAAACCGTCCCGCGAGGTCCAAGGTCGGGGATGGACAGACCCCCCTCTAGTGAAACGTGGTTTAGTGAAAACGACCTGAGGCCCAAACCTGGCGGGCGCAAGCCTGGAAAATAACGGCCACGGTGCCCTCTCGAGAACCGAAAACGGACAATTCACTAATCGACGTGTCACTGTTGGGGGTTCTGTCCACCCCCGACAAAGGTGGGCCCTGCAGCCGGCATCCGACAGAAAAAGACCTCCCCTGGAGCCCTGCCTGAACGCACAACATGGAAGGCGAGGCAAGGCCGCCTGGCGAGGTCCAAGGAAGAGGCCGCGCAGCAGCAATCTGGCACAAGAGCCGCCTCGGAGGCCCCGCTAGATCGCGCAACAAAGAGGGCAAGGCGGGGCCGTCTGGCAGGGTCCAAGGAAGAGGCCGCGCAGTGGGAATCCGACAGCCGCCTCGGGAAGCCCCGCTAGATCGCGCAACAAAAAGGGCAAGGCGGGGCCGCCTGGCACGGGCCGAGGAAGAGGCCGCGCAGTAGGAATCCTACATAAGAGCCGCCTCGGGAAGCCCCCCCTGCCCCCCAGAGAGCGCAAGAAGTGCCAGGCGGGGCTCTCCTCGGGAGGCCGCGGCGGGCACGCCTTGAAATTCGGTTTGCCGTTTCTCGGACTTCCATGTCCCGTGCGCTTGTCGGTTCGGTGCGTGCTTCTTCCCCGATGATCCAGGATGCTCTTCGACGGTCCTTGCCGAGAAAGAAATGTACACATCCGGGCGATGCCCATTTGCTGGTACACTGAAGAGTCCTGAAGGATACCGAGGAACCCTGAGGCCTTGAATATCCTCCAGAAAACCTCAGGAAGCCTGCGGCACTCTCAGGAATTCCTGAGGAGCTCTGGAGAGATCCCGAAGAATCGTGCGAAGTCCTCCGGAATCCTAACGATTTCTGCAGCATCCTGCGAGATCTTGAGGACGCCTGCGGAATCCTGCGGGATCCCGAGGTGTCCTGCGGAAGACAGAAGAGTTGCTCAGAAATCCTGAGGTGTCCTGAAGAATCCTGCGGGGTCCTGCAGGGTCTTCAGGCTCCTTCCGGAACCCTGAGGAACCCTGGAGGATACGAAGGAGCCCTGCGCAATCCTGGGGAGCCCTGTTCCGGAAACGGAGCAGCGGGCAGCTCATTACGCGCAACGCGCTCGGCAACGAGCACGTGCAGGGGCGGAGGGAGGAAGGGAAAGAGAGGTGGAGGGAGGAGGAGGAGGAGGAGGAGGAGGAGGAGGAGGAGAAGGAGGAGAAGGAGGAAGAGGAGGAGGAGGAGGAGGGAGGAGGAGGAGGCGGAGGGCGGAGGACGAGGAGGAGGAGGAGGATACCACAGGGAGATTACAGCAGAACCCTGGTCAGCATCGATGACACAGCTGGTTAGCGACGCCTCCCCTTTCGGAAGGCGGCTCTCAGTAGACTCTGCAAAGGTAGCACCTCAATGTTTGATCGGCAAATATTGACAAAACGTACACATGCTGCGGCCGTGACCCCACCAGGGCGCAAACTCGCACGCGCAATAAACAATTCAACGACGCCAAACAAAAGCCCCAGGGTGGATGAGCTGCCAAAGCTGTAGACATGCTGGCCCTTGCACGGGTGAATCCAAGACAAGAAAACCAACAAAACTAATTTGACAAACTGCCCCACCACAGCCTGAAACATAGAATCTTACGTAGTCACAATTTGCAAGGTTCAGCGTACGGTCGGCCGGCACGACCACCATTTTCCACCCAGTGGCCACCAAACTTGAAGCATGCAAAACCCAGCCCATGGGATCCACATTCAACAACTCGACAGCCTGGAAAGTGGTCGCGACGAACACGAAGCCACGTAGCCTCGATACCCACCTTGGCTTGGCCCAGGAGCACGAGATAACAGGAATGAAAACCAGCCAAACATACTCGACCAGAAACTGCTCGTGGTTTATGTTATTCCCATCCGACTTAAGGACCGCATCCCAGAAATAATTTCGAGCACTCGGAAAAGTGTCGAAACAGTGTCGAAACAGTGTCGGGCGAGTGTATCCCAGGGCCCGTCACGTGAAAACCCTGGACTGTCGGTACTTTCTGGGGCGCTCGAAATTCTTCCTGGTGGTCAAAGCTAAAGTAGGTTGGAACATCATCTCCCGTGGTGAAATCTGTCGACCACGAACGGAGCGCAACCTTCGCCACGCAGAGCGTGCCCCTCAGGCCGCGGGGACGAGTAGGCTACACGCCCACCCTGAGCCCGCTCCCGCTCGGGCACGCGCGCACCCCGTCGGGGCAGGAGAGGCCCACTGGACCGCCTGACCCGAGATGGCTTGAGAGGAGGAGGAGGAGGAGGAAGAGGAGGAGGAGGAGGAGGAGGAGGAGGAGGAGGCGGAGGAGGCGGATAACGGAGGGAGGGAGGGAGGGGGAGGGAGGGAGGGTGGGGGGAGGGAGGGAGGAGGAGTGAGGGAGGGAGGGGGGGTGGGAGGGAGGAGGAGGAGGAGGAGGAGGAGGAGGAGGAGGAGCGCAGCGCAGCGCCTCTCGAGCGTCTCCCGCCGGCCGCGCTGGCGCGCGCCCGACGGACTACGCCGAGGCGCCCGCGCGCCACGATGGCGGGGAGGGCAAGTTGAAGCAAGTGTGGAGGAAGACCCACTCGCAGAGGAAGGGGAGGGGCGCGTCGACGCAGGCCAACTTGCCGCCGACGAAGGAGGCGTCGCCACCGAAGAAGACGCCGTGCCACCAGCCGACCACGGCACGGCAGCGAATCACGACATGGTCGATCAACGCGCCGCGTGGCTGCAAGAGGAGCCCCCCTGCGGGGGCGGCGCTGCAGGGGTACGTCGGGCACGAGGCGCCAGGCCCCGCTCGACACGCCTGATCGCATCTTTCTGGTTGCGGCGCGTGGACTCGTTGGGCGAGAGCCCATCGCACCTCAAGCCAAGCTTCCGCGCTGTGCGGACATCCCCCGCAGCACTGTGAGACCCGCAGCGCCTGCAACAGTAAACACTGTTGCCCCTGAACACGTCGTGCCCAAGCGCAGCGAAGGCGTCCCCAACCTCCTCTGCCAGGGCAGGTGGCAACAAGGCTGCGGGGGCCGAGGGCTGCGAGCTCCCTTCGAGCGCCCAGCCCTCTGGTCGCTGCAGACAACCCAGCCCTCGCCGAAGGCGCGAAGTACTCGGCGTTGAAAGCACTGGCAACACGCGAAGGGCGACATACACGATGAGAGCCAGTTTGCAGCGACTCGAGGGAGGAGCCCGTTGCGGCCGTGACTCCGCATTGGGCACATCGGTACCGCCCGAGGCTGGCGCAGTAAGCAAGGACATGGTCCGTACTGCGTGCCACCACAATGAGCCTGGCCTGCTCGCAAGGTGGCCTGGGGACCTCCACGTCGCATCCCCATTGTTTGCGAGCCACCACCTGCAGTGCCGCCCACGAAATGAACTGCAGGACCTTGCGGTGCTGTTTCAGCGCAGCTGTTACCGCCTCAGCTACCGACCCAGCCAGTGCGCGAGAGGCCGCACCACAGCGCGCGAAGTAGTCTGCCCAGCCTTGCCTAGCCAGTCACGCA
Source organism: Prorocentrum cordatum (assembly GCA_963575745.1). Classification (NCBI taxonomy): domain Eukaryota; class Dinophyceae; order Prorocentrales; family Prorocentraceae; genus Prorocentrum; species Prorocentrum cordatum. Next base: position 399,356 of record CAUYUJ010014496.1, read on the forward strand.
GCTCCTGCGGCTCTGTGCCCATAAGCTCCAAGGACCTGTGCGCTGGCGCCCATCGGAACTTGGGAGGCCCCCGCAGAGTGCGCCTGCGGCTGGCCACGAAGATGCCCCGCCACGCAGGAGCATGCTTGGCACGACCCTGCTCGAGCTCGGGACACCAGCGCTCTCGTTCCTACTACTACTACTACTACTACTACTACTACTACTACTACTACTACTACTACTACTACTACTACTACTACTACTACTACTACTACTACTACTACTACTACTACTACTACGACTACTACTACTACTACTACTGCTACTACTACTA